>JARYHS010013631.1:174583170-174858974 GCA_031002005.1 Vandiemenella viatica
GATGAAGAGTGCCAAACATCCGGGAATCAACACTACTCAACTTGCAGTCTCTGCGTATTGACGGCCTCGATATAATTTGCAACGTTCTGGAAAATCGAGTGAGGCCCTACATCCCACAGAATCTCAGGCGACGGGCATTCGACGCCGTTCATGGGCTTTCGCATCCTAGTGGCAGAGTCACCGCCCGGATGCTGAAGGAACGCTACGTGTGGCCAGGTATCAGACGGGATGCACTCCTATGGACTCGAAGATGCATACCGTGTCAGCGAGCTAAAATTCACCGTCACAACCGACTGACACCACTCAACATTGCTGTTCCCAATAACCGGTTCGACCACATCCACCTGGACCTCATCGAGCTGCCGCAGGTCGCAAGTTTCCGGTACTGCCTTACCATTATTGACCGTTTCACCAGATGGCCAATGGCCATCCCGCTCAGCAACATACTGGCTGATACAGTTGCCTCAGCCTTCTATACACAATGGATCTGTCTATTCGGCACTCCACTTACGATCTCAACGGATCAAGGTCCACAATTTGAGTCAGCTCTCTTCACCGCACTATCGCGCCTGATAGGAGCTCAGCGAATTCGCACCACGCCGTACCATCCGCAGTCCAATGGACTCGTCGAACGCTGGCACCGTTCGTTAAAGGCCGCTTTGATGTGCAATACTCATCTACGTTGGCCAGACCTACTGCCAACCATTCTCCTCGGCCTACGCACCGCCTACAAGGAGGATCTGAAGGCCTCTCCAGCTGAACTGCTCTTTGGGGACGCCGCTTCGACTGCCTGGCGAATTCTTCATCTCTGAAGACACACCAGCTGATCCACAGTTTTTCCTGGAGAAGTTTCGAGAGCACATCCGTGCCGCCAGGCCCACACCAACGGCTCACCACACCAAGGCTCGCCTGTTTCTACTGAAAAACCTATACACCTGTACCCACGTCTTCAAACGTGTAGACTCTGTGAAGAAGCCTCTTGAACCACCTTACACAGGGCCGCATGAGGTCGTTAGGCGCATCAGTGACAGAGTGTTCGTGATTAAAATCAACGGGGAGGACAAGGCAGTCTCAGTGGACATGTTGAAGCCTGCCTTCATCGCGAAAACAGACCACGACCAGACCGACACTCCCCGGGCAGAACATCCACCAGCACTGACGCACACATCTACATCAATGGACCGACCCATGAGAACCTACGCGAGGGGTTCCCGTGCAGACACCAGCACCGGTGACAAGAAGCGAGTCTCGTTCCTTACTCTCCCTGAGTAAGTCACTGGGGGGAGAGTGGTTGTGGCGGAGCCTTGCCCAGCCTAAAGTACAAATCTTCGCCACCAGTCGGCGTTGCAATCGACCACGCCATGGTTCATCTCCTTGCCAACAGCCGGCGCCCTAATCGAGCCGACGGGAGCGCCAACTAGACCAGGTGGGAGACAACCGTACTACTTGGAGCCAGTCGGCTGCTAGCCACGTGCCGCGTACGAACTTGTTCTTTTTATCTGTGTCGCGCTACCGCGTGTTCTGTTATTGTGTATGCAACCTCTTGCATAATAAATAGCTGTGCTTAAGTACACCTCAGCTTTCATTTATTACTGTGTAGAGTGTAGTTACTCCATATGCCGCATACCAGTGCTGCCATCTGTTGAGGAGTTATGAAGGTGGAGGCATTATTTATCATTCAACCCTCGTATATAGCTATCTGAAACTTTAACATCGATGTCTTTAAGTTTCGGGAGAGGATTGTGGTAAGGAACGGAAGGAAATTTGCCATGACATATTAAAAGAAACTTAAAGCATTTCTGGAAACAATGGAAATTCGAAATCTGAATCGCCGTATCATGGATTGAAACTGATGAGTTAGGGAGCGTCCATAAACTACGTGGCAAGTCTATGGTCGGGAGAGCGGGTAGAAAGCTACGCTGGGCTATGTGGGGGGGGGGGGCGGCGTCGGAGCCAGGCCACATAGTTTTTCAGTTATATTATTTGTCACAGTTAAAATAAGGTAAAAAACACGCAGCAGCATGAGAATATTTCTGTCATTTAATTATCTCCGTTTGTAACTTACAATAGTCTGACAAGAGAAAACAGATCAAACTGTCTTCTGGAATCAATAGGGGGAAAAGCTATTTTCCACGAGTAGGGGGGGGGGGTAGAGACAAAAGTCACATCACACTACGAAGGGACTGGGTTCAGAGGTGGCCAAAATGGAGCTACGTAGTTCATGGACGCTCCAATATTGTCGTAGTTCGCTTTCTTTGGCCGGATCCAACCGATCTTCGACTTGCAAATAAAGATACCACAATTATATCAATACCCGTAATATGTCCAGTGAATTCATCTTATAGTTCACTGTACTTAAAAAAAAAAAATATGTCTCCCTCTATCTGCATTGACATTCATATTTCATAATTTCAGATTATACCTCTTCTTTTGTTTCGTAACTCTTCAGTTCCATAGTATTTCATCAGACGTATGACGTGATCCGAAAGCCATCTATCTGTTGTTATCAGATGTTCGTCTTTAAACTAAATAGATGACCTCACAATAACACGACAGCCGACAATTCGGTGAAGCGCAATTACCAAGTCTTGTAGCGAGTCTCGAGACAATACGTTGTAATGGCGCAGCCTTTGCACATTACAGTTGATTAATAATTCCGCGGACAATTCTCATGTGTGCAATAAGGAGTTAAGGACACTTGATATCAAATTGTGTGCGTGTGTTCAAAAGGATCCAAGAGAGAAGCCGGACTGGGCGAGGCTGTCAAATTACCTCGGTTCAATGGATTTGAATAGCGAAGACCTTGGTGATACCTGCCTCAAGGTCTCTTAACGGGACGGACACAAAAGGGACTAGAGAATAACGACGCGTGCTAAAAGCTAAATGGGAGTGAGTGGAGAGAGGATTTCGTAAAACGTTAAGGGGGAGGGAGGAGGTCAGCAAAGTGTGACATCGTGTGACAAGGGGGAGTCATAAGCTTCATGACATCACATCATGATCTCGCTCTTGATGTCGAGGGAATAACTAAACTGTTTATGAATGTAAAAACCAATAAGGCTCCCGGACCAGACGGTATTCCTACAAGATTCTACTCAAGTATCGCAAAGGAAATTGCACCGTATTTGATGAAATTGTATACCGTCTCTCTGGATCAAGGAAAAATACCAGCCGAATGGAAGACCGCTATCGTAACTCCAGTGTTTAAAAATGGGAATGTTTAAAAATGGGAATGTGTTTAAAAATGGGAATGATCCTCAGAATTATAGGCCGATCTCGTTAACTTCAATATTTTGCAGGATTTTAGAACATATCATATATTCAAATGTCATGCTGTTCTTGGATGAAGGTGGGCTTTTAAATCCAAATCAACATGGATTCAGAAAAGGCCGATGCTGCGAAACACAACTTGCACTTCTAATTCACGACTTGTGCCGAATTATAGATGAGCAATCCCAGGTTGATTTTGTTCTATTAGACTTTAAAAAAGCTTTCGACACTGTGCCTCACACTAGGTTACTTAGGAAACTTCGCGGTTACGGCATATCTAGACAAATGTGCAACTGGTTTGCAGACTTCCTGAAGGGCAGAACACAGTGTGTAGTTCTCGACGGTGAGCGTTCAACACTTACTGAAGTGGAGTCTGGAGTTCCCCAGGGAAGCGTGTTAGGGCCTCTGTTGTTTCTCATATACATCAATGATCTATACGACATAATAGGGGGGATGAAAAGATTATTTGCCGATGATGCTATTATTTATCGCGAAATCAAAATCGAGGACGACTGCGCTTTGTTACAAGACGATATTATGAAAATAATTGCGTGGTGTAAAGATTGGCAGTTGGAGTTAAACGCTAAAAAGTGCCAAGTCATGCGTGTAAGTAAAAAGGTGATAACATTTAACTATGAATATACAATTAATGGCACTGTCCTTAGAACGGTAGATTCAGCTAAATACCTAAGGGTAACAATTCGTAATAATTTGTCGTGGAATGAGCATATCGAGAATGTAATGGGAAAAGCAAATCGTATGCTCCGATTTCTAGGTCGTAATTTAAATCAATGCACTCAGTAAGTTAAATCGATTGTATACAAGTCACTAGTACGTCCTCACTTAGAGTATTGTTGTTCTGTATGGGGTCCCCATCAATAGGGGGTTAATGGAGGCTTTAGAGAAGGTCCAAAGAAGAGCCGCCCGATTCGTGACAGGTATATATAGTTGGAGGGAAAGCGTAAGTGCGATGTTGAAGGAGTTAGGTTGGGAAGACCTGGAACACCGAAGGCGTTGCTCTCGACGGAAGCTAATTGAAAAATTCACGACAGACATATTTCGGAATGACAGCCAGCAAATATTGTTACCAGCAACATTTATATCTCGAAATGACCGCGAAAATAAGATCAGAGAAATCAGGGCCAGAACCGATTCATTTCTGTACTCATTTTTCCCACGAGCGATTAGGGAATGGAACAGAAAGGATTTACCGGGCGAGTAAACTTAAAATCCAACAGGAGTAGCTTTCGATAAAGCACTCCAGCCATCCTGATCTGGGTTTTCCATGGTTTTCCCAGAACACTCCACGCGAATGCGGGGATGGTTCCTCACAATAGCCCATGGGCGCCTCCTGCCATATCCCTTATATCTCTTCCAAACCATAACCCTTTTCGATAGGTGCAATGCACCCTCCGCCACACACTTTTAGTGAATCGCGGAGTAATAATAATAATAATAATAAATAATGTAAGATTTGTATCACTTTTTGTCACGTGACGGTTGAGCGAGTTAAGGATCACTGTAGCTATGGCGTCGCAAGCCGGCCTCCTTTGGCGTACGCCGAAAGGCCAATACCGTCTTTGACAAAATATTTAAAGATCGTGTGACATCTGTGGTCTATATCTTTCATCTTGCGAACGACCTGTCCCTTATTTTAAATAATGACAGTGACAAAAGTTTTCTAGTTTGACCGGACTCGTTCAAAAGATTTTGGGTAGAATGGCCTAGGTTTTAGAAGGGATTGGTGAAGTTTTTACAACCACCAATCCAAGAACTGTCTTTAGCTTTTAAGAATTTAAGCCTATTTTGTTATGTTTGATATTTTAATTTGGATGGCTCTTCTACAGCCAGCCAGGCAGTTTGTTGTTTTATGCGGTGTTGAGTGACTGGTCTCTTCTGGTTGCAGCCGATGTGGTGATAACGATGGAAGACGCAGCAACCGAGCCGCCGCCGGCGGTCGGAGTCGAACTACGGACGCCGCCGCCAGATGTCAGCTCGGGGCCCGACAGCATGCTCTTCCTGCTCGGGGACTCCCCGGGACTTGACGTCACCGTGCTCTCCAACCCGGACTACAAGGTACGAAGCTTAAGTTCACCGCATATCGCCAGGGCCGGCGATAGGAATTTAGGGCACGGGGTAAAATGGGCGACCTTTTTCTTTTTTTTTTCTCTACAAAATGGCCAGGCGACAATAAGCGTAATCTTGGCCCTATAGTCGGTGATCAGGCCTCCCATCAGCCCGCGGGGCCCGGGTACTTTTGACCTGCTTACCCCCTCCTAACGCCGGCCCTGCATATCGCCATTATCCTATACCCACGGGCATCGATGTAGTATGCGCCTACAACGTTTGAACATTAACGTTTTGGTGATCTGTACTGACAAAGCAGAAAGTGGAGAAGGGGAAATTTAAATTTCGTCATCTCTCAGAGGTTGGCAACTGGCAAGTTTTCTTTTTCGTGTTAAATGTTAATCTGTTGGCGAATGGTGGTGTTTTGGAAAGTAAATTTTGAGACGACCCAGCATTCAGCTTTCGATTATAAAATGCTGACTAAGACAGGTGAATACCAGGAAGATTCCTAGTTCAAAAGGGCGGATCTCCTTCCGGTTCCCAATCCCCTCTTCCTCTCTCCGCTATAAGGGGGCATCCATAAATTACGTGAGGTATTTTTTCGGATTTCTGGACCCCCTCTGTTGAGACTTCGTGAGATCTGGTCCTACCCCCCCCCCCCCTTGGTGAGATCTGATCCGTGAGACCCCTCCTAGAAATCGCCCCGCAAGTTTAAGAGACTTTTTTCTTTTTTTTAGCTCTACAATCCAAACAAAATTCCAAAACCTCACGTATGATTTCCGTTGACCCCCCCTCTCCCTTGGTGAGATTTCGCCTGACCCCCTCGCCCTATTTCACCTCACGTAATTTATGGACGCCCCCTAAAGACCTCTGCCACGACCTCGACGTTGAAGAGCCGTAAAGCTGAAAGCAAAAAGACAAATGAAAAACTACCTAACAACTAAGGACGGCATGTCTTCAACCTGTGTCCTTTGTAACTCCGTGTATACTCGTACCCGGACCATTTTCAGTCCCGAAATTTTCGGGATTAAATTTCTTGATCCCGGGATTTTCGGGATTGAAAAAAAATATAGCAAAGTTACATCATAAAAAGCAAAATACCCGAACGAAACAGTCATTTTATCTGTCATTGTCACTTTGACTTTCTTGTCCGTCATCTTGTTTTGGCAGCTGATTTTTATCGCGTTTGCGCTGGCAAACAGAAGTTTTGATGTGAAAAGGTGTCTGAAAAGCTGCGGTTTGCATCGTGCAAGTAGAATTGTGTATTCTTTTTGGCTCATTAGCAAACATTACCTAAAATAATGGTCATGTACAAAGTTTGGAAGTCATTTTATGATTATGGGCGAATAGTGGATGATGAAATAAGGGATTTCTTTACTATTTCCACCAAGATTCTTATAAAACAGATAATTTCACTAACGGAGGGATTGAACATAAACCGTAACTTGTCAGGCCATGACATGCAAATGGTGCAAAGCAAACACACAATTGAAAACAAAATTGATTTAAATCTCAAAGAAATCTTTTAGGCCGATATAGATAAAAGCATGAAAATATTGTCTCCACAATCATAACACAGAATAGAATTTTTCCAAAATCGTCAAGAAGGAAATGAATCTTTTTGAAGCCTCAAGCTCCAGTCAGGAATATAATGTGTTTGTTATTACTTGCAAATGGCCGTCAATAACAAACACATAGTGCAGTGCAATAAAGTGTAGTGTGGTGAATCTGAAAAATGAAGACACTTCCCGCCAAAAATACAAAAGCACTGATCCTGAGAATAGAGCTAAAAGAAATACAATAGACCACAAAATAAAAAACCCGCTGAAGATGCTTCTGCAAAAGAAGTGAAACGCGTACGGGAGACCAATAAATACAATAAAAGTCAAGCTTTGGCGTAATTTATTTATTAATATTATCAGCAATTGAGGAAAAAATGATCCACAACATCCAGAGATTAGAATATATGAAGCAGATAATTGAGGACGTGGGTTTTAAGGGGTATGTAGAGATGAAGAGGTTGGCACAAGATAGGAAGGGATGGAGGATTGTATCAAACCAGTCGAAAGACTGACGACACCAAAAAAAGTCTCTTTGCCCGCTAAATGTCTCTGGATCTTCGGACGGGTCGCGATTTTCCGAGGATACTTGTGAAGCGCTTTAGGGTCCGCGCTCACTAGGGCGCGCCGCATCGCATCGCATTGAGCGAAAATGCTGCAACGCACATCTGGACGCAGCGAGTCGCATTACTTTTGTCACCGCCTTCAGTTCTCGACGATTACTCAGCCGCTTCTGCACAGCAAATGGACACATCAGACAAAGGGCTCTTATTTTTATATATTCATTGACGAAAATTAAGCACAAAAGGGAATGGGTTTAATGTGAGAAGGAATTTTCCGCGTTTCTTAGGCACATTATATGGCAAACATGTTACAAAAGTTCTACAGAATTGCGGTTCTCTTTATTTTTAATGCAGAAAAATGAATGTTTTTCATGGTTTTAATAGCCCTTTCAGTTGCAGTTGTATTTTGGTCGCAGGAGGATTGGAAAAAAAATTAAGATGGCAAAACATTTAGCTACAACAATATAGGTGAGGCAATGGCTGCAGGAAAACTGAATTTTCACGTTGAAAAATGAGATAAAATGCAGTATGTAATAGTAGCAAATGAAGCTTTTCCCCTTTCGAGATGAGGCCTATTTCAGAATATCAGTTAAAATGAAATGAAGAGAAACAAACTTTCAATTACAGACTCAATAAACTACGGAGGGTGATCGATAACTGCTTTGGTGTTATAGGTAAAAGGTTTCAAATCTGTGAAAGAAGAATATCGGTGTTACCTAATAAGATAAATAAAGTAATACTAGCCACGTGCTGCATTCACAACCTTTTGATTGACAACATTTGAATTGGGTTGCAGAAAGTAAGAACGAAAATGACAACAAAGAAATTTCAACAGGTTGACTTACAAAGGTTTCAAGGTTACATCAGAAATCATTAAGATTTAGAATAATTTCACAAAATATTTGTAAACAATTAGGTTAATTGTTAACACAAAGCTTTAGAAGCGGAATTTAAAGAAAGTGATAGAAAATTATAATACACACGTAAAATAAGCAAAAAATAAAATACGAAACATGACATTATAACTGGCTGTTTTAACTACGTAGTTTCCTATTTCCTCCCAAATATATATATTTTTTGTTATTATATTTTGCGTCTTGTAAATCATAAAACTCTTTGAAAGTCATTACTAATGAGATGCAGTACTCTTCATCCATTACGTTTGAATAGTTTAAGTTAAAACATACAAGCAAAGAACAAGTGAGCATGAGCTAGAAATTTTTTGATCTTTATTAAATTTCATAAAGTAGTTAAATTTTCAGATTGTAATTACTTATATTTTTTCAGAAATCATCCACCATCCTGCGTGCAAATTTGCAGCTAATTTTGTTGAAGTAATGTAGTTAATTCACGGAATTAGGAACACACAAGTTACAAAAGTCAGTCAGTGCTGATGGAGCTCCGATCGCAAACCCGGTCGTGACTGAGCGCATCGAGGCGCACAGGCGGAAAAATACGCCTGGCCAAGCGATCCGGCAGTGCGACGCGACGCGGCCCGCCCCGCCCCGACTCGACCCGCCTCTGGTGTGCGTTACCCCATTAGAATCAGTGTAAGCGATTGCAGACGCATTTCTGCGATGCGATGCGACGCGATGCGGCCCGCTCTAGTGAGCGCGGACCTTTAGGCGTAGTGCGTGTGATTCAAGAGTGAGTAGCAGAACGCGTGACTGCACATGGACTCAATGCATGCACCTTTAGGCACTGGCACCTAATTAGTCTGACCTACTGTTCGGGCGAATATGGTCGAATATGGCCGAATATGACCGACTTATCCGGAGAAAGGTAGTAGCATTGCTTTGGATCCACTGGACACGACCTGCTCGGCGAGATACAATCGAATCCGGCCGAGTGACGGACCGATCCCTTTGAAATGGGGTTAGTCGGATGTTTTCGGCCGAAGGGCAAACTCGTGTTGCGCTCCTAATAAACAATGTCTTCATTTTTTTTTATATTTTATTTGATCTTCATCTGTATTTTTTTTTTCTCTCAAACTATCATACACTGTGGTGGTACGCAATCACTATAAATGTTTTAATGAAAAGACAATTATTACAAGTGCATCTACTCAGTTATAATAATTATTTTACTAAGAATTTCTACAGTAAATTATTTGAATTTCTTACTGGGATATTCTCAAAGATTATGAGGTCACTTTTGCCGGGACCGTATTTAGGTATTTAGCCATAGGCATTATAGGCTGCAGTCTATGAACTCGCATCACAAAAACAAAATTTGCTTGTTTCTTATAATTCGTCTTTTTTGTATCTTTTTTATATGTTCTTTTTTTTAAAAATTGAATTACTGAAATTGGCAACATGGGCGTAGCTCTCAACTTCGCATTCTTCTTCTTCTATAATTGTTCAAAGTAATGGTAATAAATTGTATTGAATATTTTAATGATATTCAGTTGTTTTCATTTTATCTCAACAATCCTATATTCTTCTAGATAAGACATAGTAAAATATTCTACAGTTAAATAATAAATTTCAGATGTTTATTTTAGAATTTTGGTTAGAAAATAACTATAAAATGCAAGGTTAGATTTCAAAATAATTGCGGGGCATGGCTTGTATCACAGGTTCAGCCCAAGGACATCCTAAATACTGCCCTGACTCCTGTAATATTTCGCGAGGGCAAGGTAAAGTCTATTTTTATAAACTGTAAGTCACTATACATTTTATAAAAACACCCCATTAGCTTGGTGTCGGCAACATGTGTCGGATGTTATTCGGCTACAGTGGACGAGGTTAATAGGGCGAACTGGCCAGCCGTCAAATCGGGCGTGTGATTCAAGGGCGATCAGCAGAACTCGTGACTGCATAGGGACGCAATGCATGGATCTTAGTGTCTCACAATCACGCGATCACTCGAATCGCGTGCAAAACACCTAGTCTTAAAAAGGCCTTACTGTTCTTTGTCGACAGGCACCTGGGCACCTTCTCACTATTTTGAAATGTACAGAATATAATACGTCCCAAACACTGTGGTATATTGTTACACCACAATATAAATGCTAGTTGTGCCCAAGACTTCATCCACTCGGAAATTGAGATTTCTGCTGCTAAATCACTGATAAAAAATCAATGAAATCTTTATGTGTAGGGAAAAGCCCTCCTTTTCCCCTTTTTCTTGGCTTTCTTCCTTTCCTTCTCAAATTAGGTTTTATGAAAATGTTTGTAAGCAGTCGCAAACCCTCATTTGTTCCCGTCGTCCCTTGTAACTGTCACTACTTCAGTATATGATGTTGCTGTGGGTGATCCACAAATACACTTCACTACTCCTTACAAACATCCTCTCTAAACAATATTCTATTCTTATGCCATACGAAATAAATAAAAACGATATTCGAAGTGATCTTACATGGCGTGTTCACGCACATATTTCTTTATTGGCATGGGTATAAACTATAATAAAAAAAAACCTAATTATATTGGAAAATCAACGTATTGTCATTTGTAGGGTTCGGATCTGTATGACCGTAAAAACGGAGGAATATGCTTGCAAATATGACCGTAAAAAAACGAGGCAATATGACCTAAAATTGGCAAAATATGACCAAAAATTTAAATTTACTACCTATCATAACATGCTGCATTATACATGATTTATTGTATCTAGTAGTGTTGCTTTAATGTAGACGGCATAATTTGCTTCCGTGCATTCCATGCACTATTGAGAAATTAAATCTGCCTCAGGCTCGCAGGACCCCTAGTGACTTATTGAATCAAGTTCCTTTCCGAATGAAGAAAGGCTATACAAAGGGGCATCTGGTATTCGTTTGCACAGCTAATTAGTTCTCGCTGGGCAATAATGTGGTCGATTGTGCTAAAGCTGCTGCGGATTCCTGCTTGCTCAGTGGCGGTTGGGCTGAATCAAGGGTGGAACTGGTTCGGTTCAACAAGATCTTTGTAAAAACTTTATACAGAACAGCCAGCAAGCATATAGGTCGGTAGTTTTTTGATGTTATGAATACTTCATTTTTTGTGTAGCAGAATGATTTTGTTCCATGATAAATGGATTAATCCATTGATAGTTTGTTTGCCAACTAGCTTCAAAATGCCTCGCATTCGGGAGGACACGGGTTCGAATCCCCGTCCGGGCATCCAGATTTGGGTTCTCCATGGTTCCCCAAATCACTACAGGCGAATGACGGGATGCTTCCTTCAAGAAGGCCATGACTGAATTCCTTCCCGTCCCTTGCCCAAATCCCATCCCGCCTCTAATGACTTCGCTGTCGACAAGGCGTAAAGCCCAAGCAAAAAAAAAAACAAAAAACTTTTTATCATTAACAGGTCTACCATTCAACACTTCTATCAAAATGAAATCGTACCAAAAAATAACTGTGCTAATAAACAATTCTACCCATAAACATCTCTACCAAACGCAATACCTATCATAAATATGTATACCACTTTTACTCTCTACCAATCACAAGCCTACTACTAACACGTCAGCAAAATCGTAAACCTATCACAATAAAACTTTACTAGAATAATACCCTCAAACATCTTTACCAAAAAAAAAAACCTTACGTTAAGGTAACTTTACCATTTTCTGACAATATCGAAAATAAGACCCAGAATTTAACCCTACCACGAAACCCAAGCTTGTCTATGTATCATACAATGAAAAGAGTATAAAATACTAATTAGCTTGCGTCAGTAAGAGACATACCGTGATTTGTAAATTTTATCTTAAATTATCTGAAACAAAACTTATATATGTATACATATTTCAGTTAAAAATAAGAATTAATAATACATGTTTATAACAACTGAATTATTTAAATTTGTTAAAAAAAATTCATTGCTAAAACCCCTTTATGGAGACGCTTGCTTTATACTTGTGAAACGTATAAAACAATCATCTTAATATCAACAATAATTAAAAACAATTCGATGTGATAGATTACTCTGATAAATAAATGAACAATACTAAAATTTTATCACTCCAAAACAATCCTTGACTTATCCGGAAAAAAATCTAAAAAATATGATACATGCTAAATTAAATTCTTTTCATGATAAATCGCTTCAAACTATATTAAAGTTAACCATGAAAATTCTATCAGGTCATAATCAGACTGAATCTTCATATCCCTCCTTTTGTTCAGTAGATCTACTGTTTTATTGCTGAATTTGTTCTTCTGGATGTTGTTACTACAGAAGCCGCCAATTTCTTGTGAATTCGTGACCCCTTACAGCTGAAATGATTTTATGATGGCTACTATGGGAACTTTTACGTGTAATATGTAAATTGTTACTGTGTCATCTTTAATTCAAACCAATACTGTTATTTCCTGTGGGCCTATGAAATTTTATCTGGTTAAAAGGTAACCTATGTTTTAACCAATGGCAATGTTCCTTATTTTTTGCATTATCAGTTCTTTCAGCGAGTACTGCGTAAATTATCAAATGAAAAGTTTTCTATTTGTTAACCCATCGTATTTGCTGTTGCTATGTGCAAGTTTTGTTGAAACCCGTTCGTTAACTTTTACGTGCATGGACCATCCACCAATAGACTAAACTTTGCTAGAAGATGAAATCTTAGATCGGCTACGAAACGTCGCATCAAATTGACGCGCTTCCCAGGGGGGAGGCCTAGCACGTTTTACGCAACTATACCTGATGGAAGCCTCCGTTCTCTCAAACTATTTGTAGTTTCATTGAAATCAATTATTTTTTGCGTGTACAGATATTCAAAATATTCCAAAATTTATAATTTTATCCTTGAACTATCTATACGGTTTAATGATTGTGGACTAAGTCGTGTCTGTAGAATAACTTAACAAGGATCAGTCACAAATTACCTTTCGGGAAACAAAGCATGTTGAGTTGTTCAAAGAGAAAAAAACCTACTGAAGAAATACACTTAATAACGTAATTACCCAGCCATAGTGAACATGCACAGGACGTAAAAAGCATAAGAAACGTAATTAAAAAATCATCCCTGTTTTTACTTTTAATAACCGCAATATTAAGTCTGATGTCCAAAGCAAATACATAAAGATGGCCGAGCAGCGTCTCAGCAGTGATTGAAAAAATGGTAAAGTACAATTTTATTCCACATTTTTTTTGGGTCTAAATTTTTATTATGTTTTTAACTAAGCTGCCAAATTTTATTTAAAATCAAATGCTACAAAAAAAAAAAAAAAACTTAATGGAAGCAAAGAAACTAAAATACGTCTTATAAATTCATCGGCTCACATCAGTGGATCTAGAGCCAATAGCTATCTTAATGAACACACCAGTGGTTGCGGACGGAGTGAGCCGCCGAAATTCTGTAGTGGACTAGCGGTGCCTGCAACTTCGTCCACGCGGAATCTGACTTTTGTGCTGTTAAAACACAAATAAACCATCAAAGAAATGTTGTTTGTTAGGAACAGTCCTGATTTTTTTTTTCCTTCGTTCTGGATCTCCCTCTATTGAATTTAGGTTGTATGCATCTGTTTTGAGCGTTCTGGTAGCTCAGTGGCTAAAGCGCTTGCTTTTAAAACGTTCGCTGCTCCTGCCCCGGGCACGAATCCCGGCAGGAATTTTGAGAGTTGTGTTTATTCATATGAGCTACGCCAGGCCGCTCCGTGGTTCGGATTCCACGTTAAACTGTAGGTCCCAGAGGAAAGGAACTGGCCTTCCTACCTTTGACACAATGGCTCAGTATGCCTCCTTCGGGAGGATCCAACCAACCTTCGGGTTGTGGACTAAGTTAAGTTTTTTTTGTTTCTTTCGCCAATTGACACTGTCATTAATTCGAACTATTTTATGGTTGTGGTACCCTCCAGTCTTGTTCACATAGTTTGCGATATTTGAAGTGGAGCTTCTCGCGTATATACGGATACATGCTTGATATATATGTGTATAAAATATGATAGAAAATCCGCAATTGAACTATCTGCTATAGCTGTTAACGATTTAAACACAACTACACCGTGTATATGCGGCTAATCATGGTAAACATTTAAATTGCTAGTAGGCATTTTAACCCGTGGTTCGGATTCCACGTAAAAATGTAGGTCCCGGAGGAAAGGAACTGGCTATCCAACCTCTGGTACAATGGCTTACAATTAGTATGCCTCCTACGGGAGGATCTAACCAACCTTTGGGTTGTGGACTTAGTCAGCTTTTTTTAGGCATATTAAGTGGATAAATTCTATTACGAAAAAGTTAAATTAGGTCGAAATGGTTAGGTTTTGTTTAATCCTAAGTTCCAAAATTTACAGCTTTGGCCTTAATAACAGTGACGAAATGTGCTACTGATGGGAATAAAAAGTACGCTGTCATTATGTGTATTTTTGTTGAAATCAATTCATTAGCTTCTCCTTGAGGCGCGCTTGCACAGTTAAATATTCCAACATTTACGCTTATGGTATCTGTATCTTCGAGAACTAATGTTACTGATTTAGGTATTATAACTGATTAAATACAGGTAACCTATCGCTATGAGAAGTTTCGTTGAAATGAGCTCATTAATTTTGCGAAATGTGCGCACAAATAAACAAAAGTTACAAAATTTACAGTTTTTTTCCCTCTGTATCACCGGAAACCAATCTTGATAAAAAGAAGTATCTTCTATGTTTACTCATGACATAAGCTATTGCTATATTCAGTTTCGTTAAAATAAATTCAAGCAGTCCTAAGTTTACGGTTTTACTATCGCTATCATTAGTAACATGCGTTGCAATCACTCTTTTTCAAATAAATTTCACATTAATAAATTCCTATAGCAATCATCATAAAATATTTGCAGCAAAGAAAGACGTGGTGGTCGTTTTGACTTTTCTGTAGTTACGTATGGTTCGCATACATTTATGAATAGTTCACTTACTTGCCTATAGATAGAAACAAAGGTATTTTTTCTTTCTTTTTTCCCTGTGACTGTTTGTTTAAATCGACGAACTTTAACAGGGAGAGCTGGTGGTTCAGTCAGATATTTTACAAATAAAGCAATTAGCTGCTACACGCGCTATACTGACCACTTCAAGAACAGGGTTATTATGAATGATTGAAGCGATTTCACATATTTACTATAGCTATATTATTTGGCATGTTGTCATAAAACTTAACAGTAATATAGAAAAGCTCAAAAAATTATTTTATATAAGTGCTCTATATGTGTCTCCTCACTGATTCTGCAGATGCCAAGTCGATAATCCAGTTTTGCCATTAGATGCAGCGTTTCCCCTTCAAACTGTTCAGCACTGTTGATGCCAGCTCGCCGATCTGGTAGCTCTGTTGGTATAGGTGCCTTATGCCGAGGTTACACAGTACGAGTTGCTGACCTGACAGTGGACAGCTACTGCCCCGGAGTACTCGCACGACAGTAGCTCGACTCGTCTCGCCCGGTCACACAAGTGCGAGTTGCTGACCTGACAGTGGACAGCTACTGCCCCGGAGTACTCGCACGACAGTAGCTCGACACGTCTCGCCCGGTCACACAAGTGCGAGTTGCTGACCTGACAGCGGACAGCTACTGCCCCCGTGTACTCGCACGACAGTAGCTCGACTCGTCTCGCCCGGTCACACAAGTGCGAGTTGCTGACCTGACAGTGGACAGCTACTGCCCCGGAGTACTCGCACGACAGTAGCTCGACACGTCTCGCCCGGTCACACAAGTGCGAGTTGCTGACCTGACAGCGGACAGCTACTGCCCCCGTGTACTCGCACGACAGTAGCTCGACTCGTCTCGCCCGGTCACACAAGTGCGAGTTGCTGACCTGACAGTGGACAGCAACTGCCCCCGTGTACTCGCACGACAGTAGCTCGACTCGTCTCGCCTGGTCACACAAGTGCGAGTTGCTGACCTGACAGTGGACAGCTACTGCCCCCGTGTACTCACACGACAGTAGCTCGACTCGTCTCGCCCGGTCACACAAGTGCGAGTTGCTGACCTGACAGCGGACAGCTACTGCCCCCGTGTACTCGCACGACAGTAGCTCGACTCGTCTCGCCCGGTCACACAAGTGCGAGTTGCTGACCTGACAGTGGACAGCTACTGCCCCCGTGTACTCGCACGACAGTAGCTCGACTCGTCTCGCCCGGTCACACAAGTACGTGTTGCTGACCTGACAGTGGACAGCTACTACACGTTTGTACTCGCACGACAGTAGCTCGACTCGTCTCGCCCGGTCACACAAGTGCGAGTTGCTGACCTGACAGTGGACAGCAACTGTCCCCGTGTACTCGCACGACAGTAGCTCGACTCGTCTCGCCCGGTCACACAAGTGCGAGTTGCTGACCTGACAGTGGACAGCAACTGCCCCCGTGTACTCGCACGACAGTAGCTCGACTCGTCTCGCCCGGTCACACAAGTGCGAGTTGCTGACCTGACAGCGGACAGCTACTGCCCCCGTGTACTCGCACGACAGTAGCTCGACTCGTCTCGCCCGGTCACACAAGTGCGAGTTGCTGACCTGACAGTGGACAGCTACTGCCCCCGTGTACTCGCACGACAGTAGCTCGACTCGTCTCGCCCGGTCACACAAGTACGTGTTGCTGACCTGACAGTGGACAGCTACTACACGTTTGTACTCGCACGACAGTAGCTCGACTCGTCTCGCCCGGTCACACAAGTGCGAGTTGCTGACCTGACAGTGGACAGCAACTGTCCCCGTGTACTCGCACGACAGTAGCTCGACTCGTCTCGCCCGGTCACACAAGTGCGAGTTGCTGACCTGACAGTGGACAGCAACTGCCCCCGTGTACTCGCACGACAGTAGCTCGACTCGTCTCGCCCGGTCACACAAGTGCGAGTTGCTGACCTGACAGTGGACAGCTAACTCGCACGACAGTAGCTCGACTCGTCTCGCCCGGTCACACAAGTACGTGTTGCTGACCTGACAGTGGACAGCTACTACACGTTTGTACTCGCACGACAGTAGCTCGACTCGTCTCGCCCGGTCACACAAGTGCGAGTTGCTGACCTGACAGTGGACAGCAACTGTCCCCGTGTACTCGCACGACAGTAGCTCAACTCGTCTCGCCCGGTCACACAAGTGCGAGTTGCTGACCTGACAGTGGACAGCAACTGCCCCCGTGTACTCGCACGACAGTAGCTCGACTCGTCTCGCCCGGTCACACAAGTACGTGTTGCTGACCTGACAGTGGACAGCTACTACACGTTTGTACTCGCACGACAGTAGCTCGACTCGTCTCGCCCGGTCACACAAGTGCGAGTTGCTGACCTGACAGTGGACAGCTACTACACGTTTGTACTCGCACGACAGTAGCTCGACTCGTCTCGCCCGGTCACACAAGTGCGAGTTGCTGACCTGACAGCGGACAGCTACTGCCCCCGTGTACTCGCACGACAGTAGCTCGACTCGTCTCGCCCGGTCACACAAGTGCGAGTTGCTGACCTGACAGCGGACAGCTACTGCCCCCGTGTACTCGCACGACAGTAGCTCGACTCGTCTCGCCCGGTCACACAAGTGCGAGTTGCTGACCTGACAGCGGACAGCTACTGCCCCCGTGTACTCGCACGACAGTAGCTCGAGTCGTCTCGCCCGGTCACACAAGTGCGAGTTGCTGACCTGACAGTGGACAGCAACTGCCCCCGTGTACTCGCACGACAGTAGCTCGACTCGTCTCGCCCGGTCACACAAGTACGTGTTGCTGACCTGACAGTGGACAGCAACTGTCCCCGTGTACTCGCACGACAGTAGCTCGACTCGTCTCGCCCGGTCACACAAGTGCGAGTTGCTGACCTGACAGTGGACAGCAACTGCCCCCGTGTACTCGCACGACAGTAGCTCGACTCGTCTCGCCCGGTCACACAAGTGCGAGTTGCTGACCTGACAGTGGACAGCAACTGCCCCCGTGTACTCGCACGACAGTAGCTCGACTCGTCTCGCCCGGTCACACAAGTACGTGTTGCTGACCTGACAGTGGACAGCTACTACACGTTTGTACTCGCACGACAGTAGCTCGACTCGTCTCGCCCGGTCACACAAGTACGTGTTGCTGACCTGACAGTGGACAGCTACTACACGTTTTTACTCGCACGACAGTAGCTCGACTCGTCTCGCCCGGTCACACAAGTGCGAGTTGCTGACCTGACAGTGGACAGCTACTGCCCCCGTGTACTCGCACGACAGTAGCTCGACTCGTCTCGCCCGGTCACACAAGTACGTGTTGCTGACCTGACAGTGGACAGCTACTACACGTTTGTACTCGCACGACAGTAGCTCGACTCGTCTCGCCCGGTCACACAAGTGCGAGTTGCTGACCTGACAGTGGACAGCAACTGTCCCCGTGTACTCGCACGACAGTAGCTCAACTCGTCTCGCCCGGTCACACAAGTGCGAGTTGCTGACCTGACAGTGGACAGCAACTGCCCCCGTGTACTCGCACGACAGTAGCTCGACTCGTCTCGCCCGGTCACACAAGTACGTGTTGCTGACCTGACAGTGGACAGCTACTACACGTTTGTACTCGCACGACAGTAGCTCGACTCGTCTCGCCCGGTCACACAAGTGCGAGTTGCTGACCTGACAGTGGACAGCTACTACACGTTTGTACTCGCACGACAGTAGCTCGACTCGTCTCGCCCGGTCACACAAGTGCGAGTTGCTGACCTGACAGCGGACAGCTACTGCCCCCGTGTACTCGCACGACAGTAGCTCGACTCGTCTCGCCCGGTCACACAAGTGCGAGTTGCTGACCTGACAGCGGACAGCTACTGCCCCCGTGTACTCGCACGACAGTAGCTCGACTCGTCTCGCCCGGTCACACAAGTGCGAGTTGCTGACCTGACAGCGGACAGCTACTGCCCCCGTGTACTCGCACGACAGTAGCTCGAGTCGTCTCGCCCGGTCACACAAGTGCGAGTTGCTGACCTGACAGTGGACAGCAACTGCCCCCGTGTACTCGCACGACAGTAGCTCGACTCGTCTCGCCCGGTCACACAAGTACGTGTTGCTGACCTGACAGTGGACAGCAACTGTCCCCGTGTACTCGCACGACAGTAGCTCGACTCGTCTCGCCCGGTCACACAAGTGCGAGTTGCTGACCTGACAGTGGACAGCAACTGCCCCCGTGTACTCGCACGACAGTAGCTCGACTCGTCTCGCCCGGTCACACAAGTGCGAGTTGCTGACCTGACAGTGGACAGCAACTGCCCCCGTGTACTCGCACGACAGTAGCTCGACTCGTCTCGCCCGGTCACACAAGTACGTGTTGCTGACCTGACAGTGGACAGCTACTACACGTTTGTACTCGCACGACAGTAGCTCGACTCGTCTCGCCCGGTCACACAAGTACGTGTTGCTGACCTGACAGTGGACAGCTACTACACGTTTTTACTCGCACGACAGTAGCTCGACTCGTCTCGCCCGGTCACACAAGTGCGAGTTGCTGACCTGACAGTGGACAGCTACTGCACCTGTGTACTCGCAAGACAGTAGCTCGACTCGTCTCGCCCGGTCACACAAGTGCGAGTTGCTGACCTGACAGTGGACAGCAACTGCCCCCGTGTACTCGCACGACAGTAGCTCGACTCATCTCGCCCGGTCACACAAGTACGTGTTGCTGACCTGACAGTGAACAGCTACTACACGTTTGTTCTCACACGACAGTAGCTCGACTCGTCTCGCCCGGTCACACAAGTGTGAGTTGCTGACCTGACAGTGGACAGCAACTGTCCCCGTGTACTCGCACGACAGTAGCTCGACTCGTCTCGCCCGGTCACACAAGTGCGAGTTGCTGACCTGACAGTGGACAGCTACTACACGTTTGTACTCGCACGACAGTAGCTCGACTCGTCTCGCCCGGTCACACAAGTGCGAGTTGCTGACCTGACAGTGGACAGCAACTGTCCCCGTGTACTCGCACGACAGTAGCTCGACTCGTCTCGCCCGGTCACACAAGTGCGAGTTGCTGACCTGACAGTGGACAGCTACTACACGTTTTGTACTCGCACGACAGTAGCTCGACTCGTCTCGCCCGGTCACACAAGTGCGAGTTGCTGACCTGACAGTGGACAGCTACTACACGTTTGTACTCGCACGACAGTAGCTCGACTCGTCTCGCCCGGTCACACAAGTGCGAGTTGCTGACCTGACAGTGGACAGCAACTGTCCCCGTGTACTCGCACGACAGTAGCTCGACTCGTCTCGCCCGGTCACACAAGTGCGAGTTGCTGACCTGACAGTGGACAGCAACTGCCCCCGTGTACTCGCATGACAGTAGCTCGACTCGTCTCACCCGGTCACACAAGTGCGAGTTGCTGACCTGACAGTGGACAGCAACTGCCCCCGTGTACTCGCACGACAGTAGCTCGACTCGTCTCGCCCGGTCACACAAGTACGTGTTGCTGACCTGACAGTGGACAGCTACTACACGTTTGTACTCGCACGACAGTAGCTCGACTCGTCTCGCCCGGTCACACAAGTACGTGTTGCTGACCTGACAGTGGACAGCTACTACACGTTTGTACTCGCACGACAGTAGCTCGACTCGTCTCGCCCGGTCACACAAGTGCGAGTTGCTGACCTGACAGTGGACAGCAACTGTCCCCGTGTACTCGCACGACAGTAGCTCGACTCGTCTCGCCCGGTCACACAAGTGCGAGTTGCTGACCTGACAGTGGACAGCTACTACACGTTTGTACTCGCACGACAGTAGCTCGACTCGTCTCGCCCGGTCACACAAGTGCGAGTTGCTGACCTGACAGTGGACAGCTACTACACGTTTGTACTCGCACGACAGTAGCTCGACTCGTCTCGCCCGGTCACACAAGTGCGAGTTGCTGATCTGACAGTGGACAGCAACTGTCCCCGTGTACTCGCACGACAGTAGCTCGACTCGTCTCGCCCGGTCACACAAGTGCGAGTTGCTGACCTGACAGTGGACAGCAACTGCCCCCGTGTACTCGCACGACAGTAGCTCGACTCGTCTCGCCCGGTCACACAAGTGCGAGTTGCTGACCTGACAGTGGACAGCAACTGCCCCCGTGTACTCGCACGACAGTAGCTCGACTCGTCTCGCCCGGTCACACAAAGTACGTGTTGCTGACCTGACAGTGGACAGCTACTACACGTTTGTACTCGCACGACAGTAGCTCGACTCGTCTCGCCCGGTCACACAAGTACGTGTTGCTGACCTGACAGTGGACAGCTACTACACGTTTGTACTCGCACGACAGTAGCTCGACTCGTCTCGCCCGGTCACACAAGTGCGAGTTGCTGACCTGACAGTGGACAGCTACTGCACCTGTGTACTCGCAAGACAGTAGCTCGACTCGTCTCGCCCGGTCACACAAGTGCGAGTTGCTGACCTGACAGTGGACAGCAACTGCCCCCGTGTACTCGCACGACAGTAGCTCGACTCATCTCGCCCGGTCACACAAGTACGTGTTGCTGACCTGACAGTGAACAGCTACTACACGTTTGTTCTCGCACGACAGTAGCTCGACTCGTCTCGCCCGGTCACACAAGTGTGAGTTGCTGACCTGACAGTGGACAGCAACTGTCCCCGTGTACTCGCACGACAGTAGCTCGACTCGTCTCGCCCGGTCACACAAGTGCGAGTTGCTGACCTGACAGTGGACAGCAACTGTCCCCGTGTACTCGCACGACAGTAGCTCGACTCGTCTCGCCCGGTCACACTAGTGCGAGTTGCTGACCTGACAGTGGACAGCAATTGCCCCCGTGTAATCGCACGACAGTAGCTCGACTCGTCTCGCCCGGTCACACAAGTGCGAGTTGCTGGCGTGAAAGTAGACAGCTAATGCACGTGTGTACTCGTATCTTTTCAGTAGCTATGTAATGTTGTCGCAAAATACACGACTGATCACATTTCATACCGTATTAAAGACTGTTACAAAAATAGTTGAAGTGAAAGTGCTGTGCAAAAAAAGAAGAAAAACAGAATGATATGGATCAGGAATTGAATGCATTGGAAAGAGAACGCAGTAAATATTTAAAGAAATATATCATGAAGATCCCCGAGAATACTTCTGGAAACACAGAAACACATGCAGCAACGAATAATGCACCTGGCGTGTCCTTGGCTTACGAGCTACTGTCATTTCGCAAAAACCGTGCAAGTTGACGTCCTTGTCGCATGAGAGCTGCTGCTTGTGACGTGGTGGGGGAAGGCGAGAGGCGAGTAAAATAAAAAAAATGTTGTAACTCGGATGTGAGCAACTGACTGACTCGCACGTGACAGTAACTCGTACGGTGTGGTCACACGGTGCGAGTAGCTGCACTGTAGTAACTGACTAGGCCATCTCGGATACTAGCTCGTACTAAGTAACCAGGCCTTTAAATACTGAATCGTTCACATGACACTAGGGATGTAACGGAGCTCCGCATCCTCAAGTGCGGAACTTGCACGTGTAATTCCACCTCCGCAGCCGCATTTTGGGTTGTGGAAAGTTGTCAATTTACAGATAAACGGTTGCATAACGAAATAATAAGTACACCAGTAGATGTACAGTCAAAGCATACTTAGTAGGGCTTTGAGATGGGTCGTTCGCGAGTGAATCAGTTCTTTAGAGCAATTCATTTAAAATAGCGAGTGAGCAGTCGCTCACTAAAAAGTGAACGGTAGTTCTTCTAGGTGAAATAGTTGATTCCGATCATGAAGAGCTAGCTCACGGAAAAGGTCTACTATTTCTATTGAAGTTGACATAAGGGGGTATTTCCAACGGAAAGTGGGGGTATAACCGGATTGTGAGGGGTGAGACCTAAAAAAAAAAATAAAAAAAAATAGTTCTCAAATAAAACTGAGCAAGTGAACGATTTAAAAGAACTAGTTCTTCTCATTGAGTGATGAAATGAACAACCGCTCTTTTTAGTGAATCACTTTGCCCATCTCTACTAGGGCTACATTAAACAATTCCATAACAAAATAATACATACACCAGAAGATGTACAGTCATAGCAAACATGGTACATTTAAAACAAAAAAATCCATATTAATGCGGCCAAGCCTGTCACTTTTAAGAAACACATTGTTTTCCTATAAAAGGAATACTGACAATAAGAGAAAACTATTTTTCGAAGAATAGTCTTACTTTTGCTGTATGGCCAGACTAACGACGGAAATTCAAAGAATGTCATCTATATAAATTAACGATTTCAATATCGATGATCAATCACTAACCCACTTTAACCCCGAAAGTATTCTTGTTCTTTCTCAGTGTCCCTCAAGCATTCTGCCTTAATGGCAAAAAATCAACAACGAAAAATCATTTAGTGAGACTCAACGTCTTGTTGATGTAAAAAGATTCTTTTCTCTTTTAGGAGATTCTGCCCATCGTCGCTTAGCTAACAACGACATGGTTGTTCCCCCCCCCCCCCCCCTGACGATTTTGTAATAAAAGTAACAATGAACTGAACGATGTTATTACCTATGTGACGAATTAACAAGTTTGAATTTGCATGCAAAGTAAAGCGGCCTATTCACGATCCAACTTGTAGGATGTGTGCACCCATTCACGCTATTAGAAGGGGTCCTACAAAATGTTCGTAGCAATCCTTTCCACTCACATGTTCTCGCCGTACACCAGTGTCAATGTCGCACGCTCGCAGGATGTTTCCTCCAATCGTGATACAACAACCGGGCGGGGTGGGTGAACGGTTAACGTTCTGGCCTCGCATTAGGCAGGACGTGGGTTTCAATCCCTGTCAGGTGATCCAGATTTGGGTTTTCCATGGTTTCCCCCAAATCACTCCAGTCAAATTCCGTGATGGTTCCTTCAAAAGACCATGGCCGAATTCCTTCCCATTCCTTGCCCCCTAGTCCTTTCCCGCCTCTAATGATCTCGACGTCAACAAGGCGTATATAAAGCATGATCCAACGTCATTGTTTGTCAGTTGTCTCACAGTCCAACAAGATCCAACACGTCCTGCATGCAGTACTGTAATCTCTTTCACAACTCGTCAAGAGTCCTTCATCAAAAATCGGATCATCGTAGGTCCGATAAGTTGTACTGTGAATGGGTCGCTAGAGCAGTGGAAAGGCGGGTGGCGGGCACGGAGACGTGCGGTGGCGTGGCATTTGTGTTTGCCGCTTGTACTATACCCTGTTCACATTGAACTGGCGGCTGAAGGTCATGTTTCATGTTCCCCTTGTCCCCGCTTCTCACCTCACCACCCCCTCCCTTGCTGACTCTCCGAGCTGACCTCTGTGTCCTGTATAGGCGAGTGGTAACTTTCTCCTCCACTTGTAGGGGTGAAGGCAGCGGACTGGGGTTAGAGCAAACTGACCTTCAGCCGCCTCTGTTAACTCAACGGGCTATAGTCGAGACGCGAACTTCGCAATGTTCATTTGACAAAGATTGTTTTTTGAGTGTAGTTATGTAAATAATTTTATTCACTTGTGAAATCATTTCACGTTTTCTGTTGTTGAAAGATAAGGCAAAAAGTAAATATTGGAAATAAACTTTACTCATGAAAATTTTTAGAATTTGCATAAAAATATACTTATTTTGATTTTAAGTTAATTTTAAATAAAATATTAAAATCTAAATAACTATCCGCAAAGATGACCTTCGTTAGAACCCTACATAACACCACAATAAAAAAAAAAATGGGATTAGTTCGAGAGAGCATGCAAGCTACGATAGGAATTATTGATCATCATCCCCACCACTACTGTTCCACCTGTTTATCAACCTCCTTTTACACTTAAGGAACACATGTAATATGTAAAAAAAAAAAAAAAATTAAAAAAAAGTTTTTCTATATGACTTTAAAGTTATGTGACACTATGTCAAATAATATAGCTAAAGTAAATTTGTTAAACCACTTCAATCATTTATAATCACCCCGTATTGCTTACAGTGAAGCTTTCTGAACTATACTGAAGTTGGTCTGGCTTATCTATTACCATAAAATCTTCCGAATTAGTGGCAGTTTCAGGTGGTGATAGACAAATAACGTACTCAGATGTGTTTAAATATTTACATACAAGTTAAATTCAGCAGTAAAGGAGGAGGTCCAAAAAAAAAAAAAAAAAGAAAAAGCAAGGCTACACTTCTGCACTTTACCTACCCAGCCGAGATTTCTGTATTTGTCTGTGAATTAACAACACAAATTGCAAATTCCGCGTGCACCCATGCGCGTATACTGCTAACAGTAATATGAGTGTTACTGAATATGGTGTTATGCTTGCCAGACTCTCACTTTTTTGACTTTTTCTATTCTTTGGTTCTAGTTTAGCTCTTTCATTTTCGGGGTTGCCCTACAATACACCAGACTTCAGTAAAAGAATGAACTGCCCGTTGTGATTGATGATTTTACAGATCCAAGTGAAAATTTCGTGGCCTGTGTGGTAGCTACAGGGTACGTTGCTCAGGAACTAATATCTGGAAGTTATGGATCATTTTCCTCAGATAATACCGATAAATAAATACTGCCAAAGCAATTGAATTTTTGTTATTTTGTTTTCCGAACGCGTTTTTTATGCATCTTTAGTTGTTTCTCATTATAAATAGTTCAATGTAAATAAAAATGGGAAAACACTGAATATGCTGCTATAAAAGAAGTGAAGCGCCTTCGGAAAACAAATAAACGCACAAAAATTCAATTGCTTTGTCAGTATTTATTTAGCAGTATCAGGAACTAAATCATACAGCATGTATTAAACAAACAGTATGCGCTTAGTTTGTACCTATTCCACAGCATGTTGCATGGTGATTCTCCGTGGTCGTGTTGGGTACACCTGATCCAGTCCATACGGTCTGCGGGCTGCTATCAACTTACACGTAACCGTTCGGCTCGCTCCTGGGACAGCTGAAACTTACACCACTGAGCCACAATGTCTTTCCACTCGTTACTTCACCCTCTTTGCGTGTTGTGTTGTGCTATCAACTTTATAACTCTTCTTCTCGTATGCTATATATATTATTCTTTTCTCTTTGTACGACATTCTGCCCATCGTCGATTAGCTAACAACAGTCTGTTTTTTCTTACGATCATGCAATAAAAAGTAACTATGAACTGAACGCTGTTATTACTTAAGCGACGAATTTACAAGTTTGAACTTGCGTACAAAGTAAAGCGGTCTATTCACGGTCCAATTTACAGGACATCCCCGTAGAACTACCGTAGGATGCGCTCACCCATTCACGCTACTAGAATGGGTCCAAAAATGTTCCAAGCAATCCTTTCCACTCGTACTTTCTCGCCGCACACTAGTGTCCTTAATCGCACTCTCGTACATGTTTCCTCCAATCATAGCTTGTTGGACGGCAAGGACCCGTGTTGGTTGTCTGGGAGTCCAACAACATCCAACACGTCCTACATGTAGTCTTGTAACGTCTTTCACGTCGCATCAAGAGTCCCTTATCGGAAAATCGGATCATCATAGGTCCTACAAGTTAGACTGCGAACGGGCCACTATAGCGGTGAAAAGGCGGGTAGCGGAACGGAGATTTGTGGTGGCGTGGCCTTGTGCTTGAATTAGTTGAGCTGCGAGCTCTGTAAAGTTCGTATAACAAAGGTTGTTTTTTTTTATACGCGTATGTAGTTATGTAAATAATTTATTCACTTATGAAACCATCCCACGTTTTTTGTTATTGAAAGATGAGGCAAAAATAAATCAGTAAGGCAGTATTATATGAAAAAAATGTAGAAAATGGAATAAAATGTGCTGTTTTGATTTTAAATTTTATTTTTGATAAAATATTAAAATCTATATAATTTTTCCACCTCCGCATCCGCTTCCTCAAAACATCCGCATCCACTGATGTCAAGCACTGAACATCCGCATCCGCAAATACGACCTCCTTTACTACCCGAGTTCGGACCACGTGCTGATCATGACTCGTTGGTCGCGGACAGCGGCTGTTGTAGGACTTATATCATAAGACAATCTCTAGCTGTATGTGCTGCAGCTTGAAATGAACTCTGGTATTGGTGCATATAATAACGTGATGGAGAATGCTGCCATTGATGCTGCTGTGTTCGTCATACCGCCCAATACTACTGCAACTACAACCACCCCGATGCATGACACTACTAATTCACCAGAGGGGGTAGGGGGGAATTCCGGAAAAACACCTCACATAATTAATGGACGCCCCCTTATGAGAACGGGGGGTGGGGAGAAGAGGGCGGCAATGGCGGCGTCTTAACTCCACGGAGGCTTCAACCCCGATAGTGTGACGGTTAGAAGCCCTTAAATGGCTCCCATGACTCCGGACGTAAAGTATCAATTTACATATACGTATAAAGGTGGATGTCGACGCATCCATAAATGTCAGTGTCCCGATTTCACTAGAGGTTTATAATTCGTCTAGAATGACACCTGTTGTCTACGTGTTGTTTGTGGTTGCAGGCGGAAGGTGGCAGCGACAGCGGGGTGGAGGCAGGCAGCGTTGTGAGCGGTCGTGGAGGACCTCCGTCCTGCGACTCTAGCCTCGTCAGCTGCTGCTCCGTGGAGAGCGACGGATCAGGCAGGAAAGGGTAAGCAGGCAGCCAACTTAACCATATATAGTAAGTCAGTTGTCGTCTGTACAATCTCTCCGCAAAAGGTAAGAAAATGTATAAACGTTTTCAGTCGGAATCTAAGATCGCAGCAAGAGGTAAGCAGGCAGCTTGGCAGCCCTGTTTTCTCAGCATGCATAGTAATTCCACCGACGTCTGGCTATTGAGGTGACATGAAGACAGAATAGCGGATATATGTTTTTAGCATGTATTGTACAGGGCTAGTCAAAATGATTGCAATGATTTTAGAAAATTACTACAGATTTATTATTTCACAAACACTTACAAGATTACACAGATATATAAACAAACAGCGAAAGTTTTTTTTGATTGTCTATAGATGCCCACATCAAGTCTACAATCGAGTTCTTCCCATACCCGATGCAGCATGTCTTTGCCAGTGAGAGCAAATGCACTGATGATGTGAACCCGCGGGTATAGCACATCATTACTGGTGGCACGAACACTGTGTCTTTTACGAAACCCCAAACAAAGAAGTTAGAAGTTGGAAGAGGGGGTTAGGTCAGGAGAACGAGGAGGCCATGACATCAGCTGACGATCAGAGTCCCCAGCACGACCAATCCATCTGTTTGGAATCACCGAGCGTGGTGGTGTAACGGATAGCGTTCTGGCCTCGCATTCGGGAGGACAGCGCACAGTGGGCCAGAATCGCAAAAAGCTGGCCAAAACATAAAAAGTTGTTCAATTTGTACCAAAGTTAGTATGTAAAGGTTATCGAGGTTGCTGATAAGAATATAATATCAAAAAGTGAAAATATAAAATGGCGGTTCCAATATGGCGGACAAATATTGCTAAAAGTCATTTTATTCATATAAAAGTAATTTTTGTGGAGTTATCGAGGTTGCTAGAGTTGTTCAATTTGTACCAAAGTTAGTACGTAAAGGTTATCGAAGTTGGTGATTAAGAATATGATATCAAAAAGTGAAAAAAAAGAAAATGGTGGATCCAATATGGCGGACAAATATTGATAAAAGTCCTTTGATTCATATAAAATTAATTTTTTGGGATTTATCGAGATTGATGATGATGATTGTGACTTCAAATATTAAAAAACAAAACAAAATGGTGGATCCAAGATGGCGGGCGGAAATTGATAAAATTCTTTTTATTAATGTAATAGTCAATATTTAGAGGCTGTTGTAGTTAATGGTTATAAATATAAGCTCAAAAAATGGAAAGCTCGAGAAAAGTACCAAATAGAGGATAGAAGATAGTATAAAATATTACAAAAAAAGAATTTTATTTCAATTACAGTTAATCATTTAGTAAATTGTTTGTGACTATAATTAAAAGTTATTTTCTTCATCTTTTCTATCTTCATTATCTTCTTCTTTTTTTATCTTCGTTATCTTCTTCTTCTGCATCTTCAGCTGAATCGCCATCATCTTCAAAGACTGTTTCCTCATCATCTACATCGGAATCTTCATAATCTTCCGGCACAGGAACTAAGAGGGCAACGGCTTCTGACGACAAACTCTTCAGTTTGTTTGATGATTTGCGCAGAGAAGAAATGTTGAAGTCTGTGGTTGCTAACAATCTCCTGAACACGTTTTAGATACTCTTAAGTCGGAAAACTTTCGTGAAAAGCCTACGCGATATTGCTTTATTAACTTATTGGTTGATTCTTGAGCATACTCCGACAGTTCATATAATTATTAATTTATTTAATACTTATTTCTTAACACGTGTTTGAAAGCGTTAAAAAGTAATTCCACGAAGTATGTAGAATATTTAAGTTTCAAAAAATGTACTTTTTCATAATTATTAATGAAAAAATTAACTTAACGTTAATAATTTCATTTTTAAAAAAAAAGGATACATTTTGCAAGCGTCGCTTAAAAAGTTGTTCAAAGCCGGAGTTGGTACTAGTAGGTGGATTTGAAGGTTAATTTATTAAGGTAATAGTATATACTTGCGGACACGGTGCAAAAGAAAGCGGAATATCGTGGAATTCGTAACTTATCTCTATTTTTTTAAGCACATTTTCAAATTTTCTACCGAATTTTCCGGTATTAAGTTATTTAAAAAAAATATGTGTAATTAATGATTTAAAAATCACATAAATGTATTTTAATTAGTAGATACTTCCTGGAACACAGTCCATATTTAAAATATTCGTTTCACTTACACAGAACACAAATATTTATCTTTAACGACAAGATTATTTTGTTTCCTGGTCGGCTGCATGCACCACTAGCAATGAAGTGCCGACTTTGACATGAAATATAAAGGAGGAAATGAACAATTGATCGTCCAAACAATCAGTATTCAGTAGTTCCAACATTACTGTAGCCAACCTGATAGTCGAAAACTCCCATCCAGAAACTTTTTTTTTTTTCCTTTTTGGCCACGTTTTCAAGATTCTGGCCCACTGTGCGGCGGTTCGAATCCCCGTCCGGGCATCCAGATTTGAGTTTTCCATGGTTTCCCCAAATCACTCCAGGTGAATGCCGGGATGCTTCCTTCAAAAGGCCATGGCCGAATTCCTTCCCATTCCTTGCCCCCCATCCTTTCCCGTCTCTAAAGACCACGTTGTTAAAAAGGGACGTTAAACTGTTAAAAAAAAAAAAAAAAAAAATGTTTGGAATCCTGGTGTTTAGGAAATAACGGACAACTAGAGAAAAATGGGGTGAATCACCGTCCTTCTGGAAAATGAAATCTTCACTGTCAGCTTCCAGAAGTGGCATGAGCCAATTCGGCAACATTTGCAGATATTTTCCCTGTGATCGTCACCTCATTAAAGAAAAAAGGCCCATAAAGTTTCTTTCGTGAGATCGCGCAAAACACGTTCACTTTGGGATAGTCACGAACGTGCTGCACATAAGCATGGGGGTTTTCAGTCCCCCAAATGCGCACATTGTGCCTGTTCATTTTTCCACTCACATGAAAAGTGACCTCATCACTAAACACAATTTTTTCTACGAATGTTTCGTCTTGTTCTAGACATTGGGTACAGAATTGAAAACGACGCACTTCATCGTTGTGCTACAGTGCTTGTAGCAACTGTAACTTGGTACCGGCCCACAATTGGATAAAATATTTATTGGTCCTTAACAATCGAATCGCCACTTGCTCGCGAATCTCTCGGATAGTAGGCTTGATGGAGTGATAAAACTGTTAGACGCTGAGTATCTAATCTGCAATATGTAATGAATTAATGTTATTTAGCTATGCTTTTCTACAGATAACGCATGGAGACATTGGCCGAGTCGCTGTAAACGAGCACGATGGGTGAGCGATAACGCTAGGGCCAAGCATCCGCGAAAATGGAGCGCCGTTCTAAAAACCGTATATCTTGCGGCTTCTAACTGAGTTTTTCATCAAGTAGCAGTCTGGTGGTTCAGTGCAGTGGTTGGGGCGTGTGACTGGAGATTGGAAAGTCCCCGGTTCGAATCCATGTCTCGCCGGGTATTTTCATTGACGCTTAATACTACCTTCACCTATGACTATGCTTGCTGTCCAATATGAAGTACGTCAGAAGCTTCCGTTGTTCGGATTCCAAGTTAAACAGTAGGCCCCCTGTAACCGGTAGGATGGTCGGGTTAGGGAGCGTCCATAAACCACGTAGCTCCATTTTTACCTCCTGTGACCCCCTCCTGTGAACCCCCCTCCCCTCCCCCCAGGTAGCCCTACTTGGCTTTTGCTTCTAACACCGCCCCCCCCCCTGCCCGCCACGTAGCACTTAGCTTTTTTCATTTCTGATTCTAGAAGACATTTTGTACCGTTTTCTCCTGTCAGACTATTATAAATTACATTCAGAGATAATTAAATGACGGGAATTAATATTCACATGCTGTTGTGTGTTCTGTTCCTCATTTTAACTATGAAAAATGTTGTGAAAGGAAAGTTACGTGGCCTGGCTTGGAAACACCACCCCCACCCCCTCTCCCCACGTAGCTCAGCGTAGCTTTCCAGCCAACCCCTCCCCCCCCCCCTGGACCGGGCCACGTAGCTTGTGCACGCTCCCTTAGCATTGGCGGCTGCGATAGGGGCCGACCGCGCAGCCAATAAGAAACCCTGTCACCAGCAATGTTGCCACCTTAGCGATTTTGTCGCTAGATTTATTGAATTTTGAAGTTTGACAGCGATATTCACAAAAATGTTATCGCTAAAAAAATATTTGGTGATTTTTAGTGATATTCAACTTTGCAGAGTTTCGAAAAATAAACTACATTATTTGGTAGAAAATGTGTCTTTTAAGAGTGGAAAATACTCTTCACCAGGGCAAAGACAACAAAATTCGGGTTTGATGGGGAAAAAAACGACAAACCCCTACAGCAATGACATGGTATTAACTATGTTCAATGGAACACTACAAACAATATCATTGAATTTTCAGGTGAAGTTTGGAAATACAAAAATGCTGCTGGAATAAATACAATTTTGGAGTTATCTAATTCAGCCATATTCGCTTTATCACTTCCTCAATCGAATGCCGCAGTAGAGAGGATTTTAAGTAAAATGAAAATTGTTGAAAATAAATTGAGAAATAGTATGGCTGCAAATACGAATAGCTTTTTTTTTATGAACCAGTTAAAAAAATGTTTAAAAAAAACCGCTACAGTTACGAGCTCTGGCTGATGTGATTGCTGCAATTCGTAAAGATGCTGAATATTCTTTTAAAACTAAGATTGAAGATTCATTTCATCCTTCCACATCTGCAAGTTCTGTAACTCCAAAGATTAACCAAGATGATGAAGAACAAATACCGATTGAAGAATTTGATATTGATTTTAATGCAATATTATGTTGAATTTAACTAAAATATTAATTATTAAAATATTTTTATATTACTTTCTTTACCATTTTCCTTTATTAGCGATTTCTAGCGAATCTTTTAGTTCTAAATATTCCGTAATCTAGTGAGTTTTTAGACCAGGTCTAGCGACTTTTGTTTTCGTAAGTTGGCAACACTGGTCACCAGGTCAGTACTACCGCATGAATTTATCAGTTCAAATGAAGAAGCGTAAAGTGATGTTGATGTCACTGTTGCCTGTTATTGCCACAACTATTGTCAAAAAAAAAAAAGAAATATTGAAGGAATGTGGTACCATACGCAAATAATACACATAAGAGAATAAACTTAACGAACAGTAGATAAATAAACACAAATTTAAGAGATGTAAACGATGATTTATAATTTTTGGAGATAAAACTACTGATAGGAATATTAAACTAATGAAAAACAAAAGTGCAAGTTATGTAACGTGGTGTTAATTAAATTCGCTGTCTTTTAGTATGCTTGCTATACTACGCATGCAGAAAAATAGTCGAAATTTACGGAAGAAAACATTTGAATTTCTTGATCAAATGGCGCGTTGATACTGAATTATACACACACACTCACACACTCACACACACACACACACACACACACACACACAGAGTAACTTCAACTTCTTCATTTAATTAACTGTGCGTTGATTCTTCCACACATATGATTGCTACAAAAAATCTGACTGTTGATTAATGTTGAAGTCAACTATTTACAGTACGTACATGATGAAGACTGCTACTTATCAGGCACTTTAAACTGCGCTGTTCCCGTAAATGAATAGGCCTACTCGTCGAACGTAACAATCTAGCATGGCCAAAATCTTAAAATCTATTTAAGCAAAGTGTTAACTAAAATCCCCTTGAAATAATTTTAAATGATAAAGATAATTACCGAGTACTAATAACAATTTTTCTCAACTTCCTCAACAACCTTAAACTTGAAGGAGATAGCGTACAAATCTCTTGTCCACATTTGGACAACTGTTGTGCCATTTGTGATCCGTTTCGTGAGGGGTTGATTGACAGTATAGAGAAAGTACAGAGAAGAGCCACTCGATTGTTGACCGCTTGCTACATTCCTTATGAAATCGTCGCAGAACTGATTAGTAGATAGACGACGCACGTTTCGTTTAAACTTATTGGTAAACATGTGTACTCCCATTTTCACTTACGAGTGTAGTGAAATACTTCGTCCACCAACCTATTTGAGTCGGAATGACAGGAAAGATAAGATTAGAGAAATAAGGTGCCGCACTGATTCTTATATGAATTCTTTTTTCGCTCGTACCATTCGGGACTGGAATGAACAACAAAGAGATTAGCTTTGGTGCTGAACACCCTCTGCCACCCACAATTTTGTGAATTGCAGAGTATACAGGGTGATTCAAAATAAGGTGGACAAAATGACATGGTAGATCAGTCATATAATAAGAATCAAAAATCGCATAGAAACAGAGGGTCGCAACTGCGATCCGGAGCCGCTACAGGGCGTCTAAAGTAATACTGACACAAAGAGAAGAAACAAAACCATTACAAATCATTTTATTGATAATTACTCACTCGCATGTGACTAATGCAACCCAAATGTGGAGCCTACAGCAGATGCATCGAGACAAGCCCGGCATCTCCGTTGCATGGAACGGCGCACCTTCTCAAAGATACCAGGTGTATCTCGAACACATCTGGCTGCCGCAACGATTCTTCCTACCAAGTCTTCCAGCGTTTCAACAGGTGTTTCATATAAAAGTCCTTTTAAAAATCCCCACAAGAAAAATCCAAGGGAGGCAGGTCTGGTGATCGTGGCCGCCATGTCTCTCGTGGTTCTAGCGCCTTCTACAGGCGTTTGCGACCCTCTGTTCCTATGCGATTTTTTATCCTTATTGTATGACAGATGTCATGTTGTCCACTTTTTTTTAATCACCTTGTATATGTAGATGAACACTTATTGAGGCGCCATGTTTCACACATGTGACAAGACTCGTATGAGACTCACGACCGACTTCCTTGCAAGTTACGTGAGACTGGTAGGATACGTGGCATCACCACTACATAACACTGGAAGTAGCCGGCCTCGGTAGTGCCGGTTCGAATCCGGCCGCGGCATGGATGTTTAAGTGTTGTGTGTCTGTGTGAATGTCCTGTCCGTCCATACATTCGAGAAATGCAATATATATACTGGATGACGACTTATACACTGAAAGGTATTACAATTACAGTGAGCTGGCTGTATGGCCTCCGTTGCCAAATGCCATAAAACGCTGGAAGTAATTTCGAGATACTCTCAAGAAACTCGAGTATCCGTCGTGACGCCTCGAAATCGCGCAGTGTGAAGAGCGCCTTATATAGGCTTTAGCGCTGTTCTGTTCTAGCATCTTCTGTTCTCGAAGATGAAAACTCTATTCTCACGGTAAAACTTGAAACTGGTGGAGTAGTGTCCGGGAAACGCTACCCACTGTTAGCGCTACAAGGAAGAAACTGCTCCCGGCGAGCGAGCGGTCAGCTTGCGGCATTGTTCGACCGTCGGCCGCGGACTATTTCATAATAATTACGCTTCATAAACTTGTATGTGCTAAGCATTTAAATGTGACGTCAGTTGCGGATCAACAGTGCCATCGTGGACACCCTGCAGGTACCAGTTGCAAAATCTAATCCTAGGCCCCTGGTCTATTTCTGTAATTTTATTCACCACAATTGTTTTGTACGGCTTTAAGTGAACTAGCTTTGTTACTTTCCAAGCTGACGTCTTAGATACACCTGCCTGCTGCCCTAACTGACTTAATGATTTTTGGGTGACTGTTCTAGTCGAAAAGCGATATCGTCAATTTTCTCCTCTGTGAGAATACGTTTGACCGACAGTCACTTTTTGTTAAAAAATGAACCCGTTTCTCTTACTTTTTTAACCAGACGCAGAATTGTTGATTTAGCTGGCAGTAAAGCGCCAGGATATTCGCGACGAAATTTACTGCGACACTTTTTAAACGACTTCTTCTTCACATATGTATCGTAGAGAAACATTTTTTGTTGCAAACTGTAACGTACCATAATTTTACTCACACTCAAACACGGTACAGATTAGTAAGAGTATGAAGCCCCAAACCGCAAAGAAACGTTTATTCACAACACTGTTGGGGCAGCGGAGGTGTTAAACAGTGCGGTGATTCACGGCGCCGTGTGGCGGGAGTTGCTGGCTTTCCACTGTCCCAGCAAGTTGCCGACGGCAACAGACTGGGAGGGTAGCGTTTCCCGGCGAACGCCCTGTATATACAGATAAGAAACGTATCATTACATAAATAAACTAGAAGAAAGGGGGCGGCGGGTGGAAGCATGTAGTAGGATAGTACGTCAAAAACGATGGTGGTTCGATATTCATATAGCCCAGTGCTTCTCAACAGGTTTCTTTTTTTTTAACCCGAGCACCAGTACAATGTTAAAAATAATACTAAGGATCTTTAAATTATATGGACATATGTGTATTTTATTGTACTGCACCATTATAACATCATAAATCTAAAAATATGTTTTGAATTCTTACGAAAAATAGATTAGAAATGAATTATTAAAAGAGAATAATATATTGCACATACTCTTAATAAGTATTAATCAATTTAATAATACTGTTACGCCTGCGGATCGCGTGCCCATCTTTGCGGACTACAGGTTTGGAATGACTGATTTAGACACATTGAAGAATATGAAGTACCTTTGGCTTTATAACTCAGAAATGCAGGCATAAAAGCAATTGTCTCTGTATAGACGTTGAAACTGTTCAATCGTTCAATCTTTGTAATCACGACATGTGGCCACATCATTGTTTGCAACTTTCATTTCATTCCAATGAGCATTCAATAGAATTCTTAATTTATTATGATTCTGTTATCTTTACTATTATTAGATATTTTATCTTCATAAGTTTTTTTTATGGCATTTTGCTACTGAGGCCACACAGCCAGCTCAATGTGATTCTGATTCTATCAATGTATTAGTTTCTCCAGAGTACATATTTTCAAGTGTAATCACAAGGACACTACAACACGAACACGACATTCACAGACACAACACTTAAACACCCATGCCCTCGGCCGGACTCGAACCGGCGACCATCGGCGCGTGGAGCTAGCACTCCAGCCCCTACGCTACCGAGGCCGGCTCCATAAGTTTGCACAGCTTCTGTCAGCAGGTATCGTGAGGAAATGAAAATTCCTTCCGTTCTCTCTAGTGGAACTCATTAACTCGTAGATGATACAGCGCATACTTCCTTTCACTTTGCGGAGTCTTCCCTTGTAATTACTTATTTACCAGCCTCATTACAGAAGTTAAATGTTTTCCTTTAGCTTTCTCTTTTTCCTTGTCATTTTCTTTATTCCATAGATCAAATTTCCAACGACATCCGAAGAATCTGTGACGAAAATGAGTTGTTGGAAGTTGAAGTGTCCGTTATAGGAGACATCAATTTAAATCATCACGGGTATACTACGCATTTAGTTTTCCTTGCCCCGTTTTATTTTGTCCTAGATGGCGCACGTCAAAACAGGAGCGTGTGAAATATTGCTAATGATTGATTAGAACAGGGGTGGCCAGCCACGCCTTGAACATTTTTGCGGCCCGCGAGATTTATTACACTTTTACAAAATATATTTATTTTATAATGGTCAAAGAAGCGAAAACCAATGTATTAAAAATACATTATTTGTACATCCATATATTAAAAAATTAATGTCGAAATTATGAGATTTTAAAATAATTATCTTGCGAATTTATGACAGATATTGCATGTTTTATTTATGAGTTTACAGTTAGGAGTTCGCAGAATAATTAAATTAGGTTCACTCCAACAAAAAAAATCTATAATGGGTCTAAATCTAATATGGAGATAGATATCGCCGGGAAACGCTACCCTCCAAGTCTTTTGCCGTCGGCAACTTGCTGGGACAGTGGTGCCAGCAACTCCCGCCACACGGTGCCGTGAATCACCGCACTGATTAACACCTCCGCTGCCCCAACAGTGTTGTGAATAAACGTTTCTTTGCGGTTTGGCTGGTTTGGGGCTTCATACTCTTACTAATCTGTACCGTGTTTGAGTGTGAGTAAAATTATGGTACGTTACAGTTTGCAACAAAGAATATTTCTCTACGATACATATGTGAAGAAGAAGTCGTTTAAAAAGTGTCGCAGTAAATTTGGTCGCGAATATCCTGGCGCTTTACTGCCAGCTAAATCAACAATTCAGCGTCTGGTTAAAAAAGTAAGAGAAACGGATTCATTTTTTAACAAAAAGAGACTGTCGGTCAACCGTATTCTCACAGAGGAGAAAATTGACGATATCGCTTTTCGACTAGAACAGTCACACAAAAAATCATTAAGTCAGTTAGGGCAGCAGGCAGGCGTATCTAAGACGTCAGCTTGGAAAGTAACAAAGCTAGTTCACTTAAAGCCGTACAAAACAATTGTGGTGCATAAATTTACAGAAATAGACCAGGGGCCTAGGATTAGATTTTGCAACAGGTACCTGCAGGGTGTCCACGATGGCACTGTTGATCCGCAACTGACGTCACATTTAAATGCTTAGCACATACAAGTTTATGAAGCGTAATTATTATGAAATAGTCCGCGGCCGACGGTCGAACAATGCCGGAAGCTGACCGCTCGCTCGCCGCGAGCAGTTTCTTCCTTGTAGCGCTAACAGTGGGTAGCGTTTCCCGGCGAACGCCCTGCATAATTTTATATGCGGCCCGCGGAGTTATGATGTATTTCCAATGTGGCCCGTAAGATCATTTTGGTTGGCCACCCCTGGATTAGAGCATAATAGCTACCCAACAACATACGAATTAAACTGAAACTTATTATTAGTATTGTTATTGAGAAAATGAAGACTTTCCCACTGTATCAATTGTGAGGAAAGTTCTAGGGCTTCTTACCGGGGTAGCGTGTCAATCTGAATGCGACGTTTCGAAACTGCTCAAAGACTTTATCTTCTGCTCCACTTCCTGATTCACTTGCCTACAAATGCAAATTTACCCACTGGTAACTATCACAGTTCATTCGCCAGTGTGGCTGTTCGCATGAAGTTTCCCCTCACACTGAATGAGTGGAACACCCCTCCCCCCTCCCCCGTGTAATGATTGAGATATATTTCATCCACCTACGCGAATTCTGAGACGGTACCCAATCTCCGCCTCATAAATAACACATTTAACAGACAAACATACACCTATAATAAGTAACGTATGTTAGGCGCTTCGGAGACAGATGGCAATAGGTTCTTTCTGCCATACAGGAGAGATACCAATCCACCACTGAAGCAAACTTCACATCCTTAAAAATTCATTATTATCAGTACTCATGACGCTAAAGATGCATCATCAATACAGTATTGGAAATGGCGGACAAATCTATTATAGTTCACTATTGATATATGTGTACCGGTATAAATGCAATAACACTCGCCAGACCGCTCTGGCCTCGTATTCGGGAGGACGTGGGTTTGAATCTCCGTTCGGGCGGGCATCCAAATTTGGTTTCCCCAGATCGCTCCAGGCGAATGCCGGCATGCTTCCTTCAGAAGGCCATGCCCAAATTCCTTCCCGTTCCTTGTTCCCAGTCCTTTCCTTTCCCGCCTTTAATGACCTCGAAGTCGCCTAGGCGTGAAGCCAAAAGTAAAAAAAAAAAAAAAAAGCCAGACCACTGTTTTAGAACCACAATTCATAAATCTGTAAACAGATTTATTTCCTTGTCCTAGGCCATACAGGGCAATGCTAACGGCTAATAATGAAACGGGAAATTCACGAAATTTAGCGACCATCTCCCACTACAAACAAATAAAAAATTCTCGAAACTTCTTGTTATTACGACTTAATGCTTCGATCGAAGACGAGGTCCTTTCAGAGAGTATAGGAGTAGAAGATGCGGGGAATATATGCTTGTATTATGCGACTATTATTATCGTATTCATATAGTTCTATGATATTGTCTCTTTTGATATGGCCATCAAAGACAATGCTGGAATAGACCGTAGTTTCCGCCAAAAAAATTAGTCCTTACGCTAATGACAAAACGTATTTGTACAAAGCTTATGCGATCCGTGATGGCGACACACTTTACACTTAGTCTATAATAACTTCGTTGTCGATTGAATGTAAAATTATTTTTGGCATGGTTAGAAAAAACGAATAAATCCATTGCATCTCTCCCAAGTTTGAATCTTTCTGTAGCTGCTTTGTATGTGGTTTCTAAAGAAAAGTATTAGTGGCTCTGAATGAAACGTTGTTTTGGGCTTCTGCGTTCGAATAATGCAACTTTAATTTGTTTATATAGATTCAAATAGCCAGGCTATTGCTGTACACATATATAACACGTTGACTTGGCCTGGTCTCCTCGTTTTCCCGAAGAAGGGCCTAGGGTGAAAGTCAAAACGTTTTTATTTTATATATATATATATAAAATATCCATCAAGTGTGATGACTGAACGGTAACTTTCTGTAGGTACAAGTATTACCCCCTACACGGCCATACCGATTTTGGTTGGGTTCAGGGGCGGATCCAGGGGTGGGGGGGCTAGGGGGCTCAAGCCCCCCAAAAGTATCACTACCCTAAGGCCGACTCAAGCCCCCCCCCAAAAACCAAAATCCACTGAAGGTAAGCCCTCTGAACAAAATTTCATTCAAGGCAAGCCCCCCCCCCCCCAAACCAAAATACTGGATCCGCCCCTGGTTGGGTTGCACGTTCAAAAAGGCCATTATGTATTTACTTTCCGCTTGATGTCGTCGTCAAGTAAGCACTGGAAAAAAAAATATACACTTTTACGTAGTTCACTTCTCATCGGAGCAAGCGAGACGAATATGATATTTTGCCATGTAAGTTATCCTTCACGACAAAATGTTAGTAAGATGCCATGTATTGTTTAATGATCCCATGTATTATAATTCGTAACGTAATAATCTTAAGAAATATGAAAGAAACCGTAATTTCCCCATCACAGGACTTCAGGATTTTAAAAACCAGTACACTTGATTTCAAACAGTTCTATTTAATAGGATACCAGAAGTGAACAGTTCTACGAGTACAGAGTGCGTTTAAACGCGATGCGTAAATTAAACCCCAAAACAAATGGGATCTATGCGTTAGTAAAGAATAAATTGGTTATCTCATTCTCACATATACTGATCGAAAATCTTCTGGACATCTGCATTACTTAAGCTGTTTTGATTTCTTTGTAAATGGTGGATAGACGTTGAGATTTGAGCCAATCACCAACGCCACACTTCTCGTTTCATTTGCATCACTGATCAAAGAAGTCTCCAAAGAAAAGTACCTAGAAATAGTGTAAAAAAGTTTAGATAGAAAATCGTAGATGGTAGTGAGTTCGAAAACGTCTGTGAATAACTAGAAAATTGGTTTCTCGTTATGGTTGGCAGTAAGATTTGCATCTTATGGTATGATTTACAAAAGTAATGAAAGAGTCGAAATTTCTTAACTATTTTGTCAAAGACTGGGTAATTTTCTTACTTATTCTTCTTCTTTAGGGGTAGACTGTACAATAGGTAATTTCGATTTAATTACTTTATTTTAATAGCAATGGAAAGCAGGCATCATGGCGAGAAACTTAATTTTTTATTATTATTATTTTGGCTTGATCGTTTATAAACGGAAACAGCAGAAATAATTTTTTGTTGGCACTATTTCGCTGAGAGCAGTTACATTACTGAACAATGTCCCTAATAGCGATTCGTTGACAATCAGTTATGACGTACCAATGGTAATATGGAGGAAGGAATATACCTTCCTCCATGAATGGTAATAGCTTATTGGCTGCTGGTTTCTGACGTCGAATGGATATAACCACTAGCACTTTACCGTATCACCGAATCTTGATTTGAAACTAACGTTGCTTTATTGAACAGCAGCATTGCAAGAACTGCTTCTAACGTCATACGTACAAAATATAACATAATACTAAAGGGTTCTGTGGAACGCCGGATTGTGTTAAAATTCTGTGGTATTGTTAACAGTACACAATAAACAATAGTGTTATTTAAGATTTGAACGTTAAATAGTACTGTGGTCCAGGGATTGTCTCTGGTCTAGGGTATTTTAAAAACATATCCACAGAGCCCTTCTGTATGAAAATGATTTCTTGTAACGGGAGGAAATACAGGAAAATGGAAGACGACCTCAAATATAATTCAATAGATATGGGACTAACAAACTAATAATACCGAGCGTGGTGGGTGAGCGGTTAACGCTTTGACCTCGCATTAGGGAGAACCCCGGTTTGAATCCCCGTTCGGGCAACCAGATTTGGGTTTTCCATGGTTTTCCCAAATCACTCCAGGCGAATGTCGGGATGCTTCCTTCAAAAGGCCATGGCCGAATTCCTTTCAGTTTCCTTGTACCCAGTCCCATTCCGCCTCTAATGACCTCAACGAAAAAAAGTAAATAAAATAAAATAAACTAGAATAATTTCTGTGGCTTTTCACATTAAATCGTCTGATTTTTCCAGTCAATTTAATTAGCCGGATTGATAAAAAAAATCCTCGCAGCAAATAAACTACTGGCACAGATAATTCACAATCTGTCACCAACCAATTGCAAATGGCCGTTACCCTCCATTACAAAAGTACCAACAAAAATTACTTATGCTGCTTTTATTTATGAGCGATTTACCCAAAATAAAAAATGTTTCTCGTCGTGATGTCTCCTTTCCATCACTAATTAGTGAATACCTAGTGTGCAGTGTGCGTCGGAAGCTGTAGGCTTACGTTGTCTATGGGGCAAAAAGATAGCAAAATTTCGTGTTTTTTCTCCATATGTAGAAAAAATTAAACGGATATAAATAAAATGACGCAGGTGTTGGGACTCTTAAGAAAAGAACTGTTATACACAACTTAAATTCTTTAAAATGTTTACTTTAAATTTGATTCTTTTTCTATATCTACAAAACTGTGTCTACTTAAACGAGATGAGTAAACTATCGAATTCTTTATGCGGGTGAATGAAAAATTAAAGGCGTCGTTTCTGAATTCAGAATTTCTAGTACATCATTTTAGTTTTGATTCTATAAACAATTACGGAGCGTTCATAAACTGTATGACTTGGTCTAGGGGGGAGAGGGATTGACTGGAAAGCTACGTGGGGGAGGGGGGGGGGTGTTCTCAGCCAAGCCACGTAGCTTTTCATTCGTATTATGTGTCATAGTTAAAATAAGGTACAGAACACACAACAACATGTGAATATTTAGATTCGTCATTTAATTTACTCTGTTTGTAATTTACGATATTCTGATAAGAGAGAACAGGACAGTATGTATTCTGGAATCAATAGGGAAAAAATGTTACATGCCACGCGGAAGGGGGGAGGGAGGTAGGTAGAGGCACGTGGGGCTATGTGGAGGGATAGGGGAGTCACAGGAGACCAAAATGTGAACTACGTAGTTTATGGACGCTCCCTTACTGTCAGTAGAATAATTTATTTGTTCAATCCAGAGGGAGATATTTTTTAGTAAAATCTTGTTTTATTATTTCACCGTATTTCTTCACTGATATTTTACTCTCTTCATAAATGCTGCAATGGTAGACTAACGGCAGTAAAAGGGCTTTTGTGAACATGGTCAACGGATTGCGTTAAGTCCGGGTGGATAGTTAAATAAAGGGGAATCCATTTTACCTCAAAAGAAATATGATAATCCGCCACTGGCCGTCTCTGTTTTTGGAGAAATGAATTCTGAAGCGAAGTGATGAACAAAGTTGCGCATCAAAAATGTAAATACCGTTAAAGCACCGCCACGTTAGCTTCGGGTCTGAAATATCGTTCTGACTTCAAATGTTTTCCATAATCTAGGCAAATATCTGGACTTTCTCCATTTTTCTGATAAATAACTACACATTTAAGAAAAACCTAATATCGCACAAAGAACAAAACATAACTTTAGAGATTCGCAGACAGATGCTTACAGTTCGGTACCCCTTTTAATATAACCAGCTGGTACCCACGACTTCGTTCGTGTTTGTAAAGAATTTGGATTAACAGCTACCGACATCGAACCACCATAGTGCACGATGAGAGACTCGATGGTATAACCACACACAAACGCCAGTCATCTGCGCTATGTAGTTCAGGCAGCAATGTAAAATACACGGACACAAATGTCTTTGGTCGAAATACGAAAATATCCTTGATCGGGCACTTCCAACCACCATATCTCCCACACTCTCCCAGTTACCGAAATTCGGCCAACGTTATGATCGACGGGTGACTCTGTGCTAGATAGTTTTGACTGAAAAGTGATACACCATGACACATACGTTTTTGGTAGAAATATGAAAATGCCGCCGGTCGACCACTTTCAATCACCATATCTCCCACACCCCCACAGCTACCGACATTTAACCACCATAGTACACGATAGGAGACACGATATCACTACCACACACAAACACTAATGGTCTATGCTATGTCGTTGTGGCAGCAGAGTGGAATATACGGAGACACATGTTTTTGGTCGAAATACGAAAATGCCCAGCATCGACCACTTTAACCATTATATCTCCCACATCCCCACAGCTATCGACATTCGGCCAACGTTGTGCAGGACAGGAAACTCCACGCTACTTCCACACACAAAGACCAGTGGTATGTGCTAGGTAGTGGTGGCTGAAAAGTGAAATATAGGAAAACACACGTATATTTTTATATATATATAAGATTACCGCTGCATCATTGAGCCCGCGCGGAGATAAACCTTTTTGTACCTTTCAAGTGAGTCTTTCCTGGGCTCGTTCCATCTAATGATTGAATGAGTTGATGATTGTAAAGAAACCTTGTAAACGAGACATTGTGTTGTCCTTGTTTCCCAACCCCCTCCCTTCAGATCCCCAGCACCGCACACATATTGCTGAGTGACTAGACACAGGGAATAAAAGTTGTTCTGCCCGCAGGAAGCCACGCCCCACCGCCCTCTCTTCCGGAAGGGGTCGCACCACTTCGGCCACTTCCGGAGGCAGACCTGCCTCCGCCGCCTCCTCTGCCTCCAGCGGCAGTGGTTCAGGGACGCGTTCCACCCCTCGCGGGTCGAGGCAGAGGGTGGGAGGCTCCAGTCCGCAGCCCTCAACCGCCTCCACTGCCGCCTCCAGGAGGGCCGCCGCCGCAGCCAGGACCACCCCCGTGGCGGCATTTGGTCGATGTGCCTCAGCCACAACTAGCCGCAAGGACAGGATAGCCACGACGCCCCCACAGCATGCCAGGTGAGTTCACTGGCTAACGATGTTTATTATTATTGCTATTTTGGAAGAAGGTTCACGGAATGATGGAGTTATAACTGAAAGTCCGGTTAATATTACAATAGATGTTTTGAAGATTAACCTTTCTACCAGGGGCGGATCCAGGATTTTGGTTTGGGGGGGGGGGGGCTTGGCTTGAGTGAATATTGGTTCGGAGGATTTTGGTTTTGGGGGGGGGGCTTGAGTTGGCCATGGGGTAGTATTTATAGCCTCCTCGGGCCTCGAATCCGTAGAGCTAAAAAAAAAAGAGGTCTCCAAAATTACAATGTCAGGGGTGGACCTAGATACTTGGGGGGGGGGGAGACTTGAGCCCCCTAGCCCCCTCTTTGGATCCGCCCCTGCTTTCTACTATGTATGAAATGCTCTCGGGTGACTAGCCGATTCAAGAATGCGTTGTCACACGATATTTCGGCCATCTTCCGGCGACAATGAATTTAGTTCCAGAAATATCGTGTGACAACGCGTTCTTGACTCGGCTAGTCACCCGAGAGCATTTCATACATTCTCAACGCTGAGTAAGACTTCGTTCTTTCTATTATGCTTTGAAATATAATTTAGATTATGTTTATAGGTCAACTTAGCAAAGGAAAAGACAAAAAAATAGTGACAACATGGGCGTAGCCAGGATGGGGTAGGGTGGGGCGTTATCTCAACTTTCATATGTGCAGTTTGGTTGTCCTCAGGATGTTTAAATCGGTGCTCAAAATTGACCGAGCGTTAGGCGTAATTATGCCTGAATTTGAATTATTATTATTTTTTTTGCCTGAATTTTTTGTTTTTGTTTTCTGCCTGAATTTAGTTTTTAGTCTTGCGTGTTCAAGCTTTAATTCTAATAATTAATTTGTTATAATTCCTATTGTATTGATGTAAGTTTCTCAAGTTCAGAAGATGTGGCAACAGTGTAGGGGGAATACCGCGTAGTAAAAGACAATTGCGTGCGTTTTCCGTTTAGCAAAGCAAGCGAAGACGTCTCGTTAACTTTATACCTGTTGAAAAGACAAGTAAAGGTGATAAAAGCAACCTAACTGTGTAGCCTCGGCAACAGTAATAATTTTGATGTGTGGAGAATGAAGCCTGGGCCACAATTGAAAAGTAACTTTGACACTCGATTCGCAGATGCCTATATCCTATCTGTAACTATTACTGTGGTCCAGGATACGTTACAATCTATACGTTCGGTTGTTGCAAACTCATCACAGGCCAGATACATGACCATTCAATACCTTGTTGACCCACCACGTTCTAATCACATCTATTCTTCATGATTACCGCCATTGAGGATCAGCCAGAAGCATATTCTAATGTATTTAGACACTTTAAATGAAACATTCGATGATTCTTTCTAGTTAGGGCGTGTTAATATGGATGTTAGAAATGGCGTGGCTGCAAAATTACGCAATGTGAGTGTGAATATTATGTCTGTGCATTGTATTGCTCATGGGATAGAACTGTGCCTTTCTGATAACCTCAGTATAAACGTAGACTATGCTGAAACATGCGAAGTAGTAATTAAAGAGGTGTATATAAATTTTATTCTAAAAGTCCAAAGCATAAGTATTCAAAGAATCGGTCATTAACCACCTGCCTATTATATCCACCGGGTGGATTTTAAAAAAAAAAAAAAAAAAAAAAAACAGATCTTTAAAAGCATTACTCAGAAATTTTAGTCACCATTTCACATTTTGATGACTTCTGTGCTGACAAAAACTACAATAGAATTCTTCAATCAAAAGTGTGAACTACTCAAAAACTTTAAAATCACTATGGTTCTTAAAGTTTTTGTGCTTTGATCATTTTTCAAAAATATTCAATATGACAAGGTGAAAGTGCTGCCTGAACCTGCAATCTTTGAAATGAAACTGAAAAATTGAATTGTTGCCATTGGAGCATCTCAATTCTATAAGGACTAAAATTTGGGTACTGGTGAATATAAAAGCATAAAATTGAGTAAGAATGGTCTGCAGAATTTTTTCTGTGATCGTGTAGATATGATCAAAAATTTCTTGCAGAAATAACAAAACAGTATGAAGATCTTCAATCTAATTCCATGTTTAAAAATGTAGAGATTTTTGATGCAGTTAAGATTCCAAATGAGGTTATCTTAAATTATAGAGTAAAGAAGTTTAAAGAGGTCCTCAAGGATCTACCTGCACCAGTGACCATAAACAAAGAATAAGCTTCCAATGAATTTCTGCAATGGAAAGTATGGATAAAGGACAAGAAGTCTGAATCAAGTTTTCGCTTTGAAACAGAGTGTATAGTGAAAATACTAAAAACAATCTGTATCAAAATTTATTAAAAATCATTTCATGTTTCCGTGTGCTTCCATTCACCACTGCAATATATGAGCGAGGTTTCGGTGAACTTAACAACAGGAAAAGTTAGAAATGAAATTGTTTGGATACCCTAAATGTAGAAGATTTAGTACTCATCAAAGTGATTGGACCTGCATAATTTTGATCCCAACCCAGCTGTGGCTTATTGGTGGAAAAACATACTAAACCATCGCACACCAGAATTCCTTGATAAGAAGTGAAACACTGCTCTTCAGGCAAGTCTGTAAGGCAGTTTTACTGATTTTTTCAAGTGGCGATTCTGTATTTATTATTCAGCTACGGTACATTAAATAAACTGGATGTTTCTGCTTTAATGATCTTACTAAAACAATTTACTAAAAATCTGTGAAATAAATTTATTTTTAAAATTTGTACATCAAGAAAAATGTTTTAGAATTTTTAGTTTACATATTAACTTATTTAGTTTTAAAAATAAATATTCCTCTGACAAAGAATTGGAAAAAATTCAAAAATATTTAGGAATCAATCAAGTTAACCTAGCTGAAGATGAAGACCATTGTGTAAAATTCAAAAGTTATTGTAATCTTATATATAAAAATGAATGTTTGTATGTTTGCCTTCTATGCATTCCTATACCATTCATCCGATTACGATGAAACTTTGGTGAGTTATTGTGTGCATGCTTGCGAAGGTTTCTGACAGAAAAAAGAAAACAGCCACACCCTCTCTCCCTTCACAACCCTTAATTGTATACAAACCCACATTTTTTATCCGATTTTGATAAAACTTTGCACACGTATACTTTAAAATAAACAGAAAAATATTGTCAACATTTGGTTTTCAGAAACCCAACCCCTCTCCCCCTTTCCACACCCATAATTTTTTTAAAATACACATCCACAATTTTTATCCGGTATCAACGGTACCTTGCATATGTATACTTCAAAACCAACAGGAAAATACTGTCTACACTTGGTTTTCAGTAACCCTATCCCTTTGCCCCCTTGTAAACGTTCTTTATACGTACCACAGATTTCACCCAATGGCCCTTTGCACATGTATTAATTAAAACAAATAGAATTATACCATCTAAATTTGATTTTCTGAAAGTCTTTCCACCCCCATTAATTTTTGTAAATGTTCTTTATACAAAGCTACAGTATATTTTATATCTGAAGCACGTGAATGATTGACAAATCAATGCACAAAAAATCGCTTTTATTTTGTACATGTAAATTTGTTTGCTTTGTAGATTTATCTACCTACTTAGAAAGAAAATGAGGCACTGCAATGCATGCTGGGCACTGCACATATTCTTTGAAATAAGTGAAAATGATTCTTTCATTTATTATATAAAACTGCACCGGCTCTTCATCTTTCCTGCTCTTGAGACTACTTTACAGAAGCAACATTTCCATTTTTTGCATTGGTAGGGAAATCTACCAAAGCAGATAGCAATAGAGAATTTTTAACCACAATCCAATCAATACTGATATAACATCAGAACTTTCATATCCACCTGCCAAGCTGGATACTCTGCTTTTGCAGAAGACGGTAGGTAGACTGAAAATATTGTATAACCCAAAGCACCAGAATAAACGTTTTCATCAATTTTAATTTAATGGATAAAAATCATTGTCTTTAAGTTATTTGGTACATAGTAATGTGTCTGTTTTCTATATGTGTACCCACTTAATGTCTGTATCGATTTTTGACCAAGAAATTGTTTCTGTTGAATGGACAGTCCAGGAATTTATTGACTCCAAAGATTTCTTCAAAAGTCAGATTGATTTTTCAGTTTTATGTGGGGGAAGTACATACAAAGGATGGAAAATGTTTTGTTTTACATAGTGAATCCTAATTTGCTAAAATAAATGTGAAAAGCTATAATTATAAAATTTTAATTTCATTTGCATCAACTTTATGCCTTCTCCAACCTTGTTTGCATTCTAAATGTTATTCTAACTGGTTGTGGCTGTAACCCATTTGGTTTGTTGGTTATAACAGGCAAATTTATCTTAATTTTTGACTGGAAGTGTTTTATTTAAATCAGCTTTGAATAAACAATAATATTAAAACTATTATAAATTGATCTGCATAGTTCAAAGAGAAAAAAAGGGTAACATGCATATGGTTTAGTTGGAAACTGGAGTATTAAGCCTTGTTTTCATTGCAGATCAAAAGGAACTAAATAACTTTGCCTTCTTTTTAATTCTTTTTAGGGTTCCATACATTCCAAGTGAAAAATGGAACTCTCATAGATTTATTCAGTTTGTCATTCACATCATAACTTGTCCATCATTTAACTCGGAAATTTGTAATTGTATACTGTTTCAGTTCTTACTAACTTACACAACCACAGCATAGAGCTTCAAAAAAGTCAGGGGATGAAAATAAATATATGCTGTTCAGTAGGGAGGCTTGCAAAAATATTTTGCTTTGCTAATCTTTGCGAAACCTGGCAACCAACTCTCAGAATATTTGTTTTTTAATTTTTATTCAAAGATTTGTCAAAGCTTCTACCATTAAACTATATATTAAAAAAAAAAAGAAACTAATAATTCCCCTCCTCCCCCCTCCTCCCCCTTATTTTCAGAATAATTAAAAGAAAAGAAAAAGAAAAGTAAAGAATTTTCAGATCAATCTGAAAATTCTTTAAAAATGTAGCATACGTAGCCTTCTAAAGATTACAGAAAAACTATATTGATCTTTATGGGGTTTATACTTTTGGCAAAATAACTAAATGAATGATTTTAATAAATTTGATATTTTATCAGCTAAAATTTTCAATAAATTATAGCAGTCATTTGGATGGAGAATTCTGTGAATTAAATAATAAATATATCGTGAAACATTTAAAAAAAAAAGACAAACTTTTTTTTCCAACAGATTTTTTATGTTTGATTATACATACCATTTGAAAGACAATTTCACAAAATGAATAATGGATTCCCTTTAAAAATAACTTGTTTTTGATTTTTTTTAAGTTCTTTAAATTTTTTGTTGAAATTGATTTAGTACACAATCTTTGAATGGAACCCTGAGAGCTCAAGGATAATCCTCACTTGACTTTAAATGTGATAGATGCACAGCTAAGGAAAAGTGATTTCATAATTCACCTTTTTTTTCATAACTGCATAAATAGCTTACATGTTGAAAGAAATCTTTTTGGGTTACCACTACTTCCAGAGCTGTCACGGGAAGGGGATAAGTGGGACAAATAGAGCTTAAAAAAGGTTGCTCATCTGGCATGAGGGAGGGCCCAATCGGATGAATTGCTGCAGGCAGGGCCGGCGTTAGGGGGGGGGGTAAGCGGGTCAAAAGTACCGGGCCCCAACCGGCTGAGGGGGGCCCCAATCACCGACTGTAGGGGCCCTCAGGCATGTAGCCAAGATCCACCCATTGTCGTCAGCCAGTTTGTAGAGCTAAAAAAAAAAAAAAGGAAAGTTCGTCCATCAGTAGCTGATGTTGAGCGGTGGACTTTACAGTAGAAGCAGACTAGCTTTCAAACATCACCTGACGAGGCAAATTTGATGTGGCTAGAAGCTCTAGTGTCTTTCTTTTTAGTGTTTGCCATTACAAAAGCATACTTAGTTATCTAGCTAATATGTTGTCTGGCGGCGCTACATCCTAATATGAAATTTTTATACTCTGATGTTGCTCGCCCTTGGGACAGCATGGAAACTATTTACTCTGGCCACAGAAGCCTCAACGTATGTCCAAATGTTCACTTAACTGTTTAGCCTTTAGTCTGCAGAGTGGTTTGTACACAAGTAATTCCTAGCGAAATATATTTTAAGCCACCGAAATTAATTATCAAACATACTTGAGCCTTAATTTAGTTACTTCTGCAAACTGGACTTTCAAAGAAGCTGTTGTGAAATTCATCAATTTTGTCCATTACTATTTTGTTTCATTTGTACTAAATGGAGTTGTCTTAAAGTGCTCTGTTCTTCAACAACACTTTTTACAAATAGATTGATTCTGTAGGCTTCAAAAACAGTTGCAGAATTTAACATGTTAAATTTCAAATCCAAAATTTATTTTTATTATCTCATAAACTTGGGACATCATGATTTATTTATTTAGCTTATGGCCATTGCACAAAAAATAATAAAGTGTAACATTAAATTATAATTAAAAATCAAAATTAACATGTTGTAGCCAATCTAGAGCTTCATTTGAGATATTAATAATATCTATCTGTGATCCCCTGAAGGGCTCAAAGTGGCAATCAAAGGTGACGTGACGGATGGTTTGTTTTTCCTCACCACGGTCGCATCTCGGTGACTCTCATTCCCCATGTGTACAAAGATGAAGCAGATCTGCCATGACCAGACCTAACTCTGTTAAGAGCTGCCCAGGTCTTGCGAGGAAGGTTGAGTCCCTTTAGTGCCTGTTGACTGTTAAACAGGGAGTGCCATTTCTGGTGAGGCTGAGGCTATCCACTCCAATTTTCAAGCTTCTCTCCCATTAAACTTATCACATATAATCTGTTTTTCTAGTTTTTATCCTTGAATTTCTTGATTTAAGTTTCTGAAACTGATTATCAATGTCATCATAGATGGGCAGATCCAAGTTGTGACAGATCGTATTATATTGGGCAATTGTGTCGTCTTATTGCACGAGGTTCGATGTTACACAAAACGGGTAGCCAGTACAGTGGACATCGTGATAAGGGCTATACAGAAAATGTTTTATGGTACTATAATTTACTGTGTACATTCAAGTGTTTTCACATTGAGGCCATATGCTGTATATCCACTCAGGATAATAGAAACATGCAAATGGAACCATCAAATTTAAGAAAGTTTATTGTCATATTAGAAAATAGTATTATTTGGAGGTTTTTTGCAGCTTTTATTACTATTTCTGTAGCTACTGGATTGGCTGATGTGCATATTTTAAGAAATAAATTGTCATTAATGCAGGCACAGTGTGACACCTGGCTCCCGCACTGTCCCCCTGACGTCTCCTCGTGGGACAGTCACCCCCTCCGTTGCTCGCTGGCACTTGGCAACTGCTAACACGAGCACCAGCTCGGCTGAAGCACGCAGTGTGCTGGCCGCATATGCGACACTTCCCAGGAGGCCACGCCGCAGGGCACAGTCGCCAACTAATAAGGTGAGACTCTAGTCTTTTTTCCTTTTTATGTCAGTTTTCATTTGAAATTGCTCTAAGCTAAGGGGGCGTCCATAAATTACATGAGGTGAAATAGGGTGGGGTGGTCTGGAGAAATCTCACCAACGGGGAGTGGACAGGCTTAATGGAAATCTCACGTGAGGTTTTGGAAATTTTTGCTGGACTGTAGAGCTAAAAAAAAGAAATAATGTCTACAAATGACATTAAAGTTGATTTTAGGGGGGGGTTTCGTCAAAAAGTGGCAGGGTAACTGGCTTTTGGAAGGGTGAGAGGCGATCTCTAGGGAGGGGTCTCTCACGGACCAGATCTCACCAGAGGAGGGGGGGGAGGGGTCGGACAGGATCAAATGAAGTCTCACCAGAGAGAAGGAGGGAGGGAGGGGGGGTCCGGAAATCTGGAAAAACACTTCGCGTAATTTATGGATGCCCCCTAATCAGCAAGAAGAAGTAAGATCACCTCAATTTCTCTTTAACTCAAAAGAAGGATGTGAGTGCCAGTTAGGGAGTGTCCATAAACTACGTGGCTCGGTCTAAGGGGGGGGGGGAAGGGGTTTCTCGAAGGGCTACGCTGCAGTATGTGGGGAGTGGGGGGGGGGCGGATTATGAGCCAGGCCACGTGCTTTCCATTCATATTATTTTTCACAGTTAAAATGAGGTACAGAATACACAACAGCATATGGATATTTATTTCCTTAATTTAATTATCTCCGTATGTAATTTACAATAGTCTGACAAGAGAAAACTGTACAAAATGTCTTCTGGAATCAAAAGGAAAAAGTTACATGCTATGTAGGGAGGGGGGGGGGGGTAAGAGGTAAAAGCGCGTTGGGGCATATGGAGAGGGGGGGGGGGTTTCACAGGAGGCCAAAAATGGAGCTATGTGGTTTATGGATGCCCCTTATTAGACAGAAGAAGAAGAACAATGTATATTTAGTGTTTTTTTTAACCTTCTAGGTTGGTTGCAATGTACAAGTACAGTATTATCATTGTGTCACAGATATGGAAGAAAGTAGTACTGGCAGTATTTCATGGCTCAGTACTGTCAAAACAAAGTTAATTTCTGAGAGTATATGGGACTGGAGAGAAAAGATTGTATGGAAAAATTGAAGGAAGAGTTTTTTAGTAGAGGAGCAATAGTTCAGCGTTGCATTATTGGACTGAATCTCGGTGCCTTAGATGCTGTTGGTAGGGAGGGTTCTGATAGATGAACAGTTAACTAGGAAATGAAGTTATTCATGTTGTGAATGGTTTCATAGACAGTAAAGGCATGCCCATGATTTTGAGTGAATAATGTTTGCTTTTGACATTATCCTCATAGATAATTGAATCTTAAATTTGTTCTATGTAGCAAGCAGAACAGTTCTTGAAAGATAACTTGAAAATGATCTAGATCTAGGATGAATGCGTAGACTTCCACGGTCATCGTCCAAGTTACCTTGGTTGTCCGGGTGTAACTCTGTCAGTTTATTGAAACCAATAAATTGATGTGGTTCTACGTGAACAACCCAGATAACATAGATCTAAGATCTATGAATGGAAGTTCTCTAAGTATTGTGGTTGTCTAGGGTGATAGAAACAGTGTGCACATTACAGGTATTATACCTTGGTCTGTTGGCAGGGAAGGAACAATCAAATTGCCTCACTGCAAGAGCAGATTAGGAGTCATTCACTAGAAGCTAACTATATTTAGTATGCTTACTGAAGCATGCTTTGAGTGGAAAACGGAGAACATATGGATGGAGGATTCTGACGTAGGATTCAGGAAATTGTTAAACCTACGGTAATAGTCATCTATTGTGGGGAAAACAGAGTAACTGGAACTAGAATTTCACTTTGCTTAGCTGATGTAAGATGGTTGCGGGACTGGAACAACTGGCATTTAGCAGCTTGAGTTGGTAGTTGCAAGACTAAAGACAGTACATTGGGTTCATAGGTGGGCATTGTTAATCAAAAAGTTAACTTCATTAATAGTTAAAGCGATACAGTTGTGGAAATTTAACACAAATTAAAGTTAACCATCCAAAAGTGGATCTGATGTTTATCTATTGCAGTAGGTATTATTGCAAGCAATACCAAGGTGCTATGTACCATTATGTGAATCAATAATACGTCTACCCAATGTCCTTCTGGAAACTGAGTTTTTACAGGAGTTCAACATTTAAACCAGCTTCTCAAATGCATCTGATTCCTTAGCATATAGTGGAATCATATTGGCAACAAAAATGTTTACAGTACATTGGTCCATGCCAACTTGGAATACGACTGTGCTGGATTGCTACGATGCCAAATGTTTTATTAACGTAAGCTTTTATTAGCAGATGGAGATATAAGCAAATCAGTTCTGCTGCTATCTACATCAAAAGTAGCCACAGCACTTGAAGAAGGCTTGGATTTTTTTCCCCCACGAGTTGGCCCTGCTTTTACTTTTTCTTCAAACTGTTCACCTTTGGATATACGCATCCTCTTCATAAGTTGTTGAAGATTTCTAAGGCTTAACACATGAGCCTTGGTTGTAGAAAGTTTAGGCAAATACATTTTGCATTCATAAATCAACTGTTCTCCCAGTCTTGATTTAAATGCAACATAATTGTATGAATGTGGGCAAGGTTTTCTAATACTCTCGTTGCTATTGTTAGCGTTGCTGCTTTCACTAATGGATTCAAGAGCTTCAGTTTCAATGACATAATGATTTAACAAATGTCAGTTTAAATTATTCCACTAATGAACACCAAACCAATACCAACTACAATGGGACATTTTCCTGGCAGTAAAAAAGTTATATTATAAAAATATTAAAATCAATCATCGAAGTAGAAATGAGTAGTGAGCGCCGGTTTGCAGACGTAAAATAGAAACACTCCAAAACCCACGCCCCACATCATGCCTAGCATAACAATTGTATATGCATCACACTCACAATCCGTTCTCCATCTGACTCGCGAACATACAAGTGTGGCGTGGCGTGCATTTCACACATACAAAATAATGTCAATGTAATGGACCAAAGTTAATGGTAGTTCAATTTAACAGAAGTTAAGAAGACCATTAATGATTTTTTAGGTTAACTTAAAAGTTAAATTTTCGCAATTTTGCTAACTTCGTTGATTAACAATTAACTGTTTTCTGCCCAATTTCAGGTGTAGAAGAACTAATGTAAGGCAGTAGTTTTTAATTATAATAGGTTATGAATTTTGTATGTTAAGAAGGAATAAAATTGTAAGGTGTGATGTGTTAAGGTTGGGAAATTCCCATGGGGCTTTTGGATATTTATTGGATAAATTTAAGTTTTCCTGCAGATCATATTGTTGTAAACAATCGTAATATTTTATTAAGGGATGCTGCAATGACCTTGACATTGATGAGGCATAGAGCCATATAGGGATGTGGATTTTTGGTTATATAATGATGACTCGTGCTGCGTACTGGATTGGGGAGGTACAACAGGACTGGGCATGAACTCAAGCCTCTGCTTTCTCCCTGCCCTGACTGCAATTTTTTGATGGATTTCCACAGCCATCAAGGCAAAGGCTGTGAAGGACCCCAATATCCACCTCATAAGCTACACATTTCACAAACAAAAAATTCACTTAACACACACAGAATGTAGCTACACATATTGAAGACAGATGAAAACACTTAACTTCCTCCATTAGTGTGTAATATGACCCAGTAGTAGATATAAAGTGCTTGGTGTCAGAGAGGACATGTGGCTGTAAATTCAAAGCTCCAAATTTGACCATACCAGTAAAGAGTAAAACTCATCAAAGACAGTCAACTACTAACATTAGGAAAAGGTGTGGAAGAAGGGGAACGATTATATACTGATGAATGACTGGTTGTTTTAGAGCTAAGGACTATTTGCTGTGGAAATTGTATACTGTCTTTCTCTTGTAATCTGAGCTTTTCCCCTGCATGATATGACTGTGTCTTGTACAACCATCCCATCTTAATTTGTCATTATTTTTCATTCTTTCACACTTTGTGTTGGCATTACCACTTTCCTTTTGATAACAACAGGATGGAATAGTCAGGTCTTGAGATAATTTCCATACATGTATTGTCTTTAACCAATTAAAGAAATCTTTAATTCAAGCCACTTTCCTGAAATTACTACCTCAAAGCTGTTTATCCTTGCCCTTCCTGCCTCTTTCATCATTGATATTATTTGTAACAACCCTAACTAAAGCATCCTACCTGCATACAAGGGGCCAGTTACAGTAATCATGAATAAGCACAAGTATATGGCTGAAGCTAATTGTTTGTTCATTCCTGCAGCCCTTCACTGATGGTTCCTCAACTTTTACCTGAGATGAGGTCTGAACCCATAGTAAGATTAATGGCCTTCCTAAAGGTTCTTTCCCCTGACAAATTCTCTCTTTGCCTCCATTATATCTTCCACACCATTCACATGTACCCCGAAATTCCACACAGTAACCTCAAAACATACTATAGGTGTTGTTCATGATTCCCCAAACAACTAAATTTTAGTCTTCATTTGTCTTACACCCTTTCTCAGTTTATGCAATCTTGCATTAAAGATTTTTTGTTTTTTTCAAAAACATCTGGCCACTATTGATGTTGTATTCTATTATAAGAAATCCTACTGTTTAATGGCATCATATCAGTAAAAAAGAAACATTTCATAATCCCCTTCCTGTCATCTTCCCAATAACCTATTTCACACTTCTCTAAAACATCTGTTTCTCACCAACTATTTTTTCATAAGTGGTCTCATTAATTATTACAACACTTTTAGTGCTGTGTTACAAAACTGAAATATGGTAAAGAACAATTCATAGCTATGGCAATCTACAGGGCTCTGCTCTCAAAATTTCAGCCAGTTTTTATCACAGTTAGTCATTGCTACCACATTTTACAAATAACAAACAAATACTGTTGCGTGGAGATTTTGGAGTGGAAATCTACATCGAAAGAAAATATAAACATATGATCAACACTGTCAGATCACATCTGTGGGTTAAGACAGCAGAAAATTTGGAACTTCTTTAAATGCATACTTACTTGTGAACCGATAAATTTGTGCCTCTTGTAGTACAGTTGGTGCAGTTATATGCAGCGCAAGACTTAACCATCGTAGAAAGTACGTGTAAGCAAAATAAACACAAGCATTTTATCATGTCAACACGTCTCAACTGTACAAGAGTATACACTGAAAGTTACCGATTGCCCCTCATATGGCAGCAGGCGCATCGTTCAATTTGCAAAGGAACACTGGCGCTGTTGCTCCTTCAAGTGTATAATACTCAAACTTCTTTGCTACCAAGCATAATGGATGAATGGTAATACTCTGGCTTCACATTTGGGAGGACATGGGTTCGAATCCCCATCTGGACATCCACGTTTTTGTTACTCCAGGCGAATGCCAGAATGTTTACTTCAAAAAGGACATGGCCAAATTCCTTCCCATTCCTTGCCCCCGGATCTAATGACATTGATGAGATGTAAAGCTATAAACAAAAAAAGATTTATTTCTAAATATATTTCTACCACTTTTTGAAGGATTTTTTTAAGAAAGGATAATCGTCAACACTCCAAACAGTGAACTGGCGAATGGGTAGATTACAGAGTGTATAAGAGTATTTAGTAAAATGAAAAGGGACATTTATATAAAAGTAAGTGTCAGATAATTACACACTGAAAACTTGCTACAAAATTTAAACTACTAAGAAATTTAATTGGGAAGGCCAAAAACATGTTTGTATCAGAAAATTGAGAATTCTAGCAATAAAATGAAAACCATATAGAGAAAAAATCTGTAAATCACTCAAAAGACACAAAAATAGAACAAAATGGATCTGTGCTTAATGAAGTAGGGGAACTTTGTAAAATATTTCACTTCAGTAGTAGAGACATTAGGCATACAAAATGAATCCCAGCTAGTGTTGTTAGGCTTCTTAAGATAACATTTGCATCCCCATAATCTATTTCGAAAAGCAAACTGTAGCAGTCTTAGAAATAAGCAATAACACTTCCTTAACTCGGCTAGTTACCTGAGAGAATTTCATATAAATTAAATCCTAAGTATTCTTATCGCTGTCAAAACATTTTGTGTGAATTACTGAAAGGATATTCAGATTGTGTGAGTCAGGTACTTGTCTACATCTGCAATAATTCCTTAATACAAGGAGTGTTTCCAAATAGACTAAAAATGCAGGTGTAAAACCATTATTTACAAAAGGAGAAGTGGCATGAATAAATAACTACCATCCCATTTCTTTGTTCCCAGGAATCTCAAAGATTTTTGGAAAAACTGTGTATCATAAAGTAATAAAATGTTTACACTATAATATTCACACTACCTCACAATTTGGAACTGAAAATGAAAGATTTGTTTTATGTTTGCTTGGCATATCTTCAAATTACTAAATTAAAAAATGTTATGCCTTCTGTGACAGATTGAGGTACTAAAATTAAATAACAGAGAACTTGATTGTTTTATTTATTGTTATCAGTTTCTGTCATTACAAACACCTAAAATCCAACCCACTGAAATTGATGATGTGATCTACACCTAATTTAAAGATTCGGAATTATAGGTGCATAATTGAACAAGAAATATGACTGAATGAATCAATAATCATAACTGTATAAATGAATTAAACTACAATTACATTATTCTTTTGCTGTATTTGTATAGTTTTGTGGTTTTTTGAAGCATTGAAAGGTCAGTGCTTACCAAATTTTTTCAGAAATCTCATCGCATATTAGTCATCCTTGTGAATGAATTCACATGCTAAAGCTAGTTAATAAATAGGGCAATCGAAACTTCACCATGGCTGGAACTCGTACTTCTTATTGATATTCATCACTTTGAAATCCTTTACTTTTGCTTGATAATTATTATAAAGCTTTTTAGGATAACACTATTGAGTCTAAACCATTAAAATGTATAAAATTTTATTGTAATATGAAACAATGGCAAGCTTTACTTGCAATAGAACAACATACATAAACAAGGATATCAGTGGTGAATAACTTCTGGTGAACATATAAGAGAAACCAAAATGTGAATATTTGAGCTGATCTCTTGATTATGTATGGAATGATTACAGGGAATTATTATGATATGATGGGGATTGAGGAGGGATTGTGAAACTTGTTGATTGCAAGATTTGTACTTGCTAGGAATTATCATCATTCATGTGTTGATAGTGTGTCTTCAATTATTAGATCAATGGAAGCTTTGATTCTGATCATCGAAAAATGTCTTTATTCCATTGCCTGTTGCCTTTTTTAGCTATATTGTAATTTTCATGTTCGGAATTATTGTAATTAGTGGGGACATGTTGAGAACTCTCTGAAGAAGAGAAAGTATTAACGTTCTCTATGAAATGTGAGCAAACAGTTAGCAACATAGTGTATTAGGTATTATGTCCAGGGGCTTATCGGATGTTAATCATATATATTATTTCTATAAGGTATTTTTTTGTCACAAGCCTATATCTTCCTTCATACTTAACCGAAATCAATGAATGAGGTGTCATTTTAAAGCTTATGGTCTCCACTTTGGTTAAATCGTATTTTAAGTAAGAAAGTTTTCGGAATTCGACCCTTAAAGGGCAAAAATGTAAATTTTTCTAAAATGCTGTTTTCTGTGTTACGAGTCAGTTATCTCCCTTGATACCAATCTGAAACCGTTTTATGAAGTATCGTTTTAAAGATTAGGATCTCCGCTTTAGTGACGTCATATATTAAGCCAGAAAGTTTTCGGAATTCGACCCTTAAAGGGCAAAAGTATCAATATTTTTGCAATGCGTTTTTGTGTCACGACCGATTTATCTCCCTTAATATCTAACCGATATAGATAAATGAGGTATCATATTAAAGAATAAGGTCTCCGCCATGGTAACATTATATTTTAAGAAAGGATTTTTTCGTAATTCGACCCTTATAGGACAAAAATGTCACTTTTTCTAAAATACGTTTTTTGTATCTCGAGCCATTTATCTCCCTGGATATCTAACCAAAATCGATAAATGAGGTAGGATTATGAGGAGTAATGTCTCAGCTTTGTGACATCATATTTTAAGAAAGAATGTGTTTGGAATTCAACCCTTAAAGGGAAAAAGTATAAATTTTTCTATAACGCATTTTTGTGTCACGAGCGATTTATCTCCCTTAATATCTAACCGATATAGATAAATGAGGTATCATATTAAAGAATAAGGTAACATTATATTTTAAGAAATGAATTTTTCGTAATTTGACCCTTATAGGGTAAAAATGTCACGTTTCTAAAATGCGTTTTTTTGTATCTCAAGCCATTTATCTCCCTGGATATCTAAACTAAATCGATAAATGAGGTAGGATTATGAAGAGTAATGTCTCAGCTTTGTGAAATCATATTTTAAGAAATAATGTTTTTGGAATTCAACCCTTAAAGGAAAAAAGTATAAATTTTTCTATAACCGATTTTTGTGTCACGAGCGATTTATCTCCCTTGATATCTAACCGATATAGATAAATGAGGTATCATATTAAAGATTAAGGTCTCCGCCGTGGTAACATTATATTTTAAGAAAGGAATTTTTCGTAATTCGACCCATAAAAGGCAAAAAAGTCAATTTTTCTAAAATGCGTTTTTTGTGTTTCGAGCCACTTATCTCCCTTGATATCTATCCAAAATCGAAAATTAAATACGATTGTGAGGAATAATGTCTCACCTTTGCTGACATCATATTTTAAAAAAAGAAGTGTTTGGAATTCAACTATTAAAGGGAAAAAGTATAAATTGTTCTACAACGTATTTTTGTGTCACGAACATTATATTTCCCTTGATATCTAATCGATATAGATAAATGACATATCGTATTAAAGACTAAGGTTTCCGCCGTGGTAACATTATATTCTAAAAAAAGAAATTTTTCGTAATTCGACCCGTAAAGCGCAAAAATGTAAATATTTCTAAAATACGTTTTTTGTGTTTCGAGCCATTTATCTCCCTGGATTTCTAACCAAAATCGATAAATGAAGTAGGAGTATGAAGAGTAATGACTGAACTTGGTGACATTATATTCAACCTCACTATTCATCGCATTTTATTCGCGAAATTTTCGCACGGGTCGTCTAGTTAGGGAATAATAAAGTATTGTTAGAATTGCCTCAGTTGAGTGTGGGACTGGTTACTATATGTCCTAAAGATTTTCAGGTTAGACACATGTGTATCTTGTTAGTGGAGAGGGAGAGAGAAATATTGAAACCTAGCATCTGTCTCCAGACTGCAGTAACACCACGACTGTCTAGCCGCAGCCAGTCGGCCAGCCGTGAGGCACCCAGTTCTGCTCCAGTAAGACGTCCCCGCCAGCTGCCACCGGACTCGGGCCCCCGCTCACTGCCACCGTATCCCCGCCGAGTCATCACAGCACAGAAACGACCGTCACTTGCTACAGACTCTGCTACGCAGACAGATCCTCTCTCAACAGTAAGTATTGGTTAATGTAAACAAATCCTCTTGTTTATAACCCCTTTATTCATGAAATCACATGTTGTTATATTGTGACAGTGACCTTTTTTATTTTACATACATATTAATTGCTGAGAGTGTTGCAATACTTCATCTACAGGGTGATTCAAAATAACGTGGACAAAATGACATGGTAGATCTGTCGTACAATAAGGATCAAAAATCGCATAAGAACAGAGGGTCCCAAATGCTTGCTTGTAGAGGGCGCTAGAGCCACGAGAGGGCATTGCGATACAAACACGAGCCACCACGATCACCAGACCTGACTCCCTTGAATTTTTTCTTGTGGGGATTTTTAAAAGGACTTGTGTATGAAACACCTGTTGAAATGCCGGAAGACTTGGTAGGAAGAATCGTTGGGGCAGCCGGATGTGTTTGAGATACACATGGTATCTTTGAGAAGGTGCGCTGTCCAATGCAATGGAGATGCCGGGCTTGTTTCGATGCATCTGGCAAAAACTTTGAGCATCTGCTCTAGGTTCAACATTTGGCTTGCATTAGTCACATGTGAGTGAGTAATTATCAATAAAATGATCTGTAATGGTTTTGTTTCTTCTCTTTGTGTCAGTATTATTTTAGACACCCTGTAGCGGCTCCAGATCGCAGTTGCAATTTTTGATGCTTATTGTATTATCACATCACATCACATGCTTCAAAATTACTAACCAGAATAATATACAGAAGGATGGAAAGGGTAGTAGAAGAGATAGTAGGTGAAGATCAGTTTGGGTTTAGGAAAAATCACGGTACAAGGGAAGCAATTCTGTCTTTAAGATTAATACTTGAAGGGCGGATCAAGAAAAACAAAGATACTTTTATGGCATTTGTTGATTTAGAAAAAGCTTTTGATAATGTTAGGTGGGACAAGATGTTCAAAATTTTAAAGAAGTCAGGTCTAAAGTATCGAGATAGAAGAATACTCTATAAACTATATAAGAATCAAGTGGCTGTAATAAAAGTAGAGAATCACGAGAGACATGCATCGGTTAAAAAGGGTGTAAGACAAGGTTGTAGTCTATCCCCGTTAATATTCAACTTGTATGTAAAAGAAGCAATGAAGAAAGTCAAAGAAAAATTTCCATGCGGCATAAGTTTTCAGGGAGAAAAAATCAGTATGCTACGATTTGCTGATGACATTGTCTTGTTAGCAGAGAGGGCTGAGGATATTGAGAAGTTATTGAATGACATGAACAAAATACTGAAGGAAGATTTTGGACTGAATATAAATCAAAGTAAGACAAAAGTGATGAAATATAGCAGAAATGATACCAATTGTAGCAGATTAAATATAAAAATAGGATCGGATGCTATAGGAGAAGTGAGTGAGTTCTGTTACTTGGGAAGCAAAATTACAACCGATGGCCGAAGTAGGAAGGATGTTAAAAGCAGAATAGCACTAGCTAAAAGAGCCTTCATGAAAAAGAGAAACCTTTTAGTTTCAAATATTGATCTGGGAATTAGAAAGAACTTTTTAAAGCTCTATGTGTGGAGCACAGCACTTTACGGTAGCGAAACATGGACTTTAGGAATACCGGAAAGAAAGAAACTTGAAGCATTTGAAATGTGGTGCTACAAAAGAATGCTAAAAATTAGGTGGACAGACAAAGTAAGAAATGAACGAGTTTTGGAAATGATGGGTGAGAAAAGAAGTTTATGGAAGAAGCTTACAGGAAGAAGAGACAGGCTGGTAGGTCATATTTTGAGACATGCTGGATTGGTTAATTTGTTAGTGGAGGAAACAGTCGAAGGTAAGAACTGTAGAGGTAGACAGAGATTAGAATATATGAAGCAGATATATGAGGACGTGGGTTGTAAGGGGTATGTAGAAACGAAAAGGTTAGCACAGGATAGAAAGGGATGGAGGATTGCATCAAACCAGTCTAAAGACTGACGACAGCAAAAAAAAAAAAAAATTGTATTATTGATCTAACATGTCATTTTGTCCATGTTATTTTGAATCACCCTGTATACTTGTAGAATATATGCCTGTTATTCATGTTATCACCCTGTTGTCCAAGTATTACCTCCCTACCCAGACTCTTTAATCTGCCCCTCTCATTTTAATGATAATGATCCCTCACTGTCCTATAATATATAATCTGAATTATGTGAGTTATAGTGCAAATAATTTTTTTTTTCCTCTAGGGGTTTCTCTTCATCTTCCCTTAAACATGAGCACTGTCCTCATACTTTATTATGGAAAGAGATTCCAAAATGCCTACATTTAATGTTTTCAACTAGATACATTTGTTCTACCATAACCTTAACAAACTAAGTGCTCTTATAGAATAGGTACAATTGTATACTTGGGTAATAATGGTTGTCCTTTTTTAAAATAACAGTATGAAACTAGAGTTACCCTTCAGGTTGTTTGCTTCAGTTCACTGTATTTTTATACAAGCCAATTTTTGCTTTCCTGCTATTAATTTATGGTTTTGCTTGTAATGAACAAAAAGTACTTTAATTCCATCTTTAGGTTTGGCTTCTTATATTTTAGCTTCTATATCACAACATTACAGAGTAATCTTATTTTGAAATTTTGTAAGTTATTGAAGGGAAAATAAGTAAAACCAAATAATAATGTGAATGAAATACTGCATAAATGGGACTGTACATTCCTTTATATACTTCTTTAAAATACTAGTAACTGAGCAAGGACTGCTAACTAATTACAATATACTGATAAATATTATAATAATAATAAAATTGCAAACTTAGAACTGAGCTTGAAATACTTCAATAAAATAAATTAATTTTATATGTATCACAAACTAAGACTCTGGGATATGGAAAGGAACCAAATTACAGCACAATAATTACATAACAAAATAGATGTATACACCAGAAATGCACTGTCATAGAATAATGTGTACATTAATCGTATCAACTACAGTTACACAAGATACTGGCATCTATTTTGTAGACACATTTGAACGAGGAGCTGTTGATTAAATACTCTTTTAATTTTTACTCAATTTAATCTTATCCCCTGCAAGACACTTAAGATTTGTTGGAAGTCGATTGAAGATATGTATCCCTGAATATCAGACTCCTTTTTAAACAAATTATAATATTTTGTAATCATTGTGAAAATAAGTTTTACTTCTAGAGAAATTATTGTATATTTTTTCCCAAATAGAGTGTAATTAGTGACTAAAAAAGACATTAATGTGTGTGTATACAAGCATAAATTCAGCCCCAAGTCATTCACCATTGAGGATTCTGGACATGATCAGCATTTTTAAATTGTTTACCTATATTGCAATTGATGAATGACAACTTTTGGGTTGTTGAAGGTTCTGGAAACCTATCAACTCTAACCTATTCACCCTATAACAATTTCTGATTGTTCTTAGATTTTTTAACAGTGTATTAACTAGAAATAATGTTATATATATATATATATATATATATATATATATATATATATATATATAATGTTCTCGGGTTACTAGCCGAGTTATAGGAGTGTTATAGTTACACGATATTTCGGCGCTCTCAATCATCGGAAGATGGCACCGACGATTGAGAGCGCCGAAATATCGTGTAACTATAACACTCCTATAACTCGGCTAGTCACCCGAGAACCTTATTTATATTCTCAACGCCGAGAAAGGCTACGTAATTAAGAAATAATGTTATAAATCTAAGTAAAAAGTGTTGATACTGTAACTAATGTAGCAAACTTATAACATTTTGAAATAATAATTTAATCACAAAAATATTTGTACTGCATATACAATACTATTTTAACCAGCCAGTGGGGTTCACCGCCCTGAGGCGCTCTGGATTGGGGAGGTACAATAGAACCAGCCATGAGCCCAGGATCCCACGTACAGTCTTTTACGAGGGTTGAATGATAAATAATGCCTCCACCTTAATAACTCCTCAACAGATGGCTTGTTCTGTAGACTCCTCTACAGCTCCAGTTGGCGTGAAGCTTTAACATTGAACAGTTGTAGTGTTAGTGTAAAGTATGAAACCCTGTGCAGACGGTCAGTCAATGCGATTTAAGCAATGTGCAGTCATTTAATTCTTGACAGCAGAATGTATCACCCCAAAGGAGATTCATCAAAGATTGCAAGCTGTTTATGGTGATTGTGTCGATGTGGGTACTGTGCATCGCTGGACGAGTAAGTTTAAAGATGTTGAGGTGGGAACATCTGACTTGCATGACAAAGAGTTGGATGTCCTGTGACAGTGAACAGAGTTGAAATTTGCCAGGAACTCTTCTCGTTACGAGAATGAAGGTGATGCCTTTTCTCCATTCATTTGTGACAGGAGACGAAACATGGGTACACCATTACAACCCGGAGACAAAACACCAGTCTGTGGAATATCGACACAAAGACTTGCCCCAGAAAAAGAGATTCAAAACACAGCCCTTAGCTGGAAAAATCATGGCAACAGTGTTCTGAGACACAGTTGGTGTTATCCATGTTGATGTAATTGAATGTGGGACAATAAATTCAGAGCGTTACATCACAACACTGCAAACTTTGAAACAATGGCTAACAAGGGTCTGATGATGCCAGACCCACACACTTCACGTGTCACCACAGCAGAACCAGCATCAGCAAAACCATGCGGTCATAAAAACCAAGGCTCCAAATTTGACCAGCTGATGTCAAAATGTTGGTAAGAGGTGGCGAAGAAGATAAAAGCAGTAGGATTTCAAAAACATCTTAAATAAGTTTCTTGTTTTCTGCAAGTACATATCTCCCATTTGAATAGCAACAAAATAAGAACATCATCTAAAGTATCACCTGTACAATGTTTGGCAGAATACTGTGTGTGAGTTTTGTCTCTGCAAATGTTTAATATTTAGGTGTCCACACAGTTTACTCAGGGGATGCAAAAGGTGGTTGACTGGCACCACACACCACCATATACAGACGTTTTTTCAGAACACTAAAATAGAATACTATCAGGAGCATTAACAAAATTGCAACACAACTTTTCAGTGAAACATCAAGAGACTTGAGAATCACTGATAGTAAATCCAACAATAAAAAATTATTGATTTACATAACAATAATCATGATTATTAATTAAAACTGTACTGAATCTACATAAAACTGAACCAGTAATAATTTGAATGTTATAAACTGTTTGTACAAACAGAAAATTAGGGATAATATTCTTGTGCTAACATGCTGCTAATTTATTTAGTGTTTGGCTGCATGTATAAATAACAATACATGCAAACATATAAAAAAAAAAGAATACGAAGAAGAAAAGAAGAAGAAGAAGAAGAAGAGCAGGGTTAAAGTTGAACGTCAAGCTTCGTAACACATTCCGTCATTCTTGGAGACTAATGTATGAAATCTTGAGTTTCCTTGGTATGTTCTGTAGGGTTATTCAAAAACTGTTTTGCTTGTCGTTTGATATTCAGCACTGCAGCCACAACCTGGTGGCTCTCACATTTCCCATCCAGAGAAACACCACATCTACCAAGATACATCTATATTCTATTTAATAACATCAAGATTATTCAGGCATAGTCAAAACCTCCAGATGGATTATTGGTCTCAAAGATGGGAGTGCCACACAACTGGAGCTTTGTCTGTTCATTGAATTAGCCATTGCCATCATAACTGTTTTCAGTGACATTTTTTTCCAAAGATGACAGGACAATCACAAAATTTTAATGATTAAGAGGTGAAACTTTCTGTATCATATGAAAGTGTAGATGTTAGTCCTTCTGATTTTTTGTATAATCACAATAGTGCACATCTGGGATGGATAGAAAGTAGCTACAAATGGCTTAAAACTGGTTGGCTGGAGTAGACATGACTGTGTCCAATATTGCATTTATTTAATGTGATTCAATCAAGGGAAGGTAGAACGTAGTTTCTTCACAGTATCCTTGTTTGTTAGTTATATGTTTGATGTGCAGGTAGAGGAGGTGCGTCAGTTGGAAGCTCGGGTGCGCCTGCTGACAGAGGGCCAGGCTGTGCAGCAGGTGGAAACCGAGCGGCTGACACGCCTGCTGCAACGCGAGAGGGAGCTGCGAGCAGGCCACGAGAAAGAGCTGTCTCGCACTCTGGGCCGTGTCAATGCTATGCTGGGACAGTCTGCAGCTGGTCAGTAGACTTATCAGATTTATGTTGGTGTGAAGGGCAACTGTGATAGCCTTTCATAATGATGCCAAATGATTTCTTGAATTTTTTAACTAACAGTTTCTTGCTGTCAGTCTTCTTCTTCTCCCTAGCATTTATCCCACATTGCAGGGTCTGCTTTACTGGACTACTTTGTAAAACAATTTGCTTGCTTGGGTTTGTAGCATACAGCATCTTGTCTTAACTATGATCGTGTCTGGCACCCTTACACCCTTCTATTTAAGGTCACCAATTCCTCATAATTACCTCAAGGGATAAAGTAATGTTCTCAAAATACAACTTCAAACTTCCTCATAAATTAAAAATTATATGTTTTCCATAAGTTCTTACATAAACTCTGTACCAGCATAGGCCTAGTAGAAAATCATCAGACTTTTGTCCAAAATAAATGATTACAGGTTAAACCATCCTCTCACAGTAAGCAACTTCCTCCTAACCCCTAGATGAAGGTTAAAAGTTCATCTCGAAGGAAGAGTGAGCCCGCACCACAGTTGAGTCACTTACAAAAACATTCTACATCTCCGCTACCGACCAATACGCCGCCCTCGCCATTCAATTTCTGCTGGATTACTGCTGCCCCTTGAGGCTAGCTTGGTCTCCTTATATCCATATTGTTCCCAGCTGACTCAGCATATGCATGATTCAACAAAAGGAAACCTTATTTTTATTCCAATCATTCTGTAATTTTGATATGTTGTGAAGCATATTTTAAACGTCAATTTTAGTTGTGAGAGTTTTCTCCTAGGTATTGTGGATTTCGAGCTAAAGTTGTAAAAGCTTTAATCTCTCATTATTCCTTCGGTTCTTCAGTCTGTGAAATGATTCTGCTATCAAAATATTCTATAAAAATTTCCTCAACTTTTGACATGTAACATGTCTAGATCCCAACTGTATTTGATAAAGAAAATCTACTCTTGACTATAAGTGCAAAGTTGGCTATAAACTTTGATGTCGACTATCTCCAAATATATGAATGCCACCGATCTGTAATATATCTCAAACTTTGCTAAATTTGATTCTCTATCAGATGGTAATAATATTTCCTCCTTATCTATTTCCCTTAATGCTAATCCTTTGTTTGCAAAATGATGCTTTGTAGCAGCCATTACATTTAAACCTTAATTTCCCTTTTATGACTTATATACTGTCGGAATCATTACGAAAATCACATCATGTGTTCAGTAGAAACATTCTCTTTAATCTAAATGTCATTTTTATGCCCTCAGACCCATATGTCTGCAGAAATGCTGAATTGAAAATTTGTCTAAAAAACATACTTACTATTAGTTATTGACTGTATCTTTTCATATGTTGCGTATTATTTTATGCCGAACATTAGGTGAAAAAAGTTTCTTGTGCAATATTTTCCATGTGCTTGCCAAATAACCTAGTTCACGATATCTCTTTAATATAATCTTGTAAAACACAAATGTTAGAATTGTCATCTCATCTTACACCTCTGTCAATGAATGTGGCCAAAAGGCTTCTTTATAGTACTTTCAAAAACTTATAAAATAGCTCACACTGACATGTTTTCTGACTCTCAAGCTACTGTAAAATGCTTCTAAAATGATTTGCTGTTGGTTTTAAGTGTTTTAAGGACCCTTTAAACTGTGTTTGGAGGTATACTGACATAAGTAAGGTTATGTGACAACTTCTTTCGTAAAAGAAGATCTTGTGCATACTCAGATGAGACATTGGCTAGTTGCATGTACTCCCACAAGGTATCCAGTCATCACTGGATCTCCTTTATGGTCTTCAGCCCACCATACTTGTATCAAGTGCAGTTCACGTAACTGAAGTGGTGTTGCTGCACAGTACCTGGCCGTACCATCACAAATGACCCTCCCATATGTTCTCAGGGATTGGAGCTACTCCAAATGCCACCCAAATGTTCTCATTTCTAATGTGGTTCAATCAAGGAAAGTCTCTGCAGCAGTTACTCATCTTCATTTCCGTGACATGTAACTGTTGTTCATGTCTCTTCACGATTTGCCGTCATTCAGTTCCATACAATGCTCCTGGTAGAACGAAGGTTCTGTAAATCTTTGATTTAGAATAGAGTGGCACCTTCCAGTTGAAAAGAACTCCTGTGACCTGATGCCAGTTCATCCAGGCTGTGCTGACTCTGTTTTGGATATCTGGGAGTGTCTGACTATCCGAACAGTTTAGTTGTCTTACAGAATGAAATATGTAATAAAGTTGTGGATATTAATTTAAATAAATTCAGTGCTAGATAGCTGTAACTATGGCATTTCGGCATAACTGTTGGTGATTGATACAGGGCAAACAGAACATGCAATGTTTCTGTGTTCATCTCATTTTCCTTGTCTGAAAGTGGGGAGAAATAATGTTGATAAAACCAGTAATGTGATTGTGGTATAAATTGTATTGTTTTGTCTTGAAAAATATTTTAGCATAATGACAGATCACTTCATCATCCAGTTCAGTTATATAATGATGTGATCCCATAGTCATGAGTCCAAATAGGACAACAAATAGCTTTGTAATGGTTAAACTGATGTTGTCAGGAATGCACTGACTACATCTGTAAAAGCTTATAACATTATCTAAGTTGTAAAATCAGTTTACCATTAGATAATGAAAAGTGTCTAATGTATGAAATTATTTCAGGATTAAATATGACATTTATAGTGACATTAAATATTGAATTTATGCTAAAACATAAATCTCATGTGCAAATATTTTTTATACAGTATGAGTTTTTTTTTTTTTTTTGTAACAGTTTAACATCCCTTTTTAACAACGTGGTCTTTAGAGACGGGAAAGGATGGGGGCAAGGAATGGGAAGGAATTCGGCCATGGCCTTTTGAAGGAAGCATCCCGGCATTCACCTGGAGTGATTTGGGGAAACCATGGAAAACCCAAATCTGGATGCCCGGACGGGGATTACAGTATGAGAAGCTGTTTAACATTTCAGTTTACTTTTACTTCTGTGATGGTATTTGGTAATTTAAAGCTTCTTTTATGAATTAGACTCCTGATATAACAATTGTAAAAAGCACAATCTCAGTAGCAATGGCGCAGGAAGAGCTGCCGTGAGGTGATATTTATTTGGAAGTGAAAGATAAATTACACCCAACACTCACCAAAGTTGTGCTTCTGAGTATTTGGTCATAATTTTAAGCTAAAACATTTATTTTTCTATCTTTTTTTTTTTATAGTTAATTTTTGCTTCAAACATCTGTTCTTACTGTTCTGGTTAAAAATAATTTGGCAGAAGCAGTGGTTTGAAACATTTTGTGTTATTTAGTTAATTACGCCTGATGATTATCCAACTGTTGTCTGGTTGCAGCTGGTGAAGAGGGTGGAGATAGCCTCCAGGATTTGGAGGAGCGTGTACAGGCATCAGACCACATTGTGCTTAAGCAGCAGCAGGAGATAGCGGAACTGCAGGCACTTTGCACTACACTGCAGAAGGTGAGAAATACTGCAAATATTGTTTCAGAAATGTGGTCATCAGTAGGCATTATTTTGTTTATGCTTAGATGTTGAATGTGAAACTTTTGGATAAATTCTTAGATAAACTCTTTTTGAACTTAAAACATATCCCGCAATACTTCGTTCCCTACAAACTCCTCCAAAACCTGTTAGCAATCTCTATAGAACATCATCCGATTGGTGTTAATCCCCACACCAAAAGAGCCTGCAGTTTTGAAAAATATACCTTATTCTGTTATAATTGGCTGATAATAACACTTTGAAATGGTGTCATTTTCATGTTTCTTAAATTTTTATGCAGTAGCAGGCAAAAGAACTTTCAACTTTGTATAATCAGATAAAATCATCATATGACATTGGTGGACAGGAGATCCAGAAGAATTGTTTGGCTGATAAATGACAAAAGTTTTGCCTCTTGGCTAACTAATCTAACTTGGTAATCCTACAAGGTATATAGGACATACGGCTTAATGTGGAATCTGAATCGCGGAAGCACTCTGGTGTACTTCGCATTACACAGCAAGCTGTGCCAGATGTGAAGGTTGAGTTAAGGACACCGATAATTATCGGTGAGTAGTAACACTGTGGCCTTGCATTTGGGAGGACACGGGTTCAAATTCCTGTTTGGGGATCCATATTCAGGTTTTCCATGGTTTCTTAAAATCACTCCAGAAGAATGCCAGGATGGTTTCTGCAAAATGCCGTGGCTGAATTCTTTCCCAGGCCTTGCCCACCTCTAATGGCCTTGATGTCGACGAGGGCAGCCAGAGATAAGGGCCTTTAAAAACTCTAGCCGAGACTGGGATTTTGAACCAAGAACATTTCAGTCTCCAGTCAGATGCCTTAACTACTGAGCCACCAGACTGTTCCCCTCACATAATGTCAGTAAGCCATCAAGACATGCTTCATAACATTCAGCAAGTACTTGAAGATTTCTTAAGCATTTGACCATATCAGTTGATAGTACTTCAATGTATTTTTGATGGGGAAACATGCCATCACCTTCAGGTTGCGTCTGCTGACTGGTGTGAGGAGCGCAGTCCAGGATGTGACTGCTGTTTTTGGCTCAGTTAAAGATGATCTGAGAATTAGGGAGCCTGGCATATACCACATACCATATGAGTGTGGAAAAGCATATGTCGGACAGACCATTCGCAACATTGAAGAACTATGTACAGAACATAAACGTCACACCGAGCTACAGCAGCCATCAAAATCAGCAGTTACTGAACATTGTATAGAGACCCTCCATACTATCAAATATGAGGACACCGAAGTTCTGAGAAACACATCTCACTTTTGGGAGCCATTGAAACCTGACTTCAGTATAACCTCATCAACAAAGCCAAGCTTGGAAACCAACATTGAAGCAGCTCCACAAACACCAGAGCCGAGGCACACTGCAAGAGGTTTGGCGTGCAGACTGAAGATCACAGCTCGACACGTTGGAGCGTACCACCCCCACCACCACTATTGGAGCACCGTGGCAGGAGTGGAGGGGCCTGGTCTAAGGGTATAAATACTGCCCCAGTAGGTCAGGTCCAACAATCACATGCCGGACTGTGCTCCTCATGCTGGTCAGCAGATGCAACCTGAGGATGATGACATGTTACGCTGTCGAAAATTCGTTGAACTATGATCAATTGATCTGGCCACATGCCCAAGAGATTTTCAAGCATCAGATTCACCGGAAAAACCTACAATTGCATTCAGCAAGTACCTTAATCAGAAACTGTAAAATATTAAAAGTTGGTTGATCACCCAATTGAGGCATCAAGACAGTCTAGGCCTGGATACAAATGTAGAGTGGCTACATCCTTACCTCCTTGTATCTTCTTATTCTTGAGTGTAGATGATTAGGATGGGTGTTAAGTGTAGTATGTTGATTTTTATTGTGTACATGAAGATGAATGAAGACACCAAGGGTGCTATCAAATGGACAAATCACTATCGACAGTAAAGCCTTATTCCATATGTGATATGAAGATATTTGCCAGTATTCCATGTGGTGATTAGGCAATGTTCACCCACCTCCCCTGTCCTGCTGGCATAGTCCCAATAATGGCAAAAATTTCTATCATCAAGCCTAGATTCCTCCAATTCTGTCCAGCACCAGTCTCACTCAGTGTCATAGAAATCTGGGTCACAAAGCTAATGTAGGATCCATTTCTTCTTGTGTGTTATTTGCAGATTGTAATTACTGGAAGCAGGATTCAGGTCACATGGAGGATAATGAAAATTATCCCATCCAAAATAGTTCTAAAAGGTTAAAAGTATGAGCAGCCATGTGAGGGTACACTTTGACATATGAGCGGCATTTGAAAAGTCCATGCAAAGTCCGAGAGATGGCGTATTGAGGTCATTTTTAGTTAGTAGCATCTCTTGAATGAATGCACACCAAGTTTCAGCCATATTGGTCTATTTCTTTGTGTTTGGCATTTGTGTGAATCAAGGAAGTACAGTGATTTTCAAAAAATTGGACGAAAAAGAATTTCGTGTGGTGATTGCTAGTGCTGTGGGTGTCTCAACTGAATGGGTACATAATGTTTTGCATAAACATTTAGACATGAGAAAGCTATCCGCAAGATGGGTGCTGCAATTGCTGACGCTTGACCAAAAATGGAATCATGTGAAGTGTTGGAAGGATGGTTTGCAGCTGTTTCAGAAGAATCTGGAGGACTTTAAGTGTTGTTTCATCACTGTGGATGAAACATGGATACGTTACAATACTCCTGAGGCCAGACAACAATCTAAACAATGGTTTACCAAGGAAGAATCTGCACCAAAAAAAGGCGTTCCTTCGACCGGAAAGGTTATGGCGACTCTCTTTTGGGATTCACTAGGGATAATCCTCATCGACTATCTGGAAAAGGGTAAAACTATTACAGGTACATGTTATTCATCGTTATTGGACCGTTTAAAAACCGAGCTGCAAGAAAAATGCCTGCGATTGGCCCACAAGAAAGTCCTTTTCCATCACGACAACGCACCAGCACACGTCTCAGCAGTTGTGGTCCCAAAATTAATTGAAATAGGATTCCAACTATTCTCCAGACTTGGCTCCCTCGGACTACTATTTGTTCCCCAATTTGAAGAAATGGCTGGCACAAAGATTTTATTCAAACAAGGAGGTGATTGCACACACTAATGGATATTTTGCAGACTAGGACAAATCCTATTATATGGAAGGGATCGACAAACTAGAACATCGTTGGATGAAGTATATAAGCCTAAAAGGAGACTATGTCGAAAAATAAAAAAGATTTACCCCAAACATGTAAGTAGTTTTTATTTTTTGCACGGACTTTTCAAATGACCCTCACAGATATGAAAGATCTAGGAGCTCAACGTTCCATGGTGCTTCTCTCTGATAACTCTACAGATTATTTTTAAGGTTTAACAATATGTGTTTCTGTTTATTGTGGTAGGATTGACACCATCTATTACCATTTTTGTTATTCTGAGAGAACTTTCAGAATCTAAGCAGTGCGCAGGTTAATTTCAGTCCAGTTATGGTGAAATACTGATTCACATGAAATCTTTCCTCGTACTTTCTTGACAATACATCAGCCAGAACATCTGGTCATCACACACAATGGTGTTGCCATTTTTTAACATAATGCACCATTGGCTCACAGCATCTTCACTTATGATGTCACTTCCATAAACCTCCTACAAGTGGTGATGAATGTCAGTTGTTTTACAATCTTACATTAGCAAAAATCTTATTGCAGACCATATTTGGGATTTGGCATGGCATCACACACTTTAAACACACTTACAAGACCAATAAGATGTGATACAAACTTTTCCCTAATACTGTTAAATACACAGTGAAACTGGGCAACATTATTCATAAAATGTCTACACTTCTTTCTTCCCCCTTCTGTTGCAAGACCAAAATGTAAGCTACTTCCTGAAAATTCTTGATAAATTATATGAAATCATTGTTGAGTCCCAGGAGTTTTTTATATTAAATCCATTTTTTTTCCTTTTCTAGTCTTATTTAATGAAACAAAAGATCAAAATACATTCTATAATGGCAAAATTTGACTAATATTTCTTTAATCGTATTGGGCACTGTATTTCTTATGAAGCATATAAAATGAAAATTGAAGCTGCAGTATGTAATGTTAAGGATGCAGAAAGAATTCATCACTTATCCAAGCAGAACATGCGGTTGTGGCACAACAGATATATCACTGTACAAAATGTAAAAGGCTTGTAATATGTAATAAGTTTGTTTACATGAGTGCAGTACTAGAAGACATTGGCCAAAAATGTTATCTCTTGCATTGTTATATGCATATTTCACTGCTTTAATACCATCACCTCTGATATGTTATAGCCTCTTTCTCTGGACTTCAAATATACTGAGAAGATTCCTTTCCTTTCTGTGTAACCAATTCTAACATTAGCAAATAATTAGTAAGGTGCAAAGTACTTTGTGTTTTAGGACCTGGACAAGAGTCTTGCAGCCCAGAAGACACTGTTACAGCAACAGCAGGAACAAGAAGCAGAGTCACTTGAACTGCAGGAGTTCCTCCAGGCTGAGAAGTCAACTCTGGCTGAGGCACTGCGTGATGCTGAGGCTGAGGTTAGTGAATATATTATTTATGTCCTCTTTACTGAAAGAAAGGATGCTTTTCCTGTGTATCAACTATATAAAATGTTCTCTGGCCTCCCACTGGGGGAGCATACTAATTAGATCTGAAGTATTAAGGTGATCTCCCACTTCATCTGACATTGAATTGCTGTTTGCATAGTGGCCAGTGATGTATAACCCAAGCTGGTCATTACATGTTGTGCCTTTTCTTACAGATGTGGTGGGGCCAGAAAAATGGTTGTGCTATTTGGGCAACGGGGCAGGAGGTGGAGGGAATTGGCTACTGGTTGGAGCATGTGCTAAAAACATCTCACAGGCTCTCTCTATTCCCTCTTAATTGACTGATTACTGGCTTCCATGTCACACTAGCTTGATACACCAAGTATTTCTCTGAGACCACAAGACAAATCTATATGGTACCCTTCTGTGTGGGCTATTATTAATGTTGCCTTTAAATCAAACCTGTCTCTTCTCAATGCTTTACTTTGATAATTTAGAAGATGCCCATTGTATAAAACTCAGTTGGTCCTATTTCTGCATGATATCATGAAAGCTGGGTCACAAGTTTATGTAACTTTTTGCATATTCATAAGAGCTTTCAACTCTGTATCACACATCCACCTCTTAAGATTCAAGTGTAGGGTGTATCGAAACAGATTTGTTATTGAATAAGACACCGGTTCAAATCTCCATCCAGGCATCCAGATTTGGGTTATCCATGGTTTCCCAAATCACTTCAGACAAATGCTGGGATGCTTCCTTCAAAAATGGCATGGCCGAATTCCTTCCCATTCCTTGCCCCCATCCTTTCCCGTCTCGCTGTTAAGAGACGTTAAGCAGTTAAAATATATATATATATATTTATATATAATAACAATGAAAAAAAGACGCTAAGTAGCGGAAAGGAATCAAATTAGGATAGGGAAATGAGCCACCACTTACCTTTAGATGATGGATGTGGGGCGCGAACACACGAGAAAAGACACAAACACAAATAATAAAGAAATTTTCGGGAAAAAAACCCTTCGTCAACAAGAGAACATTATGGGAGGTGGGTGCAGCGGGAGATTGCCTCACAGAAAGACCGCCGGTCGAGAAAATGGTGGGGGTAAATTCCCAATATAAGATTTTCTAACTAGTCAGTTGCAGAATGTCGCCACTGACAGAAAAAACATCTACTAATACACATGTTACATCGGGCATCTCTAAAAGAAATGTAATAGGACAACTTTTTTTCTTAATTCTTGTAAACATTCTTAAAGATAATGTTAGTATCAGTTTAATATCATTTGCAGCAATCATCTGTAGTCAAGTAAGGAATTCTTTCAATTACATAAAAGTTCACCTCAAACTGGAAATTATTTTTGCATGGTACAGTCAGTGAAACTTGCAGTAAAGTGCAAGAAGTGCACAGTAATATGTACAACTAACAAAAAGAATTCACAAAGGCAATAAGTTCAGGGCTACAAAGCAATAAGTTCAATTATTGATATGGTTGATTTACTGAAGTATTTGGTCATAACAATACAGTGCAACATGAAACGGTACCTGCACATAATTTCTGTTGTTGGCACGGCTAAATTCTATACTTAGATTCGTAAGTAAAATTTTGATGAACGATTACACCCGTACAAGGGAAATAGCGTACAAACCCCTTACACACATACTAACTACTGTTGTGTCATTTGGGATCTATTACAGAAGGAATTGGTTGAGAGTGTAGAGAAAGTGACAGAAGAGCCATTCAGTTTGTGGCTGCTTACCACAGCCCATGTCACAGAATTGATACATAGATTTGGCTGGGTTTGTCTGGCAGACAGATGACTTAGGTTTCATTTGAATTTATTGGCAATTGTTCAAATATCATCTTTCATTTGTGTGTGTGATAAAATACTTTTTCCATCTTGTTTGGGGCCACAGTGATAGGAGGGATATGATTGGAGAAATTTTATGCTGTACTGATGCTTAAATAAAATCTTTCTTCCCTTGTACTATTTTGGATTGGAATGCACAGAATTAGTTTTGGTGCAAAGTACCATCTGCCATCACAAGTTTGAATTGCAGAGTATAGATATAGATGTAAAATGTGAGTAAATTTTTGATATTATGATGATGTTTCATACACGATTTGGTCAATTTCAAAAAAAATGGATGACAACGCAAAATGGAAAATCCATCAAAAATTGTTATCACCAAGGGTTCAAAACAGATTGGCTATATGACATTTGTTGAACATGGCAGTCAATAACATTATCTGCATGTTTCAATGCTATTTAGATCTGAATAACCCTAAAGATTTCAGTCCCTCACGAAAAGATTTTATGCTGAAAGGGTATTGCCTGGAACAATAGGAGTGACAATACCCTATTCATGCAACTATTTCAGCAGCTAGGTCTTCATCTCCCAAAGTACCATTAATTTATGTAATAAGAATTCCAGGTTAAGAAGATTAAATATTAGGCCTGTTGTAACTCAAGAGGAGATCCATCCTTTTCCTAAAGATGCAACTTGAAAGAATGTACAAAAGGAAGAAAACCAGGTAGATCAAACATACCATTGCAGACTGCTGAGAAGACTGAAATCTGGGAACAGAATGAAAAAAGAAATTGAACCATTCTGTTTTGGCTTTTATTTTTCTGAGACAAAAATCAACAGAAACAACAAGAAAAAAACTAAAGACATTAAGACACTAAAGTTTGAAAGTTAACATGAAGAGGAGTTTGATTTAATTGAACAAGATATGGTACTTAAGCTACCTAAATTAATAGAAATAAACAGTTCAAGAAGAAATCAAGGACAGTTATACTTCCAGTTTAACTTTTTGAACTTTAACATTAAATAAAGAATAATTTCTTCACTTTGGTGATTTGAGTTAAATTTAGTGACATACCAAATGTTTCTCTTTTAGTGTTGTAAAAAATTGTTAAAATCAAAGCAGTGTATTAATTTAAAAATTCATGTATTAACTGTTTTTAACCCTCTGCCTCGAGATTCTAAGCACATCAAGTGAGTGATTCAAAATATACTATTATGTGACCAGTGAAACATTGACCAATGATCACCGTTCCGGCCTCGCATTCGGGAGGACGGCGATTCGAATCCCCATCCGGGCATCCAGATTTGGGTTTTCCATGGTTTCCCAAATCGCTCCAGGTAAATGCCGGGATGCTTCCTTTAAAAGGCCATGGCCGAATTCCTTCCCATTCCTTGCCCCCCATCCTTTCCCGTCTCTAAAGACCTCGCTGTTAAGAGACATTAAGCAGTTAAAAAACCCAATTATCACATGACAAAGCTATATTTAAAAAAAATATTTTTCACCAACTTTAAAGTATATGATCTTAATGTAAATACCAAGTGGTGTAGAAATAACAGGGGTTTCAGAGTAAAATATTAGTTTCATGAAAATTATGAATAAGTACCTTTTAAAAATGTTTACTTAAATTTTGAACCGAATTACAATAGTCAAATTGTAGAATATCTGTGCTGAAAACCACTTGTACAAAAGAAGAAAAGATTCAGAACTTTTTCTTTCACTGTTGACTTGTCTCTATCTTTTCCCTTTTTCGTATCTTGTATGTGGTACTCTTTACCATCTGAACAATGGGAATTGTTGGTTTATTTTGTGCCTAAATGAACTTTGTTAATATTCCAGATCAGCAGGCTGACAGCTGGGTTGCAGCAGTCGCAGGAAGAATGTAAGCATCTCGTGCGAATCAGTGAACAACGCAGGTAAATACTTTGTTTTGTTGACATTTTGCTGAAAATCATATTAACAGGGTCTGCAAACAGTCTGAAGGATTAGTTAAAGCAGTGACTACCATGTATGAGAACTGTCCAGTGACTTGGTCAAGTGAACATTTTTTCAAACACAGTAGAACTCCAATTATCCGAATCAATTGGGACCGGAGCCCATTCGGATAATAAAAAATTTGGATAATTGGACTTTTTCTGAAAAAGGGTCTATTTTAATCAAGTACTGTATGTATATTGAAAGTGGGGGAAAAAACATCTTTTAATTAATTGAATGAAAAGGCAACAGTTTTACATCTTAAGCACACTTACAAATGCAGTACATTAGTACAGTATGTATGAACCGCACTGTAAATAAAAGTCACTGCTTGCTGAACATCTTGGTCAAAGATCGACTGTATTCATCCATTTTCGGGCAGCCAAGTCGCGCATCCGTTTGACAGTGAGAAGTTGCATTTTTATATTAAAAAAAAAAATGCAGTTTCAAACTCGGCATGTCTTCCTGAACACTTTTTTCTCTCACTGTTTCAATAAGTCCATCATCATATAGAATTTCATACGCAGGATCTGACGAATCATACACCAACCACTCTCTTAAATCTTCAGCACTAACTTCTGAACATCCAGGAATATTCAGAAGAATGTTTCTGAATTCCTCAAGTGACACTTCACCCCCATCTTCGCCTCTCTCTTCCCTTCCCTTTCCTTTTCTTGAGCTTCTTTTTTCCTTCTCTTCTTCAGTTGATATGCCTTTCAACTTGGTCCACCACGTCTTAATGTGACTACCTTAAGCGATTCGGATAATCAATGATTTGGATAGTCAGAGTTCAGATTATTGGAGTTCTACTGTATTTTATTTCATAAAAGGGGAAATGGAATGTGGTGTTAATTGTTTGTTGTCTCGTGTGTTTAACCGCTTTGATTCTCACTCATTGCAAAGAGTTACTTGAATAAAAATTGTTGATCCCATTCAGTACTGCCAGGAAAGGTTTATAAATAAATAGGCAATTGTAAATTTTTAATTATTTCTCACATAAAGGTGTTAATATAATCCAAGCTTTACTGAAGTTTCAAAATATATATGTCTGTGGAAATACAGAATACACTCTTGCAGTAGTCGAATTTACCAAGTTGCCAATACTTCTTCACCATAGCTATCAATTGATTGAATGTGGTTAGTGGCTCCAAAAGCTATTTATTAATTTTTGAGCTTTAAATTTATCAGAATTAAGTTATTAGAACTTGGCATTAACTTTGGTAGATGTTAATGACTTATGAAATACCATGACAGGCTTCAACTGACTGATTTTCCAGATCTAAAAAAAAAAAAAAATATATAAAAAAATGTTCAAATGATCAATTTTAAATTATTATCTGTCACAGACAGTGTATTTTTTAAATAATCTTATTGATGACACATCAACAAAAGAACAAATTCTTGTTCAGACCATCGCTTGAGTTAGTGATGCAAATTATGGGTATCAAATATGGGAGTTGGTGGACAGCCAGATTTGCTTGGGGAAATTGGTAACTGATATGTTAAAGATGTTAGTCAATGGATGATAGTGAGTGGGTGAAGGAGGTGCTGGGAGCATGTAAGACGTATATAGGTGTTAGGACTGGAGGAATGTCAGTAGATGATGTAGCAGTAATACAAGGAAGGGAAGAGATGACCATAACCACTTTTTTCACCTTAAGGGAGCCAGAGACTGGAGTAAATGTGAAGTGATAAAAGAATTTAAGATACAAATTTTTGGAATGCAGAATAAGACGAGCAAGAATATTCCCACTGGAGCAGATGATCCATTGTAATCAATTTGAATTAATTAAAAAATGTTTAATGACTACAGCAGAGAACTCGCCTCTCATGTCAGTGTTGATACAGCGAATGGAGCAGTAATTTCCTCTGATTTTAACTAACTTTATCACTGTTACCTGTTACATTATTCCTTTAATGGCTGTAATATTGCCACATATATATCAGGCATTTAGAATCAAACACTTTGAGTTATGTTAAAAAATAAGTCTTACATCCTGGGAAACATACTGCTCTACATCCCCACTTCTCTCTTTTTCACAGGCCATTGTTCAAGTATGATGGGATGAAAAGGGACTCATATGATTAGTATCATAGAGTTTCAAGGGAGTTCTGCTAGATTTGTTTACTTAAATTATTACAGATCACAGTTGATAACTGATCTGATAAGGAAGGGGAGTCACTGAAGACAAAAAGGAGGTGAAGTATGTGCGGGGCATATTTAAAGGTGCATTGGTGAATGGTGATAGAATTTGGGTGGATATTAGGAAAAGGATTAGGAGCAGTTAGTGGAGAGGAGAAGTAACCATTACAATTCATTAGCACTTGATTTTGGAATGAAGGTCGGTAAATTTTCATTTTGAGGAGTGGGGAACTGAAATAAGTTGTTGAAACAGGTATTGAACAATTTATCTCAAAATGTGAAAGAAATTAAAACAAAAAATCACATAATTTCAAAGTAGATGTGTAGGTAAATTGCCACTGGGATGCTAGTGCCATTGCAGTAAATAATAATAACAACAGTTCTTATTTATGAAACTGTTCAGCATAACTGAGAAAGTCAGTTAATTCGACTGAATTTAGTTGGTTATGCAGTGAGCATTGTAGGAAAAGTTTGACTTGGATTGACACTGTGCAGGTGATTGGTTGTAGCAGAGTTAGGGCAACATTGAAACAGAGAGGATGTTTAAATATACTGCAGTTTTAGTTTGCATTTGCCATGGAAAATATATTTACTTGCTGGTTATAAAGGGTAAGAGTGGAATTGAAAACACTGCAATAGTAGGTAATACTAACTCTCTTAAAGATAAAGAAAGTAACCCCATCATTTCCAAACTAGAATGGTTGCATTAACAAGAAGTCATATAAGCAGAAAGAAAAAAACAATTATTTGTGTAATCCCATAAGTTCTCATCTGATATATTGTTTATTACTTGTATTTGACTCAGGTGCTTACAGCTCTTCAGCTTTATCCATCAATTAATAGTTCCTTGTCGACGTATACTGTTTAGAATAGAGTAAACCTCACTGCAGTTGATGACCAAGAGTTAACTATAAAGTTGGAGAACAAAATTTATGTCATTTGTTTGTATTCTAAAAGGTGCGCTAGGGAGTTGACAGAAGTTGCTGGGTCTGTCTGCAGGCAGGAGAACATGTCGCTGGGTGCGCGCAGCGAGCAGTTGTTGGTGGCTCAGGGTGCAGCAGTGTCAGGTGCTGCCGTTCAACTCTCTGGTTTGGGTGCACGCCTTGAGGCAGCACTAGATCAACTTGTGGCTGCCTACAACATCTCTGAGAAGGACCTAGAGGTGAGTTCCTAATACAGTTTTATAACTTATAAAAAGGTAGAGAAGTAAGGTACTGCCTTGATTTACACAAAGTATTGTGGTTCTTTCATATTGAGGATTTCTCATCTCAACATAGAGGATGCATGATTGGCAGTTTCACTCTTCAATTTAGTTGTTGTTGTAACTTATAAGAACAAATTAGTTTTCAAATCTTTGCATTGATTCATGCATGGTGCCACTGTTGGATTAGGGAAGGCATGGAAATACATATACCAAAGCAGACAATAAAGGGGGAGAATGATCTACCATGGTACACATGCAAAGTCAAAAGATTACTCAAAAAACAAAGGAAAATACATGCACGCTCAAGAAGGAAGGGGTGTCGCAGCGATTTAGAAACCTTAGCTGAGTTAAGAGGACGTATTAAGAATGTAATGCGCGAGGCCTTTAACGATTTTCACTCCAACTCTCTCTCTAAGAGTCTCACAGAAAACCCAAAGAAATTTTGGTCGTATGTACGAAAAGTTAATTATACCAACAGCAATATTCCAGCACTAATTCTTGAAGGTTTCGAGGTTAATGAAAGCCGCGATAAAGCTAACGTACTAAATACTGTATTCAAAAATTCATTTACAAATGAACGTAAGGATAGTATTCCCGTTTTCCCACGCTGTGGCGAGTCGGTGATGGAATCATTACGAATAGATACTGCAGGTATCATTAAGCAATTAGAGCTCCTGAAGTGGGGGAAAGCACCGGGCCCGGATGGAATTCCAGTAAGAGTATTTTCAGAGTATGCGGCGGAAATCGGGCCATTGCTGTCTGATATATTCAGTAAATCATTAGAAGAGCGAAAAGTACCTTCAGACTGGAATATCGCGCAAGTAACTCCGATTTTCAAGAAAGGTAATCGAAGTGATCCTGGAAACTATCGTCCCATATCTATAACATCTGTTTGTAGTAGAGTTATGGAGCACATTATATGCTCGAACATTATGAGTTTTCTAGATGATAATTTGCTTACAACAAATCAACACAGATTTCGGAAGAAAAGATCATGTGAAACACAGCTGGTCCTATTTACACACAACGTAATGAAAGTTATCGATGCAGGTTCACAAGTAGATGCAATTTTTTTAGATTTCCAGAAAGCCTTTGACTCTGTACCACACAACCACCTTTTAGCGAAGCTTCGAGCGTACGGTATAACGGATCAGCTTTGTGAATGGATAAAGGATTTTCTAACTGGTCGGTCGCAGTATGTTGTCGTTGAAGGAGAAAGTTCTTCTAATCTAGATGTTACATCGGGTGTACCTCAAGGAAGTGTAATAGGACCACTTCTTTTCTTAATTTTTATAAACGATCTCGGAGACAAAGTGAAAAGCCTTTTTAGATTGTTTGCTGATGATGCGGTTATTTATAGGGAAGTAAGAAATTTGGCCTATTGCTTAGAAATTCAGCGCGATCTGGATGTTATTTTGGCTTGGTGCGCTGAGTGGCAACTTACTCTATATTGTAAAAAGTGCAAGACAATGAGCATAACTAACAAAAAGAATCCAATTGTTCAGAAATATGAGTTAAACAATACAATTATTGATATGGTCAATTCTATGAAATATTTGGGAGTAACAGTACAAAGGAACACGAAATGGGATATACACATTAATTCGTTAGTAGGTAGAGCAAATTCTAGGCTGCGATTCATAGGTCGAATCTTGAAATATTGTAATGAACAAACAAAGGAGATAGCGTACAAATCTCTTGTGCGTCCACATTTGGATTATTGTAGTTCCATTTGGGACCCGTTTCATAAGGGGTTGATCGAAAGTATAGAGAAAGTACAGAGAAGAGCTGCTCGATTTGTTACCGCTTGCTACAGTCCTTATGAAAGCGTCACAGAACTGATTAGTAGATTAGGTTGGGAGTCTCTGGTAGATAGACGACACACGTTTCATTTAAACTTATTGGTAAACATGTGTACTCCCATTTTCACTTACGAGTGTAGTGAAATACTTCTTCCACCAACCTATTTGAGTCGGAAGGACAGGAAAGATAAAATTAGAGAAATAAGGTGCTGGACTGATTCTTATATGAATTCTTTTTTCCCTTGTACCATTAGGGATTGGAATGAACAGCAAACAGATTAGCTTTGGTGCTGAGCACCCTCTGCCACCCACAATTTTGTGAATTGCAGAGTATATATGTAGATGTAGATGCTAGAGCCTAGTCCAATGAATATCTCATTGAATTCTAGAAGAAAACTGAAAGAAAACTATGTTGAAAATCAATATTCTACATTGTCAGTTTGTACTTGTGACATATTATGTTATTGGTTTGTGTGTCTTTTTGTCTGCTGAATGTGGGGAATATCTTCTGCAACTAGTGTTAATAATTGCTATAGGATTGAATTATATTTTAAAACTGTATAGCCTTTTAGGGCTTTTAGGTTATTGCTTTATAATGAAAAGTGAGATACAGTTTACAGAGATGTAATAACATTAATAAAAAAAAGGAATTCTCCGAATGTTTCCACACTAGCATGTACTAACTCTAATGGCTTGATACCAGATCTGTGAAATTTATTAAAAAACATTAAAAAAAGACAATCAGCATGTCCTTGAATCAACCATGGATGGTTTTTGAAATGAAAACTGTGTCTTTTCTAAGAACGAATAGCTATTAGGCTAAATGTGCAAACACAATAAATTATGAGTGACTTTTCTTTTTAAAACAATTCACAGTGTCCATCTAGTACTGAAATTGTCTGGTCACAAAGGATAGGTGTTTTGTTTATGTTCTTTTTCCCATATAAATATTTCTTTGTACATACAGGGTGTACCTAAATGAATATTGGGGTTTTAATGCTTTGTAGTATTTATTACATAAAACGTAAAATTATAATTAATGCATGAAATGAAAGATCAACTCGGAGTTATACCTACAAGCTTACAAGTGTTTAAAGTGAGCACCTCTCGTCACACGGCACACATCAGGTCGATAGCCCATTTCTTCCCCAACGTTGATTAGTGTTTGTGATGTAATTGTTGCAACAGCTGCCTCAATCCTGTTTCTTAGGTCGGGTACATCAGCTGGTAGTGGAGGCATATACACCAGATCCTTTATGAACCCCCACAGGTAGAAATCACATTGCGTCAGATCAGTGGAGCGTGGAGGCCATGTGAAACAAGCTCTGTCTTTGGGTCCTTTGTGGCCAATCCAGTGGTCAGGTAAAGTGATGTTCAACCAATCGCATACGTCGTTATGACAGTGAGGTGGTGCACCATCTTGCTGACAAATGAAGTTATTTGGTTCGTCTTCTACCAACTGTGGAAATAGCCATAGTTGTAGAGCATCAAGGTTGGAAGTACCATTTACAGTTGTTTCTCCAAAGAAAAGAGGCCCATAAACTTTCCGCCAAGATATGGCACAAAAAATATTCAGTTTAGGAGAGTCTCGGTGCAATTGCACCATCTCCTGAGGATTTTCTGCACCACAGATGTGCACATTATGAGTGTTATTATGTCCACTAAAGTGAAATGTCCATTCATCACTGAAAACAACATGATCCAGAAAACCTTCATCGTTGTGCAACAACATTTCATGTGCAAATTTGGCATGTAACCATGGTCTGTAGGCTTTAGAGCCTGTAACAACTGCAAACGATAAGGACATAGTTGTAAGCGTTTCCGTAAAACTTTTCAAAAAGTCGTCACCGGAATTGCTAATTCATGACTAGCCTTCCGCCAACCCAATTAGGTTGCAATGACAGGAGGGATAAGATTCGAGAAATAAGATGCTGTACTGATACATTTATGTATTCCTTCTTTCCTCGTTCTGTTCAGGATTGGAATGCACTGAATTAGGATTGGTGCTTAGCACCCTCTGCCACCCACAGTATTTGTGATTTGCAGAGTATAGATGTAGATGTAGATTTCTTCGGGCTACGCGTGAAAGATATTCTCACTTGCTCAACACAATCTTCACTAACCCTTGGTCATCCCGTACTCTTTCCTTTGCAAAGGCAGCCGGTATTTTCAAACTGATGATACCATCTACGGATGTTATTATCACTTGGAGGATCACATCTGAACTTAACTCGGAACGCACGTTGCACAGTAACTACAGATTCCATCTTTGCAAACTGCAGAACACAAAAAGCTTTTGTGTTCACTAGTCACCATTTTTGCTACTAGCGCTTTCTAACGGATGATGGAGGAAACATTGCACACACATGCGCACAGGTACCAACAAACAGAACTGTTTGAGTTGCACTTTCATTTCATGCATTAATTATAAATTTACATTTTATGTAATAAATACTACAAAGCGTTAAAACCTCGATATTCATTTAGGTACCACCTCTATATAATGATCATAATTTAATAACAAACAAAATTGCTGATTACAAACAATAAAATGGAAAGTAAACACGTTGCTTACCATAGTTTGAGGCAGTTGTAATAGAACAAGAAACAGGACTGAGCCTGGTGAGTGAGTGGTAAGTTTAGGCCCACCATTTGGGAGGACATGGTTTTGAGAGATAGAGCTGGATAATAACATGAACAGTCTGCAACAATAATTACCCTGTCAAAGAATTATACTATTTAGTATTGCCTGCCTGGCTAGTGGTAACAGAAATAATACTCCTCTCTCTGTAAGTAGCACTGGACTCTCCTGCCAGGCTACTCAAAGAGAGCAAGTTACAATAAACCAACATAATGTGGTTTATGCTTAAGATATATTTTTAAAGCTGCAATTAAATTGATACTACTTACATGTTCTGCAAAGTTAATAAGAAAATTTCCTTTATTTAGTTCACACAAAATATTTTTAGGTTAAATGGTTTGTATATGTGCTTAATTATTCTCATTAAAACTTCCCTTATGTTCAGAAAATATGACTGTTCCTTAAGCTGAACTATTTGAGTGTAATGAATCATAATTTCAATACTTTGTATGCCTAGCCTCACTGATTGTAAAACACTAGTCTTAATTTATTGATTTTTTCTCTTTGCAGTGAATCTCTTCTATTCTTCCCTAAGTGCACTTTCAGCTAACTGGTATTTGACAACTAAGGAGTCTCACTGTCTACAATATGTTATGCCATGGTCATATATTGAATGCAATCAATTTTCTAACTCCTCATTCTTCTGAAATCACTGGTTGGTTTAGTTCCTGTTTGCCAGTTCGCAGGCAACATTTTTTGTAGCACAATACACTTTACTAACAATGGCAACATTTTTCGCCCCCAAATGTAGCTTAACATGTGTTACAACAAAGGCTATCTTCACATCAGCTTGGTTTTGGCTTCCGTAATTGCACATTCAGACATGTTGTCAAAATAATAGCTTCAAAAGCCAAAACCACAAAGCACCCCTTTCTCCTAGTACTGCATCATACTTTCAAAAACTATATCAAGTAGTGCAACATCCAAGCAGTGAGATTCTGACCATAGCTGAAACTGAACTCGTGGTCGCAAACAAAACATATAAATGGTCTATGACTGCTGTTTCTGAAGTTGCTCAGTAAATCTACAGTCACTGACAATACTAATTTCGAAACCCCATTCAGCTATCCTGATTTTTTATTTTGATTGTTTCATAAAATAACTCGAGGCAAGTGGTGGGATAGTTTCTGCAAAAGTCTGGGCCGATTTCCTTCCCATTCCTATTCACCAGTCCTTTCCCACCTTCTTTTGACTTTTATTTCAATGAGGCATGAAGCACTAAGAAAAAAACTTGAGCATAAATATGCAGTATTTTGTTGAAACCTTGATCATGTTGTAGGGCAATGAAATACGCATCATACTTAAGGGAGCATCCATAAATTACGTGAGGTGTTTTCCCAGATTTCTGGAACCCCCCATATGGTGAGACCACCCCCGCTTTTCAATGAAATACCCCCCTGACTATAGCTGGTGATAAAAGTTCAGCTGTAGCTTTACTCAATTTAAAGATATTTCAAATCTTAGATTTTTACTTTATAAATTGCGTGTTTCAAAACGTGAACAAAATGAATTATCTCTCAAACTAAATTTTTCCTGATATAATGAATACACTTAAAAATGATTCTAATGATGAGTTTTCACTGTGGAAATAAATACAGGGAAATTCCTTCAAGTTGACAATTACTCTTCTTGAAATCTTCAAAATCGATTCATTGGTAATTTTGCTACTGAGGGTAGCTAGTGGAGATGCTTTTGGTGAACTAAAAGATGCCTTCCATCACTTAAGAGCACTGGAAAAATCTTGAACACCCACCTTACAGTCCAGACCCGTTCCCATGTAACTACCATATGTTTGGTCCACTGAAGGAGGCATTAGGAGTGGAAATATTGTGGTGGCAGTCGAACAGGACATGTGCAGTTGACTACTAGGGCAGCCAATTTCTGTGACTGTATAAGAACACTTCCTTTCCATAGGAGGAAATATATTTATATTAAATGAAACTATGCAGAAAAAGAAGTTATTCTTATTTATACTACGGTACCAATAAAGCTGTGAGAAAAAATTGTGGTGTATATTTGAAATACCCTCGTTCGTCAGTATTCTGTATTTACTCTTTTTATTGCTTTTAAGAATAATGAAGTTGAATAACCACATAAAAATTGTGTTTGCTAGCAGTACTGCATTGAGAACTTCTTTAACAATATCATTTTTCAGTGCCATTTTGTTGATATGTCTATTTATTAATGTTCTCCATAATTTTAAGCTTGAAAACAGATGTTCACATGGAGTTTGTTGGGGATTGGGCGATTGAGATGTAGCTGTAGTGTAAATGCACTCCTTTTACTTTATTCCCACTGAGCTCTGTGGTTGAGCAGTTAACTCTTAGGCCAGGCATTCAGGAGGGCACAGGTTCAAATTCTCAACTGGCCATTCAGTTTTTGGTTTTCTATAGTTTCCTGAAATCAATCCAGGTGAACACAAGACTGATTTCTTCAAAAGGCCATGATCAAAAACTTACCTTGTCCTCTATCCTCTCCTTGCCCTGCCACAGAAAAGCTATAAAGCCCTAAGCAATAAAAAGATCTTGGTAAGTTTTTTTCTGTGTGATGATGTCAAGTTTCAGTTAATTTGTAATAAATAGGACTGAAGTAGCTGTGCTGGTGCTGTTAAATGGTATTTGCATGATACAAAAGAAAACATTTTACTAATTGTATGATAAACAATAGTTTCCAGTTGAGCCATAATGTTTTTTTTTTTTCTGGCCACAGGATGTGATATTTCACAATGAAGCTTACAGTAAGAGTGAGAGCAGCTTGGAAGATAGCCCTGAACATGGACGGGCCAGGGCTCGCCACACCCAGACTGAGCAGCCATCCTTCATTGCAACAGTGATTGGTGCTATCAGGAGGTTGTCAATCACTGAAGATAATGAGCAACCTGCTGGTAAATTTCCACATCTATTTTACTCTGATATTCAGATTTTGATACTGGCACAAATTTTGTAATAGACTCAACTTTCGTTCTAGAACAAGTGAACATGGACTCGTTGAACTCCTTTATTAATCCATTGATTTGAAACTTTGGTAATGCTGCAAAATATAAAAAGCAAATATCCCTTCTTCAAGTGGAATGTTCATATCATTTTTATCTGGCATGATCATCTTGAAAAACTGAGACTTTCTGGTGGTGTTACTGACACGAAGAATGACATTTTTGTGTCGTTTAGTATCCACATGTTCTGTAATTGAGGTTCTTCCACCACTGCTAACAGCTAATGATACTTAACATAACGAACAAAATGTGGTGCTCTCATATTTTCCTCGCCTGATAAATGGAAAGTCCCTCAGCATTCCATCATTCGCCACACATTTTCTTTTCGTAGATGAAGACATCATTAAAACACAAAAACCATAGGAACAAAACAACTTCTGCGAACTCGGGCTTCACCGCAACAACAAGCAAAGTTCACAACAGAGACAATATAATAGTTCACAACAAAGACAATATATATAATTACGTAACCTTTCTCGGCGTTGAGAATACAAATAATGTTCTCGGGTGACTAGCCGAGTTATAGTCACCCGAGAACATTATTTGTAAAGACAATATAATAGTTCACAACGCTGGGAAATGTAGTGTTGCCATCCGCAGCAATTAGAATATAGCTTGGCTCCAAAACAGAAGGAGCTAAAACTGCCCAAATACCTATAGAGAAATTTATCATTTATGAAGCGGACACCAATAAAATAGAGCTTAACATAAAGAAGTGACATGAATATTAAAACCTTTTGGGGCTACAGAATGAAATATAACAATAGCTAGTTGTAGGGCAAAAGTACATATTGTCAGTATTGAACTATTTACCAATTCCAAATAGGATTACAGACAGACTTGTAGCACACAGCAAGGAGACATAATTTTCCATAGATGTTGTGTCCAAGACGCAGCATCATTATAATTTTCTTTTATTCCTAGGCACGTACGAGGAAAGAAGTGAGCTTCGTATTTCTTTCTTTAAATGAATGCCTTAGCAAAACAGGGCTTTTAAAAAACTGTTGACTGATTAAAATAAATTTCTGGGGCAACAGCAAAAATCCAGGGACATTGAGGGGATGAAATCTGTCCGGGGATCGCCGACAAACGGGGACGTCTGGTAACCCTAGCCTATTCTGCCTTGATTGATAAGTTCACTTTGGTCAACTGTAACTTGCTGGTGTAAAGTATTTGGACCTACAGTTGTACATACTGAAGGAAAAAGGAATTTGGAAAGGAATATATAGTCAATTGCAACTACATAGAATATATGTCTCCAGGAATTTTGAAATTGTCAGTGGCTCTTTATGTTCATTAAGTGCATTATGATGAAATCTAATTAAGGTGCCCCATGTTGAAGACCTAAGTGTAAATATCTTGGCATATCATTTGATAGTAAGCTCAATTGGGCTGGACACATTGAGTAGGTGATAGGAGCGGTTTTATGGGTACCAAATACAGAAATTTGAAGGGTTTGCAGAGGAGGGTAGCTAGATAACTTTGAAGAAATTACCGCAGAACTCGGTAACTTACTTGATAAAGGAGCTGTGTTGGAAGACATGAGACAGGTGAAGAGAGTGCCTTGAATGTACATGGTGTATATTTGTGATGATGCTTGGATGACATTGGTAGAAGATTTAGGATTAGTACATGGGAAAGAAAGGGTATTGATAGAAGGTTTAGGAATAGTTCAAGAATAGGAAAAGATGACCATAATCATTTCCATTCGACTTATAATAAAAGTAGTAAAGCACAGAAAACTGTGTTGCACAAAGGTTTAAAAATATTTAACAAATTACCTGATGAAATAAAAAGGACCAGAACTGTTGCAAGTTTTAGCGAAAAGCTTGGTAAATGGTTAGAGGAAAGAGATTGTAATATTTTCTCGCGAAGGAATTCATTGAAATTAACCCTTTGTTTATATTTGTGTTTTCCGTTTTCCTTTTAATATGATGTATGAATTGTAATTGTATATATATAATAGCCATAGGCTATTTGAAAATAAATAAATTAGATGGCTCTTGAATTCTGATGTATGGGACAGGGAAAATTTTCTTTTGAAGGTAAGAGTGTCAGGCACAGCAATAAATTTCAAAGAGAAATGCTGACAAGTTTACCAAAACACAGAAAGTTTTTGAAATTAATAAAGAGTGAAGGTAGGTCAATGGTGAAGTTGCCATGAAAGAATTTATGATTTCAAAAAATTCATGATATTGGGAAGTAGGTGTGTAGGAAAATTTTCATCACAGCATATGCTTCATCGCAATTAAATTAAAGCTCATGTTAAATCTCTAAACAATCGATTTCTGTTACTATTATTTAGAAAAGATCTGTCTGCTGACTGTACATGTTTAAACAGTTCCACAAAAATGACAGTTAGTTGTTAATTATTAATCTACATCACTTGTGTAAATATTATGAAAAATATTTGAAATGCTGTGTATGATTAAATAAATGCTCAGTTAGACTACATCTCCAATAGTTAGCTGTTTTTAATGTATTACTACGTTATGATAAAAGTTATAAATGAACAAAAACAAATTCAATTGGATAAAGGAAACAAAGAAACTGCCGCGAGGCACTGAAAATAAGATAGGATAGGGAAAATAAACAGTTACCCGTCACTTACCACAGATGAAGGCAGGAGGGCGAGACACGTAAAAACACAGAAACACACGAATTGCACAATATTTCGACCTTAGTCTTACTCATGTGGGAGGCGAGACATATGGCAGGGGGAAAGATGTGGTCACATCCCAACCCGCCACATGAATGAAGCACAGGCGGAAAACGCGTGGTAGTGGTAGAATTTCCGGGAAAGGGGGGGGGGAAATAGGCTTGACCAGCGATAAAAGTGAAACAAAACATATAATCTTTGTGTAGCTTAATAAAAAGTTGAAAATAAATAATAAAGTTGTAAATAAATAATTTAAAAAAATAGTAAAAAATAATATAATAATATATATAAAAATAAAAAATAATAAAAAATAAATAACCGACTGTAAAATGAAATGAGAGATGGCAAGTGACAGGTTTAACATAGGTTTAGGCCAGGGGTGTGTCTGGTGTCAAGGATATGTTGATAGGCTAGTTCCCATCTGCGGAGTTCTGAAGGGGTGGTGGTATTCGGAAAAACTCTAATTGCTCTGACTGTAAAACAGGTGTTGAGGTTGTTTGAATTATGGAAGTTCGCATGAATTGCCACGGGATGGTCTGGGTTGGAAGTATAAACTGTTTGCCTGTGGCCATTCATTCTGTAGGAAAGTTGCTGAGTGGTGAGACCAATGTAAGAGGCAGTGCAGTGGATGCAAAATTCAGTTAGAATAGCCTCTTCAGTCCTGACCTCATAATAAAAGTGGAAGTGAACTACTATTGTGTTATTTACTTTGTGTTAATGCTAGTTAACAATGAATGACCATGATTTTTTTTTTTGAAACAATAATTAATTTTTTATCGATGGAATTTATAGTTTGATCTTAACTGAGAAATACCTGTACAGATTTAATAAGTTATTAAAGCAGTGAAAACATAAATAGAAGAAAAAAAAACATATAACTCTACCTTTTATTTCAACGAGACATGCTGTACAGCTGCAGAATCCCAAGTTTCCAATCAGTGCTGCCAACTTGTGGTGCTTGGCAGAAGATCGAACAAATGAGCTGTGAGAAGCATGGTGTGTGTCGTAGATGATACCACAGGACAGAAAAAGTTCAGCTGTGCACACGTCCGAGAAATAAATAATACCTAGGGGTACCATACGTGATACCTCGGGACTGAAGAGGATAGTCTAGGATATTGCAAAAGATTTTTACTGTATCAATTCCATGCAGAGTGGGGTGAGGGGCTAATGCTTGAGTGAGGCATTTGGAAGGAAATGGATTCAATCCCCAGTTTTGATTTTGCTTTCTGTAGTTTCTAAAAATCTTTCTAAGCTCATGTCCAGATGGTTCCTTAAAAAGGCTTTGGATTAACTACTTCCTGGCTATAATGACATTGATAATCTCTAAAGCCCTAAGGTAAAAATGAATGCAATACTCATAATAATTTGTTAGAAATTGTCATATTCATCTGAATCATACGTACAATATAGTAACTGATAATACCAAGTGTCATGTGTCTTGGACAGATTTAAATAAAAGCAAAGCATTAAAAATTTAACATAGTGCTTATTGTGTATCAACTGTTACATGTCTAAAAGAAATCACATTCCATTCAGTTTGAAACTAAAAATAATGTGAGGTATAGGTTATATGTCAAAATTGAATAAGAAAAGCATTTGAGATTATTGTTATGGTTTCTTGAATATGTTCCTAAATAACACTTTCAACGGTGTCTTAATAAGTTCTCTAGTAGCCATTTAACAAACAAGTTCAGAATTTTTCAATAGTAAAAAGAAAAGAAAATCTGAAGCTTTATGATGGCTTTTTTTTATTTTGTGAGTTCTTAAATCAGAAATCTATAGCCTATTTGTATCACACTGTTGCATAATGCTGGAGTATCAGCAAGTTGCTTTATTCCTTAATGTGTATTATCTCTTCTCATAGGAGAGGAGATGGAGGAGGAAGCAGGCCAATTGCAGGGTAGTACATCCCTCCGGGATTTGTCACGTGCCATCTTAGAACGGCAGCAATCTGAGGATGTCACACCCCGATCACAAGCCATTCCTGCATTGGCTCTTGTTGATCAGATTGTGGAGGCAGACAATCTTCTAACACGCCTGCTTAAGGTGTTACGAATTGTGCAGCTTGATCGAACCACTGAGACAGATGAAAGGTAAGTCACAGTAGTATGTATTTGCACTTGCACAAATAAAACTGCCATTCTTACTTTTTTCAAAATATCCAGTTACAAGGATTTTCACAAAATGAGTATACCATTTTAAATAAGTTTATCATAATTTGTTTGATTTTATTGAGGACTGAATGACATGTCACATGTCATCGCATTGCTCAAAATCAAAATAACTTCAAATCATCCTTTCTACAATTAATGTTTTGCTCATAAAAATTTGGTTTTGGTTGGACAGTGAACATTTATTTGTTTATTTATTATTTGTACATTCAAATAGTTTATCTTCTTTAGCCTACAATAAACCATTAATTTTCATTACTGTAACAGTATTTTGAAGTTGCCAAAATTTTAAACAAAAAAATCTAACTCGCTACATACAACAGTTGCTACAATACTGTTATCACGTGTTATTACTTAAATTGCTACCCATCATCACTTAAAAACAAAAACAAAATCAATTTTTAATAGTAAAGTTTATTCACTGGCATCCATTGAAGAATGGCTTCAGTATCAAAAGTCTCACTTCCAACATAAGTATTTTTACTTAGTTGTTCATTGAAGCATTTTAGTTGTCTTTATTCACTCCTTACTTTGTTTTGTACTAAAAGGAGAAGTTTTCCTGGTTTCATCTATCTGAAACCGCATTTTCCAACTTTCCCAGTTCTTCTGAGAGGCGGTGCTATGTTAACATTCTTCTTGATTATGAGGCCTGATTTGACATGGCATGATGAATAGGAGTATTGGAATGAAATAGATGAATATAAACTAACACTTGATTTCAGACATAAGGGATTGTAGTAGATGATCAAATAAAGAATTAACAATTTTCCTCAAGCACTGAGAGAATTTTAAGTGAAAATGGGCATAATGCACAAGTTGTTGTGTGGTGATATTCCCACCCAGGCATAAGCTCTGCTGCTAGTGTTAGTAATAGTACATTTGTTACAGAATTCTATTCTAGAAACGTTATGTTGCATTTGAGGTTTCTTTTATTGTTTTTTTTATTAAATGTTACATGAATTTTTTTTCATAAAGTATCAGATAATTTTTTAAAACTGATTCATAAAATTACCAATTTGGGAGTGATATTGTTTTGTGTTTCCCACGTGTTTTATTTCCTATAACTTTGTGTTTATATTTAATAGGGATACTTTTACTGGATTCTAGGCTAAAAGAGTAATGTAAAATTTATTTATCATCTATTTGTCATATTTAAATAATTATTTTAAAATGCAAAATGGCTGGGGGTGTTACAGGGCATCATTAGAGGAGCGACTGCGGCAGCAGGAGAGTTCAACGCGGAACTGGGAGGCAACCAGTGAGCAGCTCCGTGCTGAACTGCAGCGAGCGAGAGACGAGTTGGCAGCATGCACAGAACAACTGGAGCATGCTCGACGTCTCCAGGTAACGTTACTGTACTATGAGAACAGGGTAATGGGTGTATTATGTCCCCAGACTGCTTTCTCAGAATTTTTGATACATGTAGTTTTAGACCACCTTAAGTGGCTAGAGTTCTCATTAAATATGGATCCACTATAGTGCACGTCACGAACGAAGGCGACCCAGTTTAGCGAGGCTCTGCGCAGGATGTCATCGCTATGCCAGTAGCCAATCGAATTCAGTAACAATCCAGTGCTTGTCGTGGTTACACGAGTGTTGATTGTTTGCTGTGGCTGACATTCCTGTCTCTCTTAATAGTATTAGCACATAAAGTGCTGCTAAAATGCATATTATTATTTGTATTATCACTACACAGCAGTAATATTAGTAGAAGTAGTGTAATTACTGCTGGAAATGCGGCAACATTGTATACCCTGTGTCCCTATTTCTGTCTCTCTCTGCGCCACCCGCCTTCATTCGTGATGCACACTATAAATTCATATAAACTAAAACACCACGATGAATTGAGATGGTGTAACCATATCAAATATAAATGCAAGGAACTTGAATACTGTGCAATCCCTCTATTTTTGTAACATTATTTTAAACGACTGCTAAAATTTTGACATGTCTTTCCACATCTAGCAGTTACTTAGTTATAACTGTTTTCTTCCACATTTTTTCAGCAACAGTGTGGTCTGAAAATCATTTCTTGAAATGTAGCTCCTTAAATTCCAATCATATGTTTGGCTTTGCTGCATCTGGTCTATTTTGAATGATAATAGTTGATAACCAATTCAACAAATGTCGACAAAAGTTCTTTATACTGTTTTTCCTCTTTTTTTTCTTTCAATACGTCAGCAATATTTTGTTGTTAAAAAGGTTATATTAGTTAAATTTTTGAGAGTGCATAAAAATATATTCCTTGACCTCCATAATTCCTATATGTGTGCACATAGTGTTAATATTTCTACAATAGGGGCTATTCAGTGAACTGACATAAGGTTATAGCATCCTACTAGTAGTTATACTACAGTTTTTCACCATGTTATGGTTACAGCTTTGTATTGTAAAATAATGGGCCATAGGGACCGTGCACAAACTACGTGGCTCGGTCCGGGGGGGGGGGGGGGGGGGGGTGGCTGGAAGGGTGGGGGGAGGGGGGTTCCGAGTCAGACCATGTAGCTTTCCTTTCATAACATTTTTCACAGTTAAAATGAGGAACAGAACTCGCAACAGCATATGGATATTTATTTTTCTCAATTAATTATCTCCGTATGTAATTACAATAATCTGACAAGAGAAAACGGCACAAAATGTCTTCTGGAATCAAAAGGAAAAAAAAACTATGTGCTACGTGGAAGGGGGGGAGGGGGGGGGGGTTCACAGGAGGCCAAAATAGAGCTACGTGGTTTGTGCACGCTCCCATATTTAATACTCTTCACTGTTCTGTCTCAATTTTTTTTTATCTGTGGAAAGGGTTGCATGTCACTTTCTATATTGCCAAATAAAAAAAAAAAACATATGAACATTAGTAAATAAACTATTTTCAAGTCAAACTTATAAACGTTTTTTCCTTTTCATAATAAATTAATTTTTATTTTGTAGTTTAATTTTCTGTTTATCATCAATGTTTCTGTTTGTATTACAAATAATTTTTTGGACAGAACGTGAAATCTACCTGCTACGTAACTTCTGAAGAGCACTTAAAAACTGCAACTGAGATTTGAACTCCCTCTATTCTCTCTAGTGGCATTCAAGTGAGCAAAACCAAACTACTGGGGAAATTGATGATTTTTGCAACATCAAATAAACTGCTGCTGCTGCTGCTAGAAGATTAGTTTATTGTCAGACACAGACTCTGAAAATACACAGAAAAATACTGGGACCTAAACGTAGTAATAATGCTGAATACAAATTAAGACCAAAGCAAGAACTATATTTGAAAATAGAAAAATTAACAGTTATAATGAGGAAAAGAAGACTGCAATTTTATGGGAACATATACAAAATGGATAATAATAGACTAACAAAACAAATCTTCACCTTACTAAACAAATAAGATAGGATAGGGGGGAAAAACAGATACCCGTCACTTACCACAGATGAAGGCAGGAGGGCGAGACGAACACGTAAAAACACAAAAACAAACAAATTGCACAATATTTCGACATGAGTCTTAATCATGTGAGAGGCGAGACATATGGCAGGGGGAAAGATGTGGTCACATCCCAACCCGCCACATAATTCATGAATGCATTTGGGTGCTTCACTGTTCATGCTACAAGACTCCTCTCCATCAGTACCAGTACAACTGAAATTTGTCAGCGATAGCTGATATACAAGACACTATCCTGGTCTCAGTTTCAGTTTTCTTTTCTCATTAAACCACCTATCCTTCATATTTTTCTTCTCTCATTAAGCCTTCTACCCTCTATTTATATTTTTATTCCTCTCTGATTCTGGCCTATTAGAAGTCATTTACTGTAAACAATAATTGTTTAAAGGCAATAGGTCAGTACTTAGTTTTTATTTGTTTATTGCAGGTTCATTCTGTTTCATATTTTAAATCTTTCCTTCTGCCCCATCACCAGCTCAGTTGCCATCCACAGTTAGTTATTATTATTATTATTATTATTATTGACGACACCTAGCATATTTCATGTTTTCCTGTTGATGGAGAGTTTTTCGTAGAGATTCTAATGTTTTTAGTAGCTCCTTACATTTATGAATGTGCATGACTCGTGTCATCTGTGTTCAGGGATGGTCCCCCTTCATTGTCATTTTTGGTCAGTTGTTAACAAACTGCTGTCAGGAACACATAATTTAACTTTTATATTGTTGCTGTAAAAACCTGACTGATGAACATTTTATTCAAATTTTTATTATTTATTTATTATTACCTAATGGAAAATGAAAGGTCTGGAGAACAGAAGGAAGGTGGTTACTAATCTTGGGCAATAATGATTGCCTTAAAACATTCCTTTTATACCATTGACTTGTCACAATTAAAATCAAATTAAGAGAGGTCAAGGTTTGATGATAGATCTTGATATTTCCACATTTCAATGTAGACAGTCATCTAATTTCTCTGTCGAAAATAAGGTAAAATCATGCCTTTCATGAAGAATTGGTGCAGGAATCATCCCGAACTGGAGATTCAGACTTTCCTACAGTGTTATTTTTTAAAAGCCTTTTTTTCATTAGTATCATATTCACATACATACAGTATATAAAAAGGTTTATTTAAATATAGCTTCCATAATATAGCACTTTCATAAGAAATTTGATATAAACATTTTTAATGAAGATTGAGAGACCTAAAAACTATATCACACATAAAAATCAGGAATTTCTAATTGAACTAAAGTCGCAGATTCTCAGTACATCTTCCCTTGTGAGTAGATCATATCTAATATAAAGTACACAAATAGAATGGATTTTAATAAGTTTAGCAACTGTAATTTCCTTGCTTTCACCAAAAAGGTACTTGGATGAACTTAAGTGCTACATTTTGTTTCAATTTTTATAGTTGAAGTATCATTATTCGCTTTTATCTAATGATAAACACATTAAAATTCTCAAATATACCATTATGCTCCAAGTATCAGGCGGGTTACACATCTGTACTTTTAGTATTATAACGACAAATGTGCATGCTGAAACTGATGGTGGCAAATCCCTGTTTCAGGTCGTGTGGGGTGTTGACACTATGGTAAGAACTCTGGAATTTGATGAATATGTGCCATAAATTGCTAACATTAACAGCTGGTAGAATATTGGTGGAGTGCGGAAAACAAACATTCCTGCTTGATTCAGCTGCAAGGAAACTTAAAATAGTTAACTATCAAATTGTGTATTGTGAAGTAGCATGTGACAGCTGCTACACTGTTACTTCATCATATAACAAGAATTTCTTTATATGCTTTTATATGTTAATATTTGGCTTTGGTTTAAAGATTAATATTTTCCTTCTCCTGGTGATAAAAAGCTAGCTTGTAAAATCGTTCTTGCACACTGGTGGTGGGCATGTAGCATATTTTGTTATTATACTAAAACGCAACAATTTAAAGAACTGAGTTGGACAGATTTCTGTTCAGGTATATTAACACTGTACATATAGGGAAAGAAACCATCAGTGGAAGGCCGAGCAGTGGAGAACAAAACAATAAGAACATGTAACAAATTTTGGAAATATTTTTTATAATTAGACTTAGGGCACCTTAACTGCTGTCAAAACTCATTTTCTTTCTATTCATGTTTGTTATTCTGATGTTCTTATTTATAATGAATCTATCCATCACATTGATTTTCCACTCCAGTTGGCCTGGTATGGAAACGAACAAATGTCTTCCTATCTTTCCACCACTTCTCTTCCAGCAACGTCTTCCACACTGGACTATGACTGGCCATATCTTCTTGTATTTGCTTCATCCAACTGTCCTGTAATTTAATATTGTTTCCCCCCTCCCCTTAAAATTTTACACCTCTTGGCCAGATTATAGGGTTAGGTTTTAAGGGAAAAAAGGGGGATAAGAAATTTTTATGCAAAGCTGTTGGATTCATTATATGGGTCAGTTTCTTTTATTTTTTAGAAGACACATAATAAGCATTTGATATAAATCTAATGAAAAGTGGTCTACTAAAAATATTTACAGCTACAACCTCTCCTATATTTCTTTAAATTGTGCATCGGCTGCAGCCATAGCATTCTGCAGCCATAGCATTATTTGATAAATCCATTGTAAATCACATTTATTCTGTTCTTACACTCTATCCACTTATTTACACCATGTGTCTGAATCTTAAAGATTTTTACCATTTCCACCACATACAGATTAGAACATGCCAAACTAATCCACAACTTTCTCTTGGTGTGCAGCACTCCATTGGTACTTATCCCTAGCTACCTGTAATTATGGGGTTGGGCAATGGGATGAGATAGAGCTATGTCTCAAAAAAATTTAACTACATTCTCAGTTTGCAACCCCTTTCCCACTACCAGGTTTAAGATTTCCTAATGTTTGCCACAGAGTTGTTAAGCTAAACTAACTACCTCAACCATGGAGGCCAAAACCATCAGAATAGCAATATAGACTATCCCTTTACTGTTCTTTCAAAACCCGCCGTCATTTATGAGGTGCCAAGCTTTATCCAAGTTAATGGCTTTCTCCAGGCTTGAACTCTGCAGCTTGTTTCTCTTTACTTCACAAAAGATGGCTCCTCAGCCTTTAGTAACTCCCAGAAACTCACAAGTTCAGTAAACAAAAACGCCCCAAAATTGTCATTTATGGTATCTCAATCTAATGATCAGTCTTTGGAGGATTGAAACTTGCTAAACAGTAGATAAAGATCAATAAAGATATCACGTACTCCCTAGAATTCCATGTTAGTTTATTTATCATAGTTGTATGATGTCATGTCTCAAGCAGTTATAATCGGTAACTTGTTTGAGAATTTGTTGATTTATGATCAGTTTGGCTTTCCTATAAAAGTCAATATCTTTGTTTTCTTAGGTATTTACTGAATGTAAATGTTCCCATTTGTAAAAACTCCTTAACCAAAATACCAATCTCATCATAATAACACCAATAATCTCTTACAACATACAATGCTGAAAGGCTTTGGACATGTCCTCTGGTTACATTACCTTTACCAACTACTTGACTGAAGAGAACTTTTCCATCGTAGACATACCATTTGTGAAATTTCTGATGTAATTAACCAATTATGTTGTAACACCTGTCCCTTTCCTTACATATACATGACGAAATAAGTTAGCCATCTAAATGAATGTTAATAGCCAAACATTATTAACACACAACCTTGATTATACCATTTATACAAATGAAGTCACATTGAACCCCAGTTGCTTCAGATCATCCTTAATTATTCATATCATTTCAGACCTTTCTGTTAACTGCAGTTCTTCTGGAAACTAGCATTGTGTTAGTTTTCTAGACACTTGCATTCACCCCATGAATAACCAACTTTTTCCTTGTTTATCTCACTCTTCTTATACCCTGACAGTAATCCTCCTACTATATTTAATGGAGTCATAGTTCCTTTCTGTATTTCAACTTTATTTTTGGTTGTATTGTCTTCTATATTTCAACCTCCATCTAAGCTGCCACAACAGAATCATTGCCATTAATCATTGGTTTCTCCTCTTATTTTCTTGCAGTGTTCATAATATTGTTCTGCTCAGGGAAGGTATAAACAAAAACAAAAAATTGTCATTCTGAATCTTTCCATCTCTGCCTGCTGCAGCCATTCATGATAAAGCTCTGTCCTCACATTTGATAGGATGCAGATTTGAATCCTCATCCAGACATCCAAATTTTTTGTTTCCATCATTTCCCAAATCAGAATGGTTCCTTCAGAATGCTAAGGCTCAATTCATTCCCATTTCTTGCTCCCAATCCTTTCCTGCCTTTAATAACCTTGACTTCAATGAGGTGTGGGCAGTCATAAGCAGAAGAGAGCATCCAATTATGAACACAGTGTTGATATCACTGATTTCATTTGCCATAATTCCAGACACATTAAAATTTAATTATGTACCTGTAGATATTGTTTAGCAGTATGACTTGTGATGAAATTGTCTATCAGATTTGACTATCCATTAAGAATTTGCATTTGTCCTATCCAGTGCCCATATATAAATATTTTCTGACATACAAATCCTGTATTGTTTCTCTCATTAATTGGATCCTCAAATAAGTGCATACTGTGCACCTCACAAGTATGTAAGGTCAACAGATATAGATTCCACGTAGTTCACTACAGCTAGAGATTATGAAGCTACTTTTGTACATTCATTAATATATAATTTCCAAATGAAGTGAATAATGTTCATTAAATGTACATTATTCATTTTTGAAAGATCATATAAATGTAGGTAGAAAATGGTATTTCAGCCCACAAGACACAAGTAGAATTAAAATATTGGAATTTAATTGTAACTTTTCCTCGTTCCTCTTTTGCATTTATTAGATATTTTTCCTCCCTCTCTTTTATTTTAGTTTACTTTGGCTCTGTATTCACTTTTCTGCATTTTTATTTTTTCTGTTTGTTTAATTTGGGTGTAATCTTCAGGTTTATTAAGTATGTCTTTTTCATACTTTTCATCATTCACAGTTTCTATGTGTTATTGCAGGGCATAGTTTATCATTAAAATTTTATTTATTGCATTTTACACACATCTTCTCTCCACTGCTACTTAAGTGATGGTTTATTCTCCTTTTCAGCTCCATGTTATCATCCATGACATATTCTATCATGAATAAGCAATGCTTTTGATTTCTAGAATGTTAGATTTATGTTTTGCTTCCCCATCATCTACATGTATCTGTTCATCTCTCATATATACAGAAGAAAAGAAATGGAATGCAATTAACACTGCCAATCAGTTTTAATAAATCTAAACAATTGTTTTGTCTCTGAAGCAGATTTTTTTTTGCAAGAAACCTAATTTTTATTACAGGGCTCATATCACATGATTTGATTTCATTATCCATAATTGCACATAAACACATTAAAATTTAAGTATGCAAATATATTCCAGCAGTGTGTGCTGTGATTAAAATGTCTTCAGATTTCAATTGTCATTAAGGATTTTTTACAAGTTTATGATGTTTTAATTTTTGAGTGTAGGAAATTCATACTTTTTTTTTCACAAAAAAATATATTGCACAAGAAAATACAACAGTCTTCCACTGACAGTGATCACATATCTTTCAGAGTTAACAGCCCATATGACTGTAAGCACTCCTTCCAAAACTTAATTTTGGTATTTGTGTGTTAGAATAAAAAAAAGAGCATATTTTGACTAATTGGTTTACATGTTTTAAATAAAGACTTTTGTATCAAATGTTTGACTTTGGACAGTGCAAAATATAACTTTTGTTCATATATCATGGCATACATCATTTCTCATTACCTTGCATTGTTTCCTGTCCCATTTCCTTGTAATAATAGCAATGTTTGTCTTACACTAGATGCAGAATTGAGTTCCACATGTAGTTATTGTTTATGGACTAATCTGACGAAAATAATTGTTTTTGTATTGACTGGAACTGCATAGAACTAGTGATAGTAGTATATGGATTGTTTTGATAGTTAGCATGGAACCATATCTTTTTTGAGCAGTAGTTTTGTTAAATCATTAACATAAATAACACAAACTTCATTCATAACATTCAATGTTGCAGCTGCCACAGAAATTAATTTAATATGATTTGAAACAGGGAGAAAAATAATCAATTATTAGAATGAAAATCAAGTTAATGAAGCAGTACGTAAGCTTATCATAGGAAATTTTTTTTAGATAATTGGTGAAGACAACATTTGGGCAGAGAAAGGTAACTGAAGAGCTGGTATATTTACACACCATGGAGATGTTGGAAATTGAGAAAGTAATATGGCTCATTAGATGTATTATTGGTCCATTTTCAAGTTTACCAGGGTTCATATCTCGTCTGGCCATCTTGGTTTTATTTTCCATTATTTCATGTAATATACCTTGGGATAGTTCACAAACTTATAATACCTCCAAGGAATCCCTTCATGAGATACATACTTCATAACCATTCCATTGATGCTTACCATATCTGGTGACCCCGGTATAAGTGGCATTACTCCTGCAAGCAGTGTCTTGGTAAATTAAACTGGATTGATTTCCCATTACCTGCCCCAATGATGGCACTTATAAGCTTACTATTCCACTCTGCTTCTCGCTCAAGAAGGCCACAAATAATTTTACTTTATGGCTCCGGCTTGGAAAACCTTCTCGTCCTTGAAAACTAAGTTCGTGCTGCTTCTGCTCCTTAAATCGTCTGTAGGATTCAGAAATGCAGTTCATTAAACCAAAGAAAAATACTTTCTTTTATTTGAATAGGTTTCGGCCATCAACAATCTTTTCCACCATATACTTCACAATTTACACTTTCAAACAAAACGTCAAATACACACTAGCACGTCTTAGAGTTCTCAATTAATTACACACTTTAACATCTTTCAAAACATGGCGATACACCACTCAGTATCTCCAAACACAATTCTTTCTCACCTGCCATCAACAATAAGAGCCTGGCACCACTCACCTGTCCACGCCCGCCACCATTTTGTCTCGCGGACTGCCACCAAAGATACTCTCACAGTTCAAAGCTAATCAAATATACTGTCATCGATATACTAAATACACCAATTTACAACTTCTCGCCAAAATTAAATAAACAGCAAAAAATGTTAACACAGAAAACACACACACAGAGAAGAGACTAAACAAATAGATTTTAACTGTGCACTGTATGCAAGTGTTACTGTTGTGTGGATGACTGTAATGTGTCTGTGATCAGTGTTATGTGTTGTCTGCATTGCGTATGAACAAAATATGAAAGACAGAAAATGGAAAACCTAGTGCCAACACATTCAGGCCTACCCTTCTGAAAGATACCTAAGGGGGCTACCAATCTTAACACCTCATCCGATGGACAATTCACCATCAACACCTCACTCAATTGCAGTGAGAAGAGGTTTGAGATTTAACTCAGGGCTTCGGAGCACAATCTGGTAACTAGGAATTATGCATCACCACTGCTACACTGCAGGACAAGACCAGATGATGAGAATTTCTTCCATCACCAGAATTCAAACAAGATAATCCTGTGCAGGCATCAGACACCAACACAGTGCCACATCCACCAAAATTAATGGGGCATGCAAAACAGTTCCATTAAGATTAAGAATCAGATGAATACTGCCAATGACAGATCCACCAGTTTTGCTGTATGGATTTAAGTACTGCCAAATAGGACATGTGTAGGTACAACAGGAAAAGATCCAAACCTGGTGTTGGAGCTATTTTGATCACATGTTAGATGGCTGTTTATGCGTACTTGTTCTAAGCAAATACTGGGATCATCTTTCAGTTTCCAAATATGCAACACAATGCACAAAAACACACTAACAGTGTTAACATACAAATCACGCTTTTGTGTCCACAATTGCACAAGGGTGACAATGAAACTGCCTTTAAGCACTGAAAATAAGATAGGATGGAAAGAAATCGCCTGTCACTTAGCTTAGATGAAAGCAGGACGGCCAGACAAACACAACAAACTCACTACACAATATTTCGGTGTGTAACCTTAATCATGTCAGAGGTGAGACATTCAGCTGGGGTGAGGTGTACACATCGGGGCCTACCATATGAATATTAATCATATACCCCGATGTAGTGTAGTGTGTTTGTTTTTTGTGTGTTTGTTTTATGTGGGTTTGTTTATTATTCATCTGCCCCCCCCCCCTTTTTTTCATCTGTGATAAGTGATGGGAGATTTTTCCTATCCTAACTTATTTTGTTTCCTCAAGAAATACTGACATACACTGAGGGTAAACACCCAGACCTCCCATCCATGAAGCAGGCATTGCCCAGCACTGGGGGTTTACAAAAGAAACATTGATAGACTGTAGCAAAAGAAGGTAGGGATAAAAGGAATGCTCAAGATAAATATATTAAATCAACAAAATTAAAATCCATTGCTACAATAAATAATTAAACTGAGAGTAAATACGAGAAGAATATGATTTAAATGAAAGAATAATTGTTCATTTAAGCAAAACTCTTAACACATGAAGGCAGGAGACTGTGGAGAACACACAAACTTTAATTCACTTTACAGTATTTCAGTATAAACCTTAATAATGTATAGAGTTGAGACATATGACAAGGGAATCAAATGTATATACATTGAGACTCTCCACATATCTGAAGCCAGAGATGAACAAGGTGGGAAAGTTTGGAATGACAGTTGTGTAATAGAAGTAGACAATCGATAATTAGTGTAAAGTATAATCTCTTCAAAACGCAGTACAAAATAATAAATACATTTTAAAAAAATTGAATAAAAACAAATCACTGCACAGCATCCATCATACAGGTATAAAGGCCTTACTGCTAACCAATTTTCCCTCAGGATGAAAGGCCGCAGGTAAACAGATTATGCTGCTAACCTAACCCATGCCAGTTCACATAACTCTAATAACCTCAACAATTGTTTTATACTGAGAGCTGATGAATTGGGCAAACCTATCACTTATTTTTATAAATATTATAAAGAGTGTTCATATTTTTGTGATCATCTGTGGAGAGTGATGGATTTACATTCCCTGTCCCTCCTTATTTTATATATTTATAAGTGGATGATCAATTGGCTGAAAGGCTAAAAATAATTTTTTTGAATGTTGTTATTGACGGCCTCTGAGGGAATGTAAAGCAAATATACAAAACAGGAGAGGACGGGGAAAAAGAGGAATTAATTAAAATTGGCATATATAGAGAACAGAGATGGAAGGATAATACAGAGGGAGAAGGAAAAAAAGAACACGGTTCCTCGGGTTTAGGCTTAAGGGATGTCTGGGATACTCAAGATATGCTGGTACGTCAGTTCCCAGCAATGGAATTCTGAGGGGGTGGTGTCTTTGGGTAAAGTTCTGATGACTCTGGCTATTAAGCTGGTTGAAGTTATTTGCAGGTACATAAGATGTTACCTGGTAGTCAAGGCCAACGCTAGTATTTTCAGGTCCCGGGTAAGCGTTTTTAGCAGTGACGTAACCAGTTGGAGGCCCATGGCCAATTCATCGGATGGGGATGGGTGACCTTTTTCTTTTTATAGCTCTGCCACTGCCAGGGCATACAATGGAGCATATTCTTGGTCCGGGATCCTCTCTGGCGTTCAGTGAGGCCCTCCCTCCCTCTGCTATTTGCCAGTGGCAATTCATCCTAGTGGATAAGAATGGAGCAGCAGTGTAAGTCAAATGCTATGTGGTCCTGAAGACTTCACATGTGGTGATGAAGGTAGAGGTAGGTTGTGATGGCAGCTGCATGCATATTTTTCGCATCATGATTTGTTGCAGAATACTAAGGAGTGTTTCATTGGTACTGTTGTACAAGGGGCTTGTTAAGGTTTTGGGGGTCTACTGAAACTTGCTTTTGGAGTGTAAATTTAGGGGTATGAAACCTCATTTTAGGATAGGACCAGAGAACTTTGGAGCCCTGTCTCAGAGTCTGGTTAAAAGATTTTGGGCCATAGAATACTGAGTGAAGAATGTATGGGTAAGATTTATTTTTGTTGGAATAAGGTAGGGGAGAGGTTGCTCGGGAAATTTGCTTCTGGTCGAGTTTAGAGGAATAACTTCTTGATATGAGTGCTTGGGAAATGTAGGAGATGTAGCAGGTAAGGACTAATCTTTAGAGCAGACACATTTACTGTGGTTCTTCAGGCTGTAAAGAAGGTAATGTTTTAGGCAGATAGGAGGTGTACTCATGAGTATACAGGTGTGGATGAATTACCTGGGAATACATAAATCACAAATCGCTGACAGTGCAAGTTCTGTGAGGAAACTTGGCACTCCCGCTCCTAATCGCACAGTCTTTTGCATCTCATTTGACTTGCTGCAGTGATAAATATCTGTGACCATTCCTCTTGCTAAAGAAGGGGTTTTCCCAAAAGTTTTATACATTTCTGTGTGTGCATTTTTAATTTTTGTCACCATAACCTCTGCTGTGATAATGATTGACATGACTCTCCATCCTTAACCTCATCATGCTACAAAACATTCTTTCCTTCCTATGTTATACAAATATGCTTTTAATTTACTTTTAGGAATTACATTAGAAATCTGTCTGAGACTTCTTCAAAAAACAAAATTGTGTACATATATGAACATTTTTAATGCATGTTGGAGTATAAACTTTTGGTGATCAATACTATAATTTCATAAACTCTCTCACTCACCTTGATAATAATTGGTAGGAGAACAGTGATGTCATGCACCAGCCTTCACTCACAAATTAACAGCATTCAAAGATATTGCTAGAAAATCAAGGTTGTGCACACAGTTTAGTAGCTAAGCAACTGAGATGAAACGAATGGCCAAAAAACATGGAATGGAATTTTTCTGTCTCTAAAGACCTCGCTGTTAGAGAGACATTAAGCAGATTAAAAAAAAAGGAATTGTTCTCTATGAATGAAGTCTTTCCCATCATTGCCATAGTTCAATTGCTACTGATGCTCAGCAATCATTAGGTAGGTACGTAATTACACTGGACATCAGTGGCTATTAAAAGTTAAAATATGGAAGATTTTTTAAAGGCGTTTTCTTGCTTTTAACATTGGATATATGTTCACTATTGCTGGGTCACTTACATTATTTGTTCTGCTATCTTTCAGCACTTAGTGAGACCTTAACTGCTGCTTCTAGTATTTTTAGTAAGTCCCTTTGAACTCGAGATTTTATTCAAATTTTGCAGAGGGTTCCCTTAAGGTGAAAAGCAGTTCAAATTCATATTTTAGCCAGATCAGATAAGCCTGTCTGTGCTTTGATCCTATGAAATGGAACTATTCTGGATCTGAGACCATACCCAAAACACTATCATGGGCTTGCACTAATGTGATAGAATAGATGTGATTGAATATATTTATAAACAAGGCTGCTTTATTGAAAATGAGATTATTTTGAAACGCTGACATCAAAATTTCTTTCTAGTTAGTATATGATACCTCTACCTCAGTGCATCTGTTCACCAGGAGATGGCGACGGAGCCTGAGATCGCCGAAATATCGTGTGGAAGCACCTTGTTTACTCAGCTAGTCTCCCTAGAAGACTACATCCAACACACAGTATTACTGTACATTGCATGTTCTGTGTTTGTACCTGGTTTCTGGATGCACTTTGTTTCGAACATCCAGCGCATCTACGCATTGGCGTGCTCTCCTTTGAATTTTTAATGTTAATAATATTTCGCAAATGTCTCCCAGTAAATCCTTCAGCCTCGAAAATCTAGAGTGAACTGATTCTGGCGTATTTGTCTTGGTATATAAATAAAATCTATAGGTTCCTTCAGCAATAGATTTCATAAGATGTTCTGTTAAAAATATTCCGAAAAATGACAGAATGCTGGAATTTTGACCTAATCTATATTTCTGTCCTGCAGCTGAATCGTCTAACACATGCACAAAAGGATGAGAATCTCTTTTCTTCCAGTCAAAGCTGTCACTAAAGTGTCCTCTTTTTCCAAACATTTAGCTCTCAATATATGAAACTTCAGATACTGAAAATGTTTACCTCTTGTGGAGACAGATGGTCGTTTTCCACTAGCAGATGTACAAGGCTTAGGACTATTACGTCAAGATACTATTGAAGGGTCTTCACTATCATCCATATCAAAGAGATCATTCTCACTGTCATTTCTAGTAAGAAACTCAATGATTTATTCCTTTGTGCAAACATGACGGCTATCCATTTTCTCAGTAAAAACTAAAATGAAAATAGCAACACAAATAAGATCGCAACTGCAGACACTCGTGGGCCGAACGTTGGAAAGCAATTAACCAGCTGGTGTGGAAATACGGTTACCTGACCTGTTCGCTAAGTGACTACGCGTTAACGCATCCAGAGCACACAGGGACCTGAGCGGCCGGACGTCTTAACGCGTCCAGAGCACAGACAGGGCGACAAGGAGGCGCATGTATACATGTCCAGAGCACCTTATGGAAGGAGCAGGGGCGTGCGTAAAGGCGACCAGAGCACCTGGGTGCAGTAGAATCCCCGCACGTTAACGCGTCTGCAGCAGTCAAAGGGTTAAGCATAAAATATTGAGGGATCTGCTGAAATAATTCATTTAAAGAGTAATAAATTTAAAATTTCATATAGTGAAAATGTAGTGTTATGAAGTTTACACATGAGAATCACTGTTAATAAATAATAAGACCTAGGACATGCTGGCATTATTGTAGCAGAACAGTCTACAGAATGTGGGACCATTTCCTTAGTTGTGCACTATAGATATATGTTCCATTGACCTCAACTGTGATACCAATATAGTATACTTTGCTCTCTGTTTCATCCTTGCAGACATAGGTGTGTTGGATGAAGCATTTACTGTTATTATTATTATTTTCATTTTCAAGTAGCTATTATTATTCCAGAGAAGGAAAAACATAAATGTCATGTAAAAATGTTTAATTTTTTAGCTAATTTCTTATTTCCAGTGTCCCTATAACTATGAGGAAATTTTGGTTTCCATTTAATGTGGACAAATTAGAAATTAACAAGTCAAATATCCACAAAGCAATGTGAAAATTAGGCATTTTATTATTGTCATAATAATTAGTATTCTGGTCTAAGTCGGATTTTTACTTGGCAGCTCTTTATACACTCATGTCTTCTATCTTACTCTTTAGTTCTATGTAATTTGTTTCCCTTGATGTTATCTATGATCTTGTACCTCTTTCTTCCCCTCAGTCTCTATCTAAAAACTAGTCCTTCAAAGGCATCTGTTAACATGCACTCCCCTCTCAACAAGTGTCCCATGCAGTTCTTCTTCCTTTCTCATATGACGCGCTGTATTTTCATCTCATCATTTTTTTCCAACACATCAATCACTTTTTTCCATCCAGCTTATCCTTTCCCATATCCATATCTCAAACACTTCTATCCGTTTTTCATTCTCTTGTCTTGGTATCCATATCTCTGCCCCATAAAGTGCCACACTCTGTGCAAAACATTTGCCAAGTCTTTTCCTCAGTGCTTTATCTACTTTTCTAGTTGATAATAATTTTATTATGAAGAGGAAATTTGTTACGTAAAAGCAGTCAGGTTTTAGTATTGATTTTAAATAGAAACTTTGGTAAGGAATCTATCTAAGGTTTGTAATGTAGTATCGTAACATTTACCATTAAAGTAAATATCAAAACTTATTGGAAAGTTTATCTTTGATGTAGTGCTTTGATTTATGTTTTACATATTGTATTGCAGAAAACTCTATAAATAAGCAAAGTTATGTAGTCAAAAGCAATATTAACAGAATTGAAAGAGCAGAGTGTTTATCTGTAAAATAGCATAATGTTTGGTGGGTACCTGTTAAGAAAGGTGTGTTTATCTCAGATGCAGTGTTATCTGTGACACTTACAGATTTCTTGATCCTCCAGAGTGAAAAGATATAATGTAGTTTTTAAGCTCAACCATAAGCCAACAAAATGTTAAAACCACACCCAAACCAGTACAGAAGTTTTTTTTCCATGATATGGTAACAAAGGGATAGACAGTTGGCTTACATATTTATAAATGTAATATGATAATACAAGCATACTTTTTTAATTTATCCATGCAGCAATTATTTAAAATGTGCATATATTCAGAAACTCTGTGATAGTACAGTCAGAATCTTCATTCACAGCACAGTTTCAAATGAGTGTATGTATTTGCCTACCACTATTAAAAAAACAGTTGCTTTTATGGCTGCACGTTGCATTTTAGATTGTTTGTAGTTGAAACTGAATTAGAATTCTGTTCAGCATAAAAATAGAATCCAGAAAAATGGAGAGTGCATTCAGTAAATGATTTTATGACACATGATAAATACCATAATAGATTCATATTTTTTTCAGTCACTGTAGATTGGAATTACATGGAAGACTTTATCACAAGGAAATCATGCAATGAAAGTTTTAAAAACAATTTCTGAAAGTGCGTTTGAAAAAGCAAAACAATTGCATTTTTTCATGGCTTTTTAGGAAAGAGTATCTTAATGAAAGACATAAAAAATAACTGTACTCTAAACACATTTTTTTTTTAACTGATTTAGCATAATAAGTTGCATTTATTTTATTTTACCTTTTAATGTGGTTCATAAGTTGACAACTTTGTCTTCTTTCCATAGATCTAACTTCATGTTTCACCAATTGGACCAATTCTTGAAGGGGAATTTACTTATTGTGCAGAAATAATATTTTATGCTTTCATTATAACAAGACATATTAGGTGATAAATACTGTATTATTCTTTTTTACCATGAAATGTTACTATTATTATTTTTGTCTAACATTCTCACCTAATGTTGCTAAAATGCAAAAACAATTGTCCCCTTCTTAACTGGCTATTGGCACAGCCATACATTATGCAGCCCTGCAACTATGAAATAACAATTTAATTAAGATAATGTAAAAGTTCCTGCAACCATTTTCTTTTGTGCTTAGCTCCACTGAATTTCTTCGCTACCTTTATACACGGTATTTGCGTATAGTTGGGATTTGGTAAATCTATAAGAGTTTAACCAGACTTTACAGTGTGATGCTGTAAAGAACTGAAATTCAGTGATCTCTAGCTGAAAGAGAATGATCAAAGGAAAATATTTGGTGATGGTTTTTGTGGTGGTGGAGTGTAACTAATGTGGGATTGTGGTGGCAGCGAGAGCTGTGGCAAGAGCGACGTGAAGTCTTCCGTCAGTGGCTGGCCAATGGCGTTACCAGTGAGGTGAGTCAGTGGCTAATAATATTTGTCTAGCTGTATTTTCATTTTTAAAAAATGCTGCTTTCATTCATTCAGTCACAGGCGTAATATAATTGTAGTTCCACTGGATTATTCCTTTCCTAATAATGTATAATGGAGACAATGACACTGCTGTTAGGAACTGAAAGGCAATAAGATCAGGTAGCGAAAAATTACCTGTCACCATAGACGAAGGCAGGATGACAAGATTAACACATAAAAAACACAAACAGAATTCAAAATATTTCGTCAAGTAGGAGGCAAGACATATGGCAGAGGTAAAGATGTGACCATATCTCGACCCACCACATGAATGAAACAAATGTGAAAAATGCGGGAGGGTTAAAAAAAATAATTTTGATCTGTTATAATATTATATAAGTAAATAAATAAAACTAGAAAAATATAAACTCTGACAGCTCTAACTGTGGAACAGCTGTTGAGATTGTTGGAATCATTTGAGTTGACATGAATTGCCACTGGATGGTCTGGGTTGGAAGAATAAACTTTTTGCCTGTGGCCATTCATTCTGTAGGATAGTTGTTGAGTGGTGATACTGATACAGGAAGCAGTGCAGTAAAGACAGGTAAATTAGTAAATAAGGTGAGTGGTAGCACAGTGGCATGTCCAATAATGGGAAAGAATGGGGCTAGAATAGGTGGCTAGATGCATGCTGCAATCTCTGTGGACGTCTAAGAGATCCAGAAGGTAAGTACATATGGACCAAGATGTAATTCAGATTAGGAGGTCTGTTAAAGCAAGCACAGGGGGCAGTGGACCAGATTTTGGAAAGAGGACATGCATCACGCATTTCAAGGAAGGAACGTAGGAAGTCATGCCCACGGCGAAGGATCTGGTTAATGGATTCCAGGCCGGGAGTGAACTGGGTGATGAATATCTGTCCGCAATAAGTTTTAGGAGGCGTAGAACAGATCATGGGGGGTACCAGCAGGAAAGGAGGGCTTGGGATAGTTTTTGGGAATACCTGTAAAGTTATTCACGATCATATCAGGTGTGTCTGACATGGATTCCAAAGCTGTAGCAGAGGGAACATTTGATGTGGAAGGGATTGCAACTGTCAAAGCATAGGTACTGTTGTGAATTAGTTGATTTGATATGCACAGAGGTGTGGAGGGCACCTTGTTCATCTCATTGATGTGGATTTCACTCTACGACAGATATACGGAGGATATGTTTATAAGCTAATTTCGATCCATGGAGTTCAATGTGGAGTGTAGTTTTTTGAAAGGTTCTGAGATGTGAAGCAGTTGCCATAGTCATGAAAACGGACATGAGTAGCCATTGGATAGTCTAATTAATTGATGTACACCATTGTGTGCCTGTGGCTGTTAATCCTAATGTACAGCTGATTGGTGATGATGATTATATACCAACTAGGACAATAGAAACAGATGAGCTGATATGTGAGTTGTGATATGGTACATGTAATATATCAGATAATGCAGCAGGTTTCTCCAGTGGTAGGACCAGAGTTGTTGATTGTGGCCAGATATTTGCTCCATGTTTTACAGCATGGTATACAACAGAGGAAGTAATCCCATCACAATTTGGAATTCAAGAGACCAAGAGCTTTGTTGATCTACTGAGGCACATGTAAGAGCAGTCAGAAAGATTTCAGAGTGAATGATGTGCATTTCATGGAAAGAACGTACAAATTTAAATCCATGATAAAGTATAAGTGGTTAATAGACTCGAGGCCAAATGAGAAATGGGTAATGAACAAGTGACTTAAGTTAATTTCTGGTATTGCACAACAGGAGTTTTATGGTAGGACAACCAGGTCATAGCATGAAATATACATGCTCATCAGATATGTGATGTTGTCATGGCTAGTAGTATGGTACATGCCAATGACAACCTTTTTCTTCATTGTTTGAAACAAAAAATCTGGAATCTGATCCTTCTAAAACCACTTATTTTCATTGCATAGATAGTAAAATTGTGTGACAAATTCTCAGCATAAACAATTTCCTTGACTCCTTTAATTCCCTAAATCAAAGCCATTCCATTAATGTTACCTGGACCTATTCCAACACTTGTATTACGTTCTAGGATATTAATATTTTGCTGTGAAGTAAACATTCAACCACATCAGTATATCTTGCACCCAAAATGTTCCCTTCGTTATAGCTCAACCATTTGTCAATCATTCCTATCTTAGTCTCACGCCTATAAATCCAACACATCAGTGTAGGTATGACTTCCAATCTTTTTTATCTGAAATATGCATCCTTCACTCCTTCCATGCATTTGATTCAAAAGACCTTCCAACCTTAAGAACAATTGGCAAGTAAATATTTGCCACTTAACTACCACACAAATCATACCATTGCAATACATCACACTGTAAAAGTTGTAGCATACACACCGAGCGGGGCGGTGTAATGGTTAGCGTTCTCGCCTCGCATTCGGGAGGACAGCGGTTCGAATCCCCGTCCGGGCATCCAGATTTGGGTTTTCCATGGTTTCCCCAAATCACTCCAGGCAAATGCCGGGATGCTTCCTTCAAAAGGCCATGGTCGAATTCCTTCCCATTCCTTGCCCCCATCCTTGCCCCCCATCCTTTCCCGTCTCTAAAGACCTCGATGTTAAAAAGAGACGTAAAGCAGTTACAAAAAAAAAAAAAAAAAAAAAAAATTGTAGCATACAGTCTGCCACAACCACATCTCACAATCACCTAGCATAATGGGTGAGTGGTAACACTCTGACCTCGTATTTAGAAGGATGTTTGTCCGGCCATTCAGATTTGGGGTTTCCAGGTAAATTCCTGGATGGTTCCTTTAAAAAGGTCATGGTAAAATTTCTTTCCATTCCTTGTTCCCAGTAATTTCCCACTTCTAATTACCTCGACGTTGGTGAGGTATAAAGCTATAAGCAAACAAATCTGCCAATCAAGGTAATATTTCTCAATATTTGACATACCACAGGCACCACAACACACCACACATCGTATATCAACATTTTTGTCCCCATTCCCTTAGTTAATATTTAAGTCTCACCAATAGCTGGGTGTATGCCAGTAACCTACAACATTCAGTGTCTGTCTATTCCAGTTTCCATTGCTACAACAACTCCTTCATTTCTAAGTGTATCATAGTCTTTCTAGAAGCAATCAACAATTTTCATCTCTGTAGATAGAAACTAGCTTACTAACATATCCTTAACACCACACATACTCCTGATCTAGCTTCTGGTAATACTCCACCAACGGTAAGGCTGTATATTTTTACTTAACTCTAAAAAATTTCTAAACTATTAAAATTTACTTTTATAAAGATTTATTTCTATTTCCAGTTATATTATAATCAAAAAGTTATTCTTTCTCATTTTGTTGTCTTTACCCATACACTTTGTCTCCAACAGTCAGAGTCAAATTTAATTAATTCATGTGGTAAAAAATGGTGTATGCATGGGTTCAGCTTGCTATGTGCTTCATTTCAACCTACAGATAAGGGATCACCAGAATATAGCCAAATTGTCTTGGTCATGTGTTTTCACAATGTGGCAGTCATTCTGCCTCGGACTCTATTAATTTATGCATTTACTGTTCCTATTATTGTTATATATATTATTAATGTTTGAATAATAGCCACAAATAATATAAGCTACTAACCAGTCTGTATGTAAATGAAAACTAAAATATACTCAAAATTCATCAAAATTGAAGGAAAGAGGGCAGCAGCAAAAAAAAACAAAAAATGTTCCACAAATACTCTTCTTCAAGAAAATAGAAACATATGATTGAGCTAGGACAGGTATCCACACTCGACTTAGCCACAAAAGAAAGTGACCACCTTTCATGAGGCTGTGTCAGCGATATATGCCTTTTTTATCTGTCTCATGTTTCCATTTCCTTGATGAAGCGCGTAGACCTAAATGTTATGTCTATGATGTTTGTGGAGTGTTTTGTGTTTCTGCTGCCCATTTCCTTTCAACTTTGATGAGTGATGGGTATATTTTTCATATGAATATCACCTCGCAGCATTTCTTCCATTCCATTGTTGCTACTAATCAATTTGTTACCAATATTTTAATGCAGTTTGTAAATGGTAAGATCCATTTCTCTCTAATATAGAACTTCAGATTAAAAGGGACTTAATTAGTCATGAAAGAGGTTCTCTATCTTTTCAGAAAGTCTTGAGTATGCTGCACATTGTTTTACTTTTTTGAATTTCATTAATGTTAAAATTCAGTCTAAATCATATTGTAACATTAGAGTAACTTTTCATAGTACTTCTAGTTTTCTAATTCCTGTGTATAATCTGTTTCAGTTGTCTGATACACAGAGCCTTGCTGGAATGGCTGTGCGAGAGGTGCAACGCCAGTATGACACCATTGATGCAGCCCTCGAGGTATGTTCATGCAATTTCGATTGTTACCGATTTTTTTTTCATTTTAATTCCCCACTTATTTTGCTGTTCTGTTTCTTATGTTGAAAACATTTATTACCATTGCTGTTCCATTAAACTAGCCAGGATTCACTGAATTTTCTGCCATATCTAAGACAATATCCATTAAATTGTCACAATATTTCTGATTAACTTCACAGTATCTTACCCAGCATTTTTTCAGGTTTGTCAGTCTGTGGTATCAAAATTATTTTTGTAATGGAAAAACTTGTAAAATTAAAACCAGATAAAAATTGAATGTAAACAGCCAGGTCCTGGAAATTCAAATAGCTTAATAATGAATGGGTATGGTGGGAAACAAAAGGTGTTGGTTAACTGCTAAGCCATCAGATATGACAAAATTTGTTAATGTTTCAGCCTCACATTCTAAAGAAATTGGTGTGACAGTCACATATAATATGCTTCTAATGATATGTCTGAGATTTTCATTCAAGTATAACCACAAGCAGTTTCAATATTCTATTTATTTCATGTTTGATTTTTGGAGTGTATCAGTTTGTCTTATTGTGCACAGTTTAGCCATTTCATATTAAGAATTTTATGACTTTATTATAGTTTGTTTTAGGAGCCAAGATGGTTTATGTGAGGATAAGTGCTGTTATTTCTTGCTGAAACTGCATTTTGTCAATTAATGCATTTTGTGACTACATCTTAATTTTTAACTATAATTCATACACTAAGTGTTTATTACATTGTCAAGTAATTTTAGTTATTCAGCAAGACACATTTTTTAGTATTCTAAAATTAGTTGTTTAATTCATTCAGATTAGTTTAATATTCTGTGACTAGTGGCTTCTCTCTGATTGGTCCATCCCATCTGTAAACATCGTATGAAGTTGTGTGTTGAAAGATGTGTGAAATAAAATATTTAATTAAACTGCTCCGGTTCCAATTTACAACATACCCATCTTCTCCCTTTCCTGCACCCACCTACATGGCCAAAAGCCGAGAGTCAGGGAAGGTATTGTAATCTACTCCATTTCCTGAATCAGTTATGTTCATGAGATAAACATGCAATTTACTGAATTACTGTCACGTATGAACTTCAGAATTTTTATATCTGCATCTACTTTAATCTTGACTTTTGCAATAAAATATAATTTGCATGAGAGTGAATATACAAGAACTTCAATATGTGACTGCCACATAATTAATTTTTATGGTTTGGATTCATTTTTGGACTGAATCTGCGTTCTATGTAGTGTTGGTTGGATATTGAAAAATTTATTTCATTAAATTATTAATTTGCGATCTATCATTTTTTTTATTTGAATAAATACCTTCCATTTTAACTATAAAATTATTTTATGATACAAATAGCATGTATGGCAACTGCCCATGAGTGATTTAATAACCTGCAAAGAAAGAAATATACTAAGTGAACTTGCTCATGATTAAACATGTACACTTCATTGGGTTAAAATCCCTTTTAAGCAGTCAGATTTAAATTTCTAAAGTTTCCTGAAATCACTCCGGGTGAATGCCGTCATGGTTCTGATAAAGGCAATGGCCAAAATCCTTTTGTTTTTTCCCCTGTTCTAATGAACTCAGCATTAATTAGCCATAAAATATATTTACACACACTTGCCAAAAAAAAAAATTGGATCATCCAGAAGACAAGGTCAGATGTAACAGTGTAGTGCACACACACACATCATCATTGTGTTTGTAAAGCCGAGTCCTTTGCAAATCTCACTCAATTTTGTAATCACTAAAATAACATAGCACACCCTCTCAACCCTTGAAGTTTCATTTCGTTCCTCATTCTTCTTCTGCACAATTCACTTTTTTGTTTTCTTTTTTTTTGTTTGTTGGGTAGTATGTAGTATATAGGAACTCACTTAAGCAAATTAATTAATAATCTGTGAACAATTGATTTATTTACTATCAAGATCAAAAATTTGGTGAGTGGGCAGAAGGAAAGGAATGTTATTATGTAGGTAGAAAGTTTATATTCTACCACAAAATCAGCAGCAAATATTTTGTAATGTGCTTTATTAAGTTTCAACATTGATCTAGTGCTACACACAAGGTTTCACATAAAAATTCTTGATCTTGAACTTAGATGGCAGTGTAAATTATTCTTCTGTGTGTATTAAACTGTTTGCAGTTTAAAATGAAGTCTCTGATGCATTGGTTTGTCTGAATGATCATGTTAATCCTGAGAACCACTGGTCAAAATTTGATGCAGCCAATACTGGGGCTGAGGTATCGGTTCAATCACATTAACTAACCTCCAACTTGCTTTCAGTACTGTCAAAAATATCCACTAGTCAAACTGTAGAACCGTGTATGAGCCTGGATAAATCAACTGCAACTAATTATGGCCGACACTTCCCTCATTATCCTTAGGAAAGAAAAGGTTACTATTTGTAAGACGCGAGCTTTGCCTTGGGGTGGAAGCAAAGGCTTTGTCTTAGCTCTGACCGTGCGTAAGCCTAGTATATGTCCAGTTATGACTGTGCTACAATACATACATTGCCACTCCACTTCTTTTATACCTCAAGCTAAGAAAAAGGTATAAGTAAATAATGTTGAAGAGTTGGTTGTTGTTAAAACTCACTATATTCTGAATAAATCTTGCACAGTCAATAACTGGTTAGGTAATCAGATAAAGTAACAGAAGTAAAGTTGGCAAGTTCAATTAACTGTTTGAGCCAGACCACACCCCATAGTTCACTGTATACTGATTATTACTTGAAAGTACATATGGAAAAGTTCGTCACATGCTTCTGTTATGGAACTTGGTTAGCCAGTGACAGACACTTAAGAAATCCTGAGGCCCCACATGGCATAATACTCCTTCCCTACTACATTGTAATAAAACTTAAATACGCGAAACCTACATTATGCCAAAATAAAACTTTTGCACAGTAGTGCTTAATATGAAATTTGCCGGCCGCTACATGTTGTTGAGTTCGGTTCCTGACAGACTGCTACATCTGGACGCGTTCACAGTTTCTGGACGACTGAACGCTAGTGCGAACTAGGAAAGTTCTGGTACTCACGAAGCATGGGAAATTCACAAACTTCCTTTTCACATGGGTAGTTTCTGGAAGGCTGATCATATTGTAAGGAACTTTGGCCGACACCGGGGTAGAGTATCGCCTCAGTACCTTAACTTACTCTCTTGATCACACCTCCCAGTCCGATGAAAACTCGTTGAATACTTTAATTTAATTTGACCATGTTGCCAGGATACAACTAGAACGCTACAGGTCGCCACAATATTTGAAGACCCCAAATATTGAAAAGGTATTACAGCAGCTACAGAAATAAAACAGTTCACTTTTCCAAAAATTCTCCAAGTTTATTTAAAATGAAATTCAAAGTTCAAACAGCATTCTTAAGTTGCTTAGGCAATCGAACAATCGTTCCAAAAATTACAGATTATGGAGAGAAGTAGAGACCGACCAACACCCCGATGAGAATTTACCAGTTCATGTTAAGTAAACAAATGCCACGCCCCCCCTGAAAATGTTCCATCATGGCCGAACCCGGTAGTGCCAACCGAAGACCTGAGCTACCAACCTAAAGTCGGAGTTGCCAACCTCACCAGCGCACACGCTTATAACATCTTATTAGCACGACTTCAAACCCGGAAAAGGCGCCGTCACCACCGCGTCCTAAGATTTATAACCTCGCTGACGTCAGAGCCAAAATACGACTTTCTGCTAACACCTAGACGATTTAGATCGGAAATATCTCAGTAACTAACCAATTATGCAAAACTTTAGGTGTGCCAGTGTTTATACTTATTTAATTGTGAAATAATGGATATTTAGTGATTAACTTTAAGTGTTTGGTTTAAAAGATCTTAGCGTAGGAGTGAACTATTTCTCTACTCTGGGGAATTACTATTGTTCGAGAGTCTTCTATATTTCGTCATTTTATTAATGCCACAATTTATGCAAATTATATTATCATCACCGTTTTCTACTAAAATTCCTGAGTTCATTGGTGTAATTTTTATTAAGATTGGTGCAGGGAAAGTTTAATTACGACGTAACCAAAGTGCAATTTCAGTTTTAATTTTATAACTTTATTTCTATTAATTTTATCGCAAATATAAAATTACCAAGAGATTCACTGAATTAAACTACGTATTCTGAAAGTTATCTCATCTCTGTATCTACTTTAGATCGGTTGAAAAATATTTCTAAGTTGCCCACATGGCTGCAATGAAAAATAAATTTTAAGATCTCTATAAAATCGGCTCTATTACTTGGAATTACTTGAAATTATTATATGTGATATTAGATTTTTAGGTCTTCCCGGAAATCTACTTTTTATTTCGAATGTTCTCTAGGATTTTGAGATAAAAATTTCCAAAAGTGAAGTGCATCTCACGAAGTATTAAAAATTAATTTAAGTTATTTAAACGTTCAGAAACTACGAAATTTTAGTGAATTTATATTTTAATTGCATGATTACTTCCCTACAATTACTTTATTTTGTTCGAAAGTGTGTGAAAACAGTGAAATGCCAAGTATTAGAAATTGCTTGTGTACTAAACTGGATTATTTTGGATTATCATATTTAAGGTTAGTAAAAGGTGTTAATATCATTACAGAAAATTAGTATAGTTGGATTATTAAGTATTGAGTTACTTTCTTGCTCCTAAATTGGTTTAAAAATGACAAAATGCTCCCCAGTTAGAAGCTCATAATTACAAAGTTGGATTACTGATGATTATTTAATTTTCAGTTGATTTAAGGTTTATTTATTATTATTCAAAGTTTATATTCGGCATTTAGCAACTACTAAAAGTCTTTACTGCATTCAAATTGGTTTAGAAACTGTAAAGTTAACCTATATCAAAATCTATTATTTGAAACTGAACTTGGGGGATTCAATCTATTTCCTCCCAAACTGATGTTTTCTTTTTGTTATCAAAGGTTTATTTAGAGCATTTATTTAATTTTAAATACTTTTATTATTCCTAAAGGGTTTTATTTAGTGTGTTTGGTTACAGTATCTCTATGCTATACAAAGCTTTACTCCCATAACCTGTACATGAACTGAAAACTATCTTTTACTACAGAGTAAGCTTTCCCCCTAATACCTAAAGGTGAGAGGCTAGAATTTACTAAAATTCTAAGATGCTTACAATATACCAAATCGCATGTCAGAAAGGTTTCATCATAAAATTTGACCTTGACAACTAAAGTAATCCTATCTCTCTCAAATTTTACATATTGCTAGATCTTATAGCCAAAGTTAACTTTCTTTATTATAAAAAATATCATAACTTTAATAGTTTAGCCAAAAATAAATAATTTAAATATGAACTTTTGAAAAACCACTCCAGGCGAATGCTGATGAAATACAAAATACTATCTCAACAACTGTAAAAAATCTGCTTTCTGGCATGAATTAACATAGAAACTGACAATACAATATTATCCAATCTAACTCACAGTTCTGAGAATAAGGTTTTGTCATGTAGTTACAAAATTTAATAGATACCTTACATATTCCCTATGAGAAATATGCACTATTCAAGTAAAAATATATATATATTTTTTTCAATATATTTTCAAAGTCAGATCCAAAAGTCACAATTACAGTTGAAATTAGCTATCAAACAAATCATTTCCTAAATTGCAAGCTACAAAGAGGAATAAAAACAAACTGACCCCTGTTAATAAATTTTCAGTCTCATTTTTTCACTGTTTACAAGTCACACGTTCTGTCAAAATTCAACATGTCTGCCAAAATGGCATGGTTGGCACCATTTCTGGGACTACTTCCATGGCCTACCCATCCAAGTGATGGCGTCTTTGAGCCCGTGGTCATTATATACCTATGGACCCATGACACCTGTAGCTTCGCGCTACTAAAAATACTTTGGAAAAATTCTGTGATCCCCAGTGTTCAAAATTTTACAGTGTATAGTGTTCGGCCTTATGACACATCAAGTTTATGATGGTTACACCTCTAAAGTTACTCAGTTTGCTGTAAATAACTGAAATGTGAAACAGGTAGTAATACAATTTTTGTGTGAGTCCCGGGCTGTTCGGTTCTACAATTTTGAACATTTTGTATGATTTTTCAATTTCAGGTTTTGAAACTTATATTATTGTGTTCTACAGTCCCCTCCGGTTTACAGGGAGTGTTATCTTTTTTCTGTAAGTGGTGTTTATAGAAGTTACTAAACTTTCAAAAATTGAAGTGGAGAGACCATCAGCCGCCATTAAGCCAATTTTCTGCTTTATTGAAATTACTATTAGAAAGAATGTTTATTTTGAGAAAAGATTTCCTGCGCGGCCTCCCGCTGTATTCATGCCACATTTTGAAAGTGTTTTGGTTAACTGACAGTTGTTAAATCGTTCACAATTTCGATCTGTAGTTGCCGGTATATTTTCCTACTGCATAATTACTTTTAAACTGATTTAGTACTTATTTAACAGTGTGGAATGCTTCAAAACTTTTATATGTTGTGCAGTGTTCCTTATTATTACATAAAATTTATTTGTTGGCTCCAAAAATGACTGAAAACATGTTACGTGATGTTGAAAAAGTGTGTTTCACGAAGTTTTAGAATCGTATTTTCTTTATTTATTCTGCCTGAAACTACTGATTTATAGTAAATTTTACTTTCTCCCAGTTCGTTATTATTATAAACAATTTTTATTTCATCGAAAAGTGTGGAAAACTAGCGATATGGTCTCGTAACAGAAATCGAGTGTTTACAACTGTCTATTTAGAGCTGTTATTATATGTCGAGTTACTTTTCTGATTTTAAATCGCCCCATATAAGGATATAAGCTGCAGTATCGTCTTCTGTATGATTCCCTTCCCCCATATCCTGTAGCGACGAGGTTTAAAATTTTACAACCTCTAAGGAGCTTACACCATCTCCTATGCCCTGTAGCCAAGAAATGTAGATTTTACCAAATTCTAAGGTGCTTACACAGTTTTTACTGTTAGGTAGTTCTTAAAGGAGGTTAGTATATTAAACATTAATCTATTACCTATGACTTCTGAACAGTAATATTTTTAGTAAATCAAATTGGCAAAATGTTGGGCATCAGTGTACTATCCTAGAAAATTCTGCCAAAATTGTTAGAGAGATATCAGTACAGTGTGGAAGAGTTAAAAAGAAAGTTCATATATCTACTTATTACAGATAACTCTTAAGCATAATAGCAATTTAAAAGTGCAGTAAAAATTTCCAAATATTGATTCACAGACCAAAAAACCCCTGATTAGTAATTTTAATTAAAATCCTTAATACTGTTTTTGAGAAAGCTAAAATATATACAAAATTTTCTCATTTAATAGAATAAGATACATATTCAAGAGTTGCTCATTTATTAGTGCAAGACATACATAAACTTTAAGCCAATAAATTAAATGTTAGATAATGGGGACAATAATACTGCCATTAGGCGATCAAAATAATGAAATGTTAGAAATAAATCAAATACTCCAAGAACATAATTGTAAATTTTAATTAATGCCCGTATATTGCAAAATTTGAGGTCGAGGCAGATGTGAAATGCATTTGAAATTTGTGTATGTGATAGTTGTCTAGTTTCATTCCAGCTCAAGTTTAGTGAAATGATTCAGTAGTTGAAGGAAATATATGAATACATTAAACAAATTAGTTTCACAGCAAACAATGTTTACCTCCTTTTTATTCACATCCTCTTTGGCAGTCTCTTCTATATTCATTTGTATACTGCTGATTAAAACTGTTTTTATTTAATTACTGGCTCACATTTTTGCTTTAATTGTGATAAAATCAATAGACCCAATCCACTTCTTAGAGGTATTCTCTTAATTGTTTGGCATCTGGCTTAATTTGATCTGCCATCAATTTAATGTGTTGTGTTGTTTGCAGACACTGCAGACTGTTCCAAGTGTGGTGGCACAGTGTCCTCCCCTGGCTCGACTGCAGCAAGACTTGGAGGATGCCAATTTCCGCTGTCTGACAACACTGCCACTTCTGGGAACACCAGATGTAAACGCCAATGCTACCTTGGCAGACCGTACTGTCTGACTTCTGTCTGGTTGGCATGAAAGGAGATTTTAAGAAGGCAGATAATTTTACAAGAAATGTGACTAATTTTCAGTAATATTTGAAGAGAATTTTATAAAATTGTACTAGATAGTGTCACAAGTGTTCTTGGGCGAGGCCCAAAAAGTACATTTTTCCGAATATGTTATGGAATGGAAAAATACCACTTTTAGCCATATTAGCCCTGTAATGAGTGCTTCCCTTGCACTGAAAAGTGTATAAGGAATAAATACCAGCATTAGTTAAGGGACGCACATTATTTAGTGCCACTTTTTATACTGTTATTTGTTTTTTATTTTTTTAAAAATCAGGTCCGTCGCTTTCTTAATGTAAGACTTTCTTTCATTGACCCTCAAAAATTTTGTAGTTTGTACATGGTAGGGTTTTAGGAGCTAAATGATACAATCTCATTATGTCATAGTTGAGTTGGCACTCTGCCATCTTTAATTTTTAATAACAAATTAAGCACATAATTGCCATTTTTATCATGTAGACAAAAGCTATGTATTAGTATTGTAGATGAAACCTTTTACCCTTTATGTCAGTCAGTTCATACTTCTGAACTTTAAAATCAATCTTAAATGCAATAATTAGTTAAATTCGCTATAATGATCAAGATTGCAGGAAATATTAGATGAGAAATTCAATTTTAATATTAGTTACTATTATCATCCTAATTATTTTAGTAAAATATTTTTTGCTGATCTTCAAGCACTTGGCCGCCCAATCTCTCTGCAAACTGCAGAGTTTCCTTGAGCTTATGGATTAATCCTTTACTTTATATAACAGAAAGAAATACTATTTATAGATAAGGATATGAACTGTGTTTAAAAAGTTACTGCTGTGCTATTTTTATACTGTTCTCACAGACTGTTATAATTTTTTTTTTTCTAAAATAAAGTGTGTGAATGTAAATATTTTCAGAGATTTTATTGTGTTATTCCTATCACCATTAAAAAAAGGCATAAATACCAAAATTCTGGAAAAAATTTAATATTGTATTCCAAATATAGCAATTCTGTGGGTGAACTGTGTGTAAATTAACTCTGAAGATACTAAATAATAATGAAACAGACATCAAATTAATTTTACAAAGAGTTTACCTTACCTGCCTGCCAGTTCAGTGTACACGGTGAAAAAACATATCAGGAGTTAACAATGTAAGTAAACATTTTTGTCCGTTCCTGAATAATACCAAAACAAGTTTTGATGACTGTTACATTTCAGTGCAGCTATGGATATTTAGATAAGCTAACACCAAGGAAAGCAAGAGACATGGATTCACTATTCGTTCACGTGCTTCACATTTTTCTGAATGTCTAATGTAGGGGTTCCCAAAGATTTCCATACCACATACCTCCCCCTACCCCCTTTCACTTTCCATCAAAAAAGAAAAAAATCCTATATCTCCTCCCCCACGACAATTTTATTATTAATAAGGTAAATGTCTACATTTCAGTACTAACTCAGAAAAAAACCTCGTTATGTATGTGATGCTAGAATAAAGATTTTCAACTCTAAGAGGTGGAAAAGGAGACATGGTACTTGCACAGGTGTAGACCTAGGGTATCGTCAACATGTGTGACAAAGTTACCTCACATCCCATGCTCTCCCTGCCATGTCTTCACACCCTGCTGGGGGAGCCATTTTGTGAACCCATAGTCTAAATCATACCATAAACTTGTGCCCTGTTGATAATGGGTCTGCAAATTTGGAAGGAATCATGTGCTAGTGGCGAGATTTCCTTTTCCCTTGAGGAATTAAATTGGGCAGGTTAAATTAGATCAACACACAAATTTATAACAACGGAGCATCAAGAAATGTCAATATGCAATATTGAAGAGGAATGTTGCTTAAAAGATAGATGTTTATATTACAATTTGTTTTCCACAATAACTTACTTGCAGTCTAGAAATAAAGTAGGCAGTCTACACATTGACAGATACGGTGGGTGAGCTACTAAAAGGATTATGTCTGTAATTACATAGTATGATATTTTTTAAAATATGGTAGCTTAATTATTGCATAATATATATGGGAGGAGATATTAATATGAAACGCGATATTATTTGCAGACTACTAATGCCATCTGGCGGCAGCTTCCGTTATCACAATCGTAATATTGTTTCCACCACTAGAGGCAACAGAGATCAGTATCACTTTTTTTGTGGCTGTGAGAAGACATACTTTGTTTTTCAGCCTCCAAAAGATTTTCCAAGATTAGATTCAAAAGTTTTTACTTTACAATTTAGTAATAGAATTAAACATACAAATGATAATTTTAGTTTTTGAAACTGTTTATTAAAAGTTTAGCTTCATTTGTTAGTTTCAGAAATGACATTGGGTGGAAATATTAAACCCACTGTTCCATATTACAACCTCTTTTGTTTTGTAGGTGCACCACCAAGAAGCAGGTTGTGGCCTGTGACAGAAATGGCACCCTGAAGATATGGTTCAAGCAACAATGGCAGTCAGTGATAAAACTAAAGCTCTAAATAAAGCAGCAAGATGTTTCAATATAGCAAAAGCTATACTCTTTAGAAAGGTGACTGGAAAGGATATAGATGTAAATACTTTCACGAATGAAAAAATGGGTAGAAAACCTGATATTTTCCAAGAAATTGAAAAGGACCTTGTTGAATATTGCCTATTGATGAAAAAAGTTTTATGGACTTACTCTTAATGATATAAGGCAAATGGCTTATCAGCTGGAAGAAAGAAATGGAATCCGTAATCCAGTCAGTGATGATATGGCTGGAAAGATATGCTTTGATCACCTTATTAATAGGCACAAGAATTGGTTTTCAATACAAAAGCCTGAAGGAACATCACTTGCTCAAGACATTGGCTTTAACTGAGAGAGTGTTGTAAACTTTTTTGATCTTCTGGAAGCCGAATTCACTAAACATTGTCTTCTTCCTGATTAGATCTTTAATTTTGACAAGTCCAGTCTTAGTATAGTGCAAACAAAAATTCCACGTGTCACTGGCACGAAGGGAAAAAAACGGAGAGAAGCCTTCACTGCTGCAGAGAGCGGTAGTCTGGTGACGATCATCGCATGCATGAGTGCAGGTGACAACTTCGTGCCTCCAATGATTTTCCCACACACCAATTAGAGAGACAGACAGATAGATAGATGAAAAGTGCATTTGTTGGAGCTATTGGAAAATTTCATCCTTCCAGCTGGGTACAGCCCTGACTATTAAGTGAATGGTTTACCCACTTCATTGAACATACAAAACCTACACCTGAATCCTCCGTCTTGCCCATATTGGACGGACAATTTCTCATACCAGAAATATGGATGTCATAATAAAAGCAAAAGATAATCATGTAACCATCCTCTGTTTGCCACATCATACTACTCGGACTACAGCCCCTTGATAGGACTTTCATGAGTGACATAAAGACATAGCAGTGAAGAGATCAGACGGCACTGAGAACGGGCGGTATGGACACCAATGATATTGCGGAGAAGTTTGGAAAGGTATGCCTCGGAATCCAAAGTGGTGCAGTGGCAATCAATGGATTCAAATGTATTGGCATTTATCCATCTAAACAGAGGTGTTTTCACAGAAGCTAATTTCATTGCAGCTGTACATGAAGCAGGAAAGATTGCTGACAGTGGTGAAGCACTTTTTGACAATGAAGATGGTGACCTACAAACCTAAGGAATTGAAACCAGAGGTTATTTGAAGAAAACTGGTGGGGAGGGGGGTGTGAGCAGAAGGACAAACAGCAGGTTCTTCAATATCTGTAGGCTATGTTAAGCCACAACAAATCTCTCCAGCCTCAAGAGCAAAATAGATGCAGACAGAGGTCGGAAAGGACATTCGGCTATTCTCCAAACCAGTTCACCCTATAAAAGGGTTAAAATGTTCCATAGACAAGAAATAAAGTGAATAGAATCTACAGAAGAAGAAGGCACCAAATCATCAACTTTCCTCTTATAGACCTAACAAAGGTCACCAAGATCGACCAGGTACCAACAAAACGTCAAACGGACCTACAAAAGAAGATTGTTCATACTGGGAAATGAAGACTGTTCACAAAAAATTAAGATGAAATTGCAGTGAGGAAAAGGAAATAGAAAGACTATCTTATGGTATTTAAAACCTGATGGGACCTGTTGGAAAGAAGTCCCTGAAAATGATGTCTATTTTGTGGCGAGGCATTTAAAAAGTCAAAATATGGAGAACTTTGGGTTTAATATGTACATGTTTCAGTAATGGGCTCATATGTTGTGCAGTGGGTGTGAGACTAAAGTGTTCATTTGTGAGTTTTGTTCATGAAAAACTTTAAATTGTGGTTTATATCTCATAAAAACAACTTCACTAGAGATTTAATCTGTAATTTTCTTCTAGGTGAGGTCAAAATATAATTTAACAAATTCATTAATAAAAATGTGAACTGGCAATGTTTGTTTTAAAATTTATTTTCAATCTGTTTCATATAATCATCCCACTTCAAAATGTTCATAATTTACAATAAGTTAAAAAATATATTGTAATTACTGAACATGTTCATTTTTCATCACAATTATTATTGATCTTTTATAGTAGATATATAGACATTTTTTTGGAACAACCACATTTTAAGTTCAGTATTTTGCTTTAAACAAAAAAGTGTTTCAATTTAGTCTTGGCGGTATCGCTGCAATCTGGCAGCGAACTGCCGGATTGCAGCAAACCCATGAAGATTATATTGTAAAGAAACACCGGGAAAGCCACACAAAGTTTCATATTACCACCACTTCACCTAATCGTTCTGAGTGAGTAGATAGGAGCCGCATAGAAGAGAAGATACTGGATATATTGGAGGTACCAGAGTAAATAGTTTTTTTATTAATATCTCACATAAGTTAATGAAGTATGCTGCCAATAATAAATGGTATCTCATGTCATAATGATCCCGTTTTGTAATATGTACAGAAGTACTGTAATAAAGACACTAAAAAAGCTGCATATATCACAGAAATATAAATGGAAACAAAATACATTTGTAAATTGTTTTAAAAGTAAAAATTGCTTAGAAGTGTATACTTCATCAGGAAGGAGGATTCAAAATTTAATTCCTTTCTAAATTCTTTTATAATTAATTTTAACAGATGCTTTAAGAAGAGAAGCTAAAAATGAATGTTGATTACAAAAGGCACAATTGTAAATAAAAGGAACTGTACCTTGAAATTTTGCAACATTCTTCAGTCTGCATATTTTTTTTAATAATTTTATCAGCATGGACAGTAAAATTTATATTTTGGAGACAAATATGAATTACAGTAATAAAATATAGAGAATTTACCATTATATAATTTTATTAAGTTAAATACTTTTTATCATTCAAAAGATATAAAAATAAAACAAGTTGTATTTGTGCTACTACAGTAAGGATATTTGGTGAAATATTTAACAGATATTTTACTTCAGTGGTAAAGAAATTAAGAACAGATAATACCCTAAGGTTTCTGCAAGCTGCTTTCTCAGATAAATTTGTGGAGATGTAGTTAGTGAAAATAAATGTGATAATCAGTTTATTTGGTAAACACAAAGAAAACCTTTATTTTCTATGACTACATAGTGGAAGAGGAATTGCTTGCTGAAGACATAAAGTGTAAACATGTTGGTTTAGCATTTGATCATAAACTATGTTGACCTAGTAGCAGAGAGATGTTTCAAAATCCTGCATTTACCAGGGAAGTGTGAGAATTGGGACACCTTGTACATACCATTATTCAGGTATTGTAGAATAGTATAGGATCCAAGCTCAATGACAAATATAAGATTTTTCAGAGCTGGGGCAAAAAGTTGTGATTGCTGAAATTTAATTGCTGCCCAGGCACTTAAGCAAAAAACCAAAAGTCACCAACACACACATTTGCCACCTGGAGTAGGTACCTCAGTTTCCCCCTCTCGCCTAGATCCAGCATAGCATTGCCCACATTGTGTATACTAAATACAGGAGTTCCTATGATGGCAGCCAGATTTGTTTGTGGCAAATTACCATATAGCTCTATCAATAATTAATATGATAAAGAGCTGGGGAGTCACTGGAAGTCAGCAGACATGTGAAGAGAGTACTGATAGTGTATATTAATGAATTGTTCTTGATGGGTATTGGTAGAAGGATTAGGAGTAGTATGTCGAAGGGAAGATATGGCCACAAACTAGCACTTGATCATAGGCTAAGACAGGAGGAATTTTTTTTTTTTTTTTGGGGGGGGGGGGGTCAATGGAGTCAGGAGATTGGAATGAATTACCATGGGAAATGCTCAACAAGTTATCCAAAACAATTAAAAATTTCTAAATTAAAATTCATAAAATGTTAGGGTTGATGGCTGGGGAAACTACATTCAAATAATTTAAGATTAAAAACAGAAGAAAAATATGAAATGTAAAAGGTTCAGCAGGGAAACTGCCATCAGGGTCAGCTCAAATGCTCTGTTGCAATGGCAATTAAATTACAATTATACTAAATTAGTAGAAACAAATAAAAATCATGAAACATTTTTAATCCTAAAAATTCATACAGGTAAGAATACATTTCAAGCAAGTATATGTCTGAGTCACATTCATATTGTTTCCCCAGACAGACTAAATTACACAGTTTACGATAGATTATTTAAAAAGGAAGATGTGTAAACTTAGCTATTTCAGAAGAAATAGGAAAAGTTAACATCTCTCTCTTAAGAAAATTCTCGACAGGCTGTACTGGGATTTCCAGCAAGTTAATTAAACTGTGTTCCAAAAAATTAAGCAATGCAGTAAGTTATCTCATAATAATCATAATAATTTTCTCCACCATTAGTCAATACAGTATTGAAAAAGGCTTCATCATATACACATTATAATTACTTGTAAGCTGTTTTCAACATTAAAATAGTTTCAGAAGCATTTTTACTGACTAGAAAACAAAATTTCACAGCTGCACATTGTTTACTTAAACTTGCCATCATCAAAAATGAAACAATAACAAAACAGTGCTAGCAAAAACAATCATTGAAGATTAACAGAACAAGTCAGGTCGATAACACAGGTGGCACTGAATTTAAAATGAGTTGTGCTACAAATGCCTAACGGCAGAAACACGTACTACACAAGCTCTGTCCACAGCATTGCTATTCCTTTTGGGGGGGGGGATACCCCCTCATATATCCCACTGAGAGTCACATGAATACCCTTCCCTAAAGCCATGTTGCTGATTTTCAAACCAGTTTCTTTCCTCAGGCATTTCTGATGTGGGTGTATAGACCTTTCCATCATTTTACTTAACAATGATGTCAAACTAATTGGCATGTAATTTTCAATTATATTTTTTGCCCCTTTTTTTATGGACAGGTACTACTATTGCAATTTTCTAGTACATTAGTAATTCTCCATACTAATTCTAAATAACATTTCAAGATAAGATACAGTATGAGATAAGATGTCCTATCCCATTATATTTAATACATCTGTTGCAATAGTATCTACACTAGCCACTTTATGATACTTTAGCTTACTTAGATCCTGCACAATTTCCTTAGGGCTTCACAAACTGTGATGCACATTGTGTAAGATTGTCCATTCTGTACCTTACCTTGGAGTTTGAATAGTTTAAATTTGATACCATAGAGATGGTGGCCTGGACTGAGCATTTAGATGTAAAGTTGTGGCTGATGATCCTGATGTAGCAACTCTTATACTCATCAGCTGAGGGCATTGTTTGCTTAATTAAGCACATTGTTTCAATAATTCTATAGATACAGTTTCACTATGCTGTTAACACATTTTCATCTTCCCATAAATGTCACATGCACCAAAAGCTACATAAATTTCTACAGATATGGAGGAACTCCTCCTCAGATTTACACCCTCCTATCCTTAATTAATAATACCATTAAATACTATTATTCAGGTTGTTTAATGCCTCTCTCTCTCTCAATTCCTCAGTAACATCTTCATCTACAATTGTTTCAATACCTTCTCTTTCCCTATTTTCAATGCTTATGAAGTTCAAAACTAAACCTACAATGAAAATTAAAAGATCGATACTATGTTGTCCCACTGTAACTGATACTAATCAGTTATTTATTAATCATCATCATCAAGGGTTCTCTGCTATACAACAGGTCCACACACAGTGACAGCTCTCCATGCCTCCCTCTGTTCCGCCATTCTCTTAGTTTCTATATATCTCCCGTTTATCATTATATCATCCATCATTTTCATCCTTCACCGACCTCTTCTCTTCTCTCCATTTACAGTCCCCTCCAGAGCAGTCTTAAGCAGGCATTCGTTCCTCAGCACATGCCAAATCCAGTTCTTTTTTCTGTTTCTTATTGTTTCTATGAGTGACCTTTTCTCTCCTATTCGTTTCAGCACTTCCTCATTCCTTACTTTGTCCTCCCAACTTATTTTATCCATCCTCCTCCATACCCACATTTAAGAAGAATTTTTAAAAGGTAGAAAACAGAAAGTTAGGGTAGGAAATGTGGTATCCAAGGAAGTGGAAGTAAAAATTGGAGTGCCGCAGGGTTGCGTATTGGGACCATTGCTATTCATTATTCTAATGAATAATTGTGTTGATTGTTTACTATCTGAAATTAGATTGTTTGCAGATGACATAATGCTGTATAAAAGGACCAAAATGATAGAGGACTGTAAACAGTTGCAGAGTGATCTGGACAGGATATCTAGTTGGGTTGGTAAACATGGGATGAAGATAAATGCAAAGAAGAGTCAGCTAATTAGATACACAAATAAAAAACAAAAGGTTAATTATGAATATAAGGTGGGGAAAGAATTGCTTGCTGAAGACTTGAAATGTAAATATCTTGGCATCAAGCTTAACTGGGCAGGACACATTGGACAGGTGGTAGGAAAAGATTTCAAAATCCTGCACTTGTTGGAGAGAGTGATGAGGGGATGCACGAGAGAAGTAAAGGAATTGGGATACAAAACTTTGGTCAGACCATTGCTCGAACATGGTAGTGTAGTATGGGACCCACATTTTGAGGAATTGGAGAAGGTGCAAACAAGGGCTGCTAGATTTGTTTCTGGAAATTATTGCAGAATGCAATCAGTGACAGATATAATAAAGGAGCTGGAATGGGATTCATTGCAAGACAGCAGGAGGGTCATGGGAGTGTACAAGGTGTATACTGGCGATGAGGCATGGAAAGATATTGCAGTAGGTATGAAAAGTAGTTAATGGAGGGGAAAAGGTGACCATGACCACAAGTTGGCACTCGATTTCAGGCAAGAGGATATGGGAAGATTTTCTTTTTTAGGTAAGGGTGTCAGGGATTGGAATGAGTTACTGAGGGGAACGATGAATAACTTACTGAAAATGCTAAAAGAATTTAAAGATAAAATTTGTAGAGGGCAATGTAGGTGGGTGCAGGATAGGGGGAAGTTGGGTGTGTAGGGAAATTGCCACCAGAGCGTGTGCTCCATTGCAATTAAATTAAATTAAAAAGCTTCCAACCTCTTTAGATCTTCTTTGTGTAGCGTCCATGTTTCTGTTCCATACAAAACATTTAGCTAATTTTTTCCTCCGGGTTTTGTCCAGCCTTCCGCATAGTAAAGTTTTCTTTCTATTGAAAGCTTCCTTTGCCATTGCTATTATAGTTTTTACCTCCTTCTTGCAGCTCATATCACCACTCACAATACTCCCGAGATATTTAAAGGACTCCACTGTTCAATTATTTCTCCTTGCAGCGTTATCATCATTTCTTCTTACTCTTTCCCACCATCATACATTTATTTATTAATAATATATTTTATTTTTATTTCTGGCAAGTTGTTATTTTATTTTTTCGATCTAATTAAAATCCTGCTTTTAAATATCAAATACTAAAAATATTTACATCCAATACAGTTTGTAAAGTTTTGCAAAATTGGTATATGCAGTGGAGAGGAATTTGCTATCCAAACTGAAGATATTTAATTTAATTAATCATGGGCACATTGTACCTCCCCGACCAGTGTTGTGGTACTTTACCACATGCAGCAACCATGGCAAGTGACTTATCCAAATTTTATTTAAATACCTGCTGGGATTCTAATATTTTGTGGGGTTTAATTTAATTGTTATGGAGTGCGCACTCTGGCAATTTCCAAACACCAATTTTTTTTTTTTTTTTTGCTTTCCAGTACTTGTCTATTCTGTCCTCTACAAATTTCAACTATAAATTAGCAGTCTGGTTCTAAAGGTTCCCAGTTAGAATCCCTGTGTCGGCGGGGATTTTCATAAGCACTTAACCTTACCTTCACCTCTGGTACAGCTTGCTGTGCAATGTGAAGTACGCCAGAACATTTGCATGGTTCGGATTCCATGTAAAACTGTAGTTCCCCTGTGCCCGGCAGGACTGTCAGTTTAGGTTAGGCTGTCTACAACAGGGGCAGAGTGCGCAACCAGTAGAAACTCTGTCACCAGGTCATTACGACGGCATGGAATTACTATTATTAACTTTAAATTCTTTCAGCGTTTTTGGTAAATTAAATATCATTTTCTTTTGGCCCCCTTACCTACGAAAGAAAATCTTCCCACAACCTTACATCTGAAATCGAGGGCCAGTTTGTGGTCACGGTAATCTTTTACCTTCCAAGCACCTCTCCAAATTCTTCCTCCAATATCTTTTGGCACATCATTACTAATATACCACTTTGTATACCCTGATAACTCTCTTCACCCTCATCACACAAGTTTTTTGGCTCTATAACAACTCAGAATGCACAAAGTAGATACTTGTGTGCAGGTAGCTACTACATACTAACTGTGCATGGTCATTTCGTTGGCATGGAAACATACATAGTCGAAGACTATCTGACGAGGTGCGATGTGGGAAAAAGCCTGTGTAGGTTTGAGCTTGGTGTTTACTTGTCGTCTTGTATGACAATCGTCTCAAGTACGTTTCCACCGATAGATATATTGTTTTGACTGGATTAATGTTAATTATTTGTCGTAAATGATATTAACAATAGAAAATATCTTACTGGTCATGCTTTTCGAAAAAATACAGACCACTGGACTGAAAAAATAAAATTTGGTTGTATAGAAAAACCATCAGACAGATACATACATTTTTTATTTAAAAAAAAAGATGATTCCTTTAGGAGTAGTTGTTTCCCTGGATACAAGGAAGGACCGAGCGTGATGGGAAAGCGATAACGCTCTGGCCCCACAATCAGGAAGATGCGGGTTGGAATTCCTGTCTGGCCATCCAGATTTGGATTTTCCGTGGTTTCCCCAAATCAGTCCTGTTCCCTGCCCCCCAGTCCCTTCCTGCCACTAATGACCTCGATGAGGTGTAAAAAAAATTAGGATGGAGATCAAAATTATTTCCAGGTTGACTATTAACACTTTTTTTTTTTTTTTTAAAGCTACGTAATTATAGATGTTTTGACAGTGAAGTACCACTGAGGCATGAGTTGAAATTGGTTGAACAGACCAAAAAAAAAAAAACACACACACCTTGATATTATTCATATTCAACAACTTTCATTAATTATGAGATTCGTGTAAGAAAATTGATAACACTTTGAATGATTTTTATGCTTCCTTCTTAAAACTGGTCACAGATCATAAGACATGTTGAAAGCAGTCCTAGGTACCTTTGAGACTCTAATAACAACATTACTAACTGCAGAGGCCAATCTTAAGATAATGCTTGCAATATGACTAGAAGCTAGAGGGGTCAAGAAGCAAGAATATGGGAAATATGCCTTTATGCAATGTATGTACCATGCTCCGCACATTCTTTAAATTTGATCTCATTGTCAGCTTCTGAATGTTACTAACAGGGTACTAAGTTTTCTGCATTGTTGCAAAAATTGTATGTTTTCTTTACAGTATCAGCACAATGATCATACGGTTACAAGAGTTCCTCACTGAACTTGAGAATGTTTCTCTAAATGTGTACAGGCCCGCCGTAAGCGGGCGTGCAAGGTGTGCACCGCACGTGGGTGGCATATCAAGGGGGGCGGCAAATCGAGTAATCGACAGTGGCCGCCCCGCGATAGCTGCAACTCCATTGTCACCACAACGAAACCTATCTAGCAAGAGACTTTTTTGTTTTTTAGCTCAATTGCTCCTTCAGGCGGCCTGCGACACTCGGGGTGGCAACAATGGGGGCGGCAAATAATGTTCGAAGAGGTGGCAATCTCAGTTTTTTGACCACGTTCGGAAAACTCCTAGATCCACCACTGGCTGTAGTTAGACGTGGGGCGGCATAATCGGTATTGCACACGGGCGTTCAACCTGCTAGCGGCGTGCCTGAATGTGTATCTCATACTCAATAGTCAACAATTGGATAAAGGAAACAAAGAAACTGCTGCGAGGCACTGAAAATAAGATCGGATAGGGAAAATAAACAGTTACCCATCAATTACCACAGATGAAAGCAGGAGGGAGAGACACGTAAAAACACAAAAACCAACGAATTGCACAATATTTCGACTTTAGTCTTAGTCATGTGGGAGGCGAAACATATGGCAGGGGGAAAGATGTGGTCACATGAATCATTCATGTGGCGGGTTGGGATGTGACCACATCTTTCCCCCTGCCATATGTCTCACCTCCCACATGACTAAGACTAAAGTCGAAATATTGTGCAATTCATTTGTTTTTGTGTTTTTACGTGTCTCGCCCTCCTGCCTTCATCTGTGGTAAGTGACGGGTAACTGTTTATTTTCCCTATCCTATCTTATACTCAATAGTCAGCTAGAGATATACCAGCACTAGTCTGAATAAGGACTGGAGTCAAATTATAGCAGCTTAAAGGCATACGTATATCTACATTGTAGTGATCCATTTCGAAGCAATTTAATTAGGTATCGGAAACATAGCAAGGCATAGATATTGACCTTGAAGACATTGCAGGCCTCTACATATCATTAATTTTATTTACTGAAAAGAAAACAGATTCTTTTGAAATTTATAGAGGCTGGCAGAAGTAAATCTGACGTTAATTGTTTTAATAGCTCCAAAAGACACTCCATCAAAAGAAAACTTCATTGTGACAAATCTGGTGAGGATAAAGTGTCGTTGCGATGAAGTGACCATTTCTGAGAGCACCCATTTCTTCCAATTAGTAATCAGAACTATAAAAGCAAAAGCTAGCTTATGACAATATTAATAAAAAGTTTTCATTTGACTTAAGAAGAAGGAAAAGAAGAAATAAGAAGTAACACCAAAGAACTACAAAGGCTCCATCCGGAAGATCTTGCGAATAGTCTACAAGATAATGTGTGCTTTTCAAATATGATATAAAATACGGAAAAAAACAATAAACCAAAGAGTTTTAGACAATTAGCGAGTTTGGTCAGAGAAAACAAGCTAGAAGAATGTTTCCGTACATTGATATTACGTTACCTATGTTCACCTGCACAGCAATGACAAAATGCAGATTGCTCATTCTTGGTGCTATGACGACTAAAAGATTATATACTCTCTCGTATAAGCAACGAACACTTTAGTAAAGTGGCTATTCTTAAGATATAGGTCGATTTGACAAAATAATTGAGCTATGATGTTGTTGATGATTTTGCCAACAGTTTGGAACATCGCAAACAATTATTATATTATAATATGAAATGCTTAGAATAGTAATTTCTTTTTATTATTATTATTATTATTACCCCTCAATTCACTAAAAGTGTACGGTGGAGAGTGCATTGCACATATTCGAAAGTGTAATAATATGGAAAGGATAAACGGGATATGGCAGAAGGCACCAATGGGATATTTTGAGGAACCATTCCGACACTCGCCTGGAGCGATCTGGGAAAACCGTGGAAAATCCAGATCAGGATGGCCGAAGTGATTTATCGAGAAATACTCCTGTCAGATTTTAAGTTTACTTGCCCAGTAAATCCTTCATATTCCATTCCCTAATCACTCGTGGAGAAAATGAGTACAGAAATGAATTGGTTCTGCCCCTGATTACTCTTATTTCCATGTTCATTCCTAGATATGAATATTGCTGGTAGTAATATTTGTTTGCTGTCATTCCGAAAAATGTCAGTAGTGAATTTTTCGATTAGCTTCTGTCGAGAGCAATGCCTTCAGTATTCCAGGTCTTCCCAACCTAATTGCTTCAACATTGCGCTAACGCTTTTCCTCCAACTATATATACCTGTCATGAATCGGGCGGCTCTTCTTTGGAGCTTCTCCTTTGCCTCCACTGAACCCATTTGATGGGGAACCCATACAGAACAACAATATTCTAAGTGAGGATGCACAAGTGATTTGTATGCAATCGATTTAACTACTGTTGTGCACAGTTTTACGTCCTAGAAATCGGAGCATATGATTTGCTTTCCCAATCACCTTACTGATATGTTCATTCCATGACAAATTATTACGAATTGTTACCACTAGGTAGAATCTACCATTCGTGTCATTAATTGTATATTCAGAGCTAAAGGGACTCAAATTTTACTTATACACATGACTTGGCACTTTCTACCATTTAACTCAAACTGCAGTCTTAACATCACACAATTATTCTCATAATATTGTCTTGTAACAAAGTTCAGTCGTCATGGGTTTTGGTTTCATGATAAATAATATCATCATCAGCAAATAGTCTTTTCTTCCCCCTTATTACATAGCAGAAATAGTTAATGTATATGAGAAACAACAGAGGCCCTATCACACCCCCCCTGGGGAAACCCGGACCTCGGCCAGTGATGAACGCGGACTGTCGAGAACTGCAAACAATAATGAATTTCCCGGTGCGGTTTCATATGCTTTCTGGCCCAACTTATCGGTGGATTTAACTATATTTGCAATAGAAACATGACATGAGTTGTTAGTACTGACGTGCACAGCTACTCTCAACTGACGGCAGTTTTTGAAATGGCCTCCATGACACATGGTACAGTTGTTCCTGGAACACAAAGAGAGAATCTGAACCATTCTTCATGGCTAGTTCTTATAGCGGTTTCTCCAGGCATCAGACATTGGAGCTGCCAATGACCAGTGCACCTTTTCCTGGCATCACTCGGGGTCTGCGAACATTTGCTCCCTGCTGCACTTCTGGGGCATTCGCACTTAAATCTTCAGCCTCCTGCAACACTGAAAATGCATTACTTAATGGCAAGATATTTTCCCATTGCTTATTTTGGAGCTTTGATGCCTTTCTACGATCCACACGATGCCAGACGTTTTCTGCAACAGGTACTTGACAATCCACACTTGCCGGTTCTACTTCACTAGGCTCTGGAAATTTTCTGAGGCACTGCCTCTCTTCATCTAGGATGTTCCATACCTGTGCTTGAAAAGATGCCATAGTTCTTAGAATCTCTTCAAGAGCCAGACTCCAACTGGAACACATTGCACAAGCCATGCTACCTGAAACAGCCCAAAACGCAGCTGCAGATAAATTAAGTCAGTGAATGATGCTAACGGCTGTGGAAGCTCAACTGCCTGATTCACTACATATACAGGAAATATTCAAAGATAAACCAAAGCTATCTACCACACTTTAAATCAAACATAAAAGTCGGTGACTGCTGCTAACTGCTGTGGAGCTCAACACTTTTCTTGAAAGTTTACGACATTTTGATAAAATTTCAATGTTTTGTTATGGTTTTGCAGTTTTGGAGCACTTACATTTCAAAACAACATTTGATATAAGTTTGTAACAAATGTGATAATTTCCTTTAGTAGGTTAGCAGTCCAGGGATTGGTATAAGTTACCAAGAGAAATGATGAATAATTTACCTAAAATGTTGAAAGAATTTAAAGTTGAAAATTGTAGAATTTAAAGTAGGTGGGTACAGGAAAGGTGGCAGCCACAACTTGTTTATATATACACACAAACGTGTGTTTCGCTATACTCCACATATCAGCCGCCACTACCTAGCACAGATCACTGGTATTGCTATGTGGTAGTAGCATGGAGTTTCTTATCGTGCACAACGTTGGCCGAATGCTGTGGTGGTGTGGGAGATATGGCTGTTAAAGGTAGTCATTATAGGTTTTTTTTCATATTTCGATTATGGAGTTGGGTGTACCTATACTTCTCTTTCCTGCCACAAACCACATAGCGTAGACCATTGGTGTTTGTGTGTGGTATTAGCATCGAGTCTCCCATGTCGGTAGCTGTAGGAGAGTTGGAGATATGGTCATTGAAAGTGGTCGACTTGGCAAGCTTTCGCATTTCGACCAAGACGTGTGGATCCCTATGCAGGGGCGGATCCAGGATTTTGGTTGGGGGGGGGGGGCTTAGCTTGAGTAGATTTTGGTTAGGTTCGACCTACATACTTTTGGGGGGCCTAAAGCCCCCTAGCCCCCCCCCCCCCCCCGTCCCTACGTATCACTTTTTAGCCAAAAGTCTCCAGCACAGATCACTGGTGTTTGTGTGTGGTAGTACCATACATTCACCTGTCATGCACAACGCTAGCCGTGTCGGTAGCTGTGGGGGTATGGGAAATATAGTGGTTGAAAGTGGCCGATCATGGATATTTTCGTATTTCAACCAAAGACATGTATGTCACTGTATTTCACTATGTTGACTCAACTATATAGCACAGACCACTGGGTTTTGTGTGTATTAGTAGCATCGTGTCTTCCATCGTGCACTATGGTGGTGAGATGTCGGTAGCTATGGGGGTATGGGCGATATCGTGATTTAAACTGGTTAGCCTGGGAAATTTTCATATTCCAACCAAAGATGTATATGTCCCTATGTATCACTTTTCAGCCAAATTATCTAGCGCAGATCACTGGTGTATGTGTGTGGTAGTAGCATAGAGTCACCGATTGTGCACAATGTTGGCCAAATGTCGGTAGCTATGGGAGATACAGTGGTTGAAAGTGGTCCATCAAGGATATTTTCGTATTTCGACATGTGTGTCCGTATATTTTACTCTGCTGCCACAACTACATAATGCAGACCACTGGTGATTATGTGGGGTAGCAGCATCGAGTTTCCCATCATGCACTATGGTGGTTAGATGTCAGTAGCTGTGGGGGTGTGGGAGAAATAGTGGTTGACGTAAAGCATTTTCCTATTCCTACCAAAGAAGTGCGTGTCCCTATATTTCACATTGCAGCCAGAACTACCAATCGCAGACTGCAGGCGTTTGTGTGTTGTAGTAGCCTCGAGTCCTCCATCGTGATTGCATGTCGGTAATTGTGGGGGTGTGAAAGTGGTGAACCTGATAAAAAAATAGACTATAATTCCCTTGGCACCCATAAAAACCCAGTGCAGATCGCTGATGTTTGTATGTGGTATAAGCCTCGAGTCTCCCATCATGCACTATGGTGGTTACATGTCGGTAGTTGTTAATCAATATTCTTATAAAAACAAACGAAGTCATGGGCACCAGCTAGTATTAAACTAAACAGGTTCTTAAAAAATCAATACATTTTTGACCATATTAAAAACTTTTAACATCTGAAAGATATAAGTGTAGAAACAAAGTGTCAATTTTTATTTGTCTGATCATAGTTTCTTTCAGTTTTGATATGGGATATTGGGGTGACCAATCATATTTGCCCATGGGCAAAATTTAGAAATTCATCCCGCTTCCAATGAATCCCATTGGAGCTCCTTTATCATATCAGTTACTGATAGTGCTCTGTGTTAATTTCTGGAGACAAATCTATCAGACCTTCTCTGCATCCCTTCCAATTCCTGTATTTGATATCCAAAATTTGTGTCCCATACGGCATCACCATATTCAACCAATGAGCTCACCAAAGTACTGACATCCAATTCCCTTACTTCTCTGCTACATCCCCTCATCACTCTCTCCAATAAGTGAATGATTTTCAAACCTTTTGCTCTTCAATATGTAATGCTCAGTTGAGTTATCAAATGTTATGCCAACGTATTTATTTTTCATGTCTTCAATTCTCTCCCCACCTTATAATCATCATTTAGTTTTTTATGTGTGTACCTAATAAGCTGACTCTTCTTTGCATTTATCTTCATTCCACACTGATCTACCCAGCTAAATATCCTGTCCAGGTCGCCCTGCAGCTGTTCACAGATGTCTACCATTTTGATCCTATAAAACAGCACTATATCATCAGCAACAAATTAATTCTGATAGTAAACCATCAACAGAATCATTCATTAAAATAACAATTTTCCTAATACACCATCCTGTGGCACTCCCATTTTACTTTCACTTTTTTTGATACAGCATTTCCTATCTAACTTTTTGCTTTCTACATTTTAACAATTTTTAAACCAAGTAAATCAGTTTTCCTTCCACTCCAATTGCTTTTACGTTACTTCGTGCCATTTTATACCTCTCTCTGTCAAAAGCCTTCGATATATCTAATGCTACACTATCAATTTGGCCTCCGTAGTCCATTTCATCCAAAATATCTTGCATGTAGCCTATCTGAGATTCACATGAATATCCTTGCCTGAAGCCACATTGTTGATTTGAAAACCACTTATATTCCTCACAGATGTTTTTGATGAGGATGCATATCAATATCTCCATTAATTTTCTTAGCACTGATTAACCTCTACTTTTTTCCCTATTTGTCACCCTCCTTTATGGAGTGGTAATACTATCACACTTTCCCAAGTGCTCTGGTAAGCAGCAATTATCCAAACTTACTTTTAATAATGTTTCAAGATAAGGTACGTCACATCCTGTTATCTTTAAGACATTGTAGCATTACAGGGGGCGGATCCAAGATTTTGGTTTGGAAGGGGCTTTAGCAGATTTCAGTTTTTTGGTGGGGGGAGGGGGGACTTGAGTCAAACCAAGGGTAGTCTTTAGTCTCCTTGGGTTGCTGCCCCCTCTGATCAAGAGAGCTAAAAAAAAGTCTGAAAAATATTATTATCTACACCAGGCCCTTAATGCGTATTTTTTTTTTTTTTTTAGCTTTGTTAGTTTCTTTTTGATATCCTCAGGATGAATTTCACATTTTTTACTGTGTTCATTTCTAATTGAATGGAGAAGTTCTTTCTCCAATTTACACCCTCTCGCCACAGTCCCTAATGGTATTAGTAAACCAGTTACTTAAAAACTCTCAAATACACAGCAACTTCTTCTCCATTCTTATCTACAATTGTCTCAACACCCTCCATTACCCTTGGTTTTCGAATGTAGTCATAAGGATTTCTAGATGCATCTATCACTGATAATATTCTTCTTAAACCAATCTTTAGCCACCTTATTTGTTATTATCAATTCATTGTCTAGTTGTTTCAAGTATTCCCTTCCCTTGCTGTCTATTAACTCTTGGATAATGGAATAATTACTGATAGACGCGACCAATACACCTTGGAACGAAATTTACTCACTGACTTCTATTGACGCAAAAGTTGCAAAACTTACCGATATGATTACTGAACTGTATAACAGGCACGCCCCACCTAAGAAAAAGAAAGTTAAACGAGCTCCAGCACCATGGCTAACTGAAGACATAAGACAACTTATGACCGAAAGAGATACCGCTCATAGACTTTACAGATGAAACCCCTCAGACGATAACTACCAACATTATAGAAAACTGCGCAATCGTACTAAGCAAGGCATGAGAAACGCTAAACTTCGTTACGCTCATAAGGTCATTACTGAAAGCACAACCCCTACTGTTTTGTGGAAGAACCTTCGCGCCTTTGGAATCGGCAAAAGAAATTACGTCTCAGACATTCACATGCCACTAGACAAGCTTAACAGCCACTTCTCAACTCGGGCAGTCGAAATTGACCCCGCATTAAAAACACAAGTAATCCACCAAAATTTGATCGCAAACAACACCCAACAATTTCACTTGTCACTTACGACTACAAAGCAGGTGAGGAAAGCTACTGCGCAGATAAAATCTAATGCAAAAGGGGTAGATGACATCGATATCAAAATGTTTAATAACATATTGGATGTAATCACCCCATTTATAAAACATATCTTTAATTTTTCTATTCTTACTGGAACATATCCAAAAGTTTGGAAGATGGCCTTAATCAAACCATTACCAAAGAAAACCTCTCCTGTTGAACCGTCAGATTATCGACCAATAAGTTTATTACCTACCATTTCAAAAGCTCTTGAATATGTAGTTCATGGCCAAACCACTAAGCACCTTAATGCGCACAACAAACTAGATAATTTTCAGTCCGGTTTTCGAAAAAACCACAGTATGGCGACTGCACTAATAAAGGTAACAGACGACATAAGACTTGCTATGGACAGACGAAAAATAACAATAGTGATACTTCTTGATTTCAGCAAGGCATTTGACACTGTCAACCTTGACATACTCCTGTCCAAACTGAGAGGATTAAATTTTTCCAGCGGCACTGTTGACTGGTTCGAAGCGTACTTGAGGAACCGTCAGCATTGTGTTACAGATCCCAATGGAAACAGATCACCATGGGAAACTGCAAACAGTGGTGTCCCCCAGGGCTCAGTCCTGGGACCACTTTTTTTTTTCTATTTATATTAACGATGTGGCTAGTATCTTACGTTACTGTTATTACCATCTGTACGCTGACGACCTACAACTATACCTTAGTGCATATATGGGCAACCCCCGGCCCCCGGGCCGGATCCGGCCCTCCACCAGCTACAATCCGGCCCGCGAGAGATTCAGAAATTTCAGATAAGCTTCAAACTCAAGTCTCTCATTAATTTTCATTTGACTTTTCTATCTGTTTTTGTTAATTTGGTTTTTGTATGTTTGATTATGCTATTGTAATTCTAATAAATAAAAAAAATGTGTGAATTTTTATCGCCTTTGTATTCACTACTACCTACTTATTTCTTACCTACGGCCCGCGATTTCTTACCTATGGCCCGCGATCTGATTAAGTCCAGAAATTACGCCCTCAGCTAAGCAAAGGTTGCCCATATCTGCCTTAGTGCATCACGAAATGATATACTCACTATAATACAGCAAATAAATTCAGACCTTAATAATCTTTGTGATTGGGCAAAGAGACTTGGATTAAAAATAAATCCCTCTAAATCTCAGGCTATTGTTATTGCAAGTCCAAAACTGATAGGCAGCAACTTCACATCAAATCTCCCAAAAATAAAGCTTCAGGGAACAGAGTTAAACTACAGTGACTCTGTAAAAGATCTTGGAGTCCTAGTAGATAGTAATTTAAACTGGTCTGAAAATACTGTTTCAGTATGTCACAAAGCCTTCTCTTCTCTTCATGCTCTGTATAAATGTAAGAAATTCTTCCCCACTCATTTGAAAAAGTAATTGGTGCAGACTCTGGTGCTACCCCATCTCGATTACTGTGACGTTGCTCAGCAAAATTTGAGTTCGGCAGACATAAGGAAACTTGAACTTGTTATGAACTCTTGTGTAAGGTTCATCTGTGACCTACGACTGTACGACCACGTCTCACCTTCATACGACCGCTTACAGTGGTTGCGTGTTTGGGATCGACGACGATTTCACACTCTATTCTCCTTCACCGCCTCATACATCTGAAAACTCCCACCTACCTTTGTTCCAATATCTCATATCTAGGACTTTCTCATAATATTAATACCAGATCCCTGAACTCAAACATACTAACCATCCACTCCCACAGCTCGGAAACCCTAGCCAATTCCTTCTTCATTTCAGCGGCTAGACCGTGGAATGATCTTCCCCTGAAAATTAGAACTACCACAAAAATCGGCCCATTTAAAACTCATTTGAAAAAGCATTACTTATTGGAGCACTAGCTAAAAGACCAATCCTTCCATTTGTAACTTAATTTTTTGATCTGAATAATATTGATGTATACAGTGTCCACCTCTTATTCTGCCTTCCCTATTATTAGTTTGTCTTGTTTCTTCATTCTACTAGTATTAAGTTTGTACCATTTACCTCTTTAACTTCCACTATCATTAGTTTATACCATTAAATTATTAACTAGTTAAGAACGAATACTATTAAGATTTTAGTTAGTATTTTACTCATAAATATTATTAAGATGATTTTTTTGTTAGTATTGCTCTTGAACCTAAATTATGCCAAATGTTATATAAGTGTTGTATATTGTTAGTTTGTGTAAGGTGTATATTATTTATTGTAAACACCTGGTATGATGCAAGAGAGGGCTTGACAGCCCTAATCTTGCCAGGCTAAATAAACCTTTAAATAAATAAAATAAAAATAATGGAATAAGGAAACTGCAATTAGGCACTGAAATAAAGACAGGATAGGGAAAATTACCCTGTCACTAACCACAGATGAAGACAGGAGAGTGAGATGAACACGCAAAATGCACAAACAAATTTCACAATATCTCGGTTAATAACCTTAGTCAAGTAGGAGGTAAAACATATGGCAGGGGGAAAGATGTGACCACATCTTGACCTGTTTGAGTTTTTTGCGTGTTCATCTCACCCTCATCTGTGCTAAGTAATGGGTTATTTTTCTCTATAATATCTTATTGTCTATTAACCGTGTTATGTTCTCTTCTCACACTCTTTAACTGCCTCACTTCCAATATGTAGGTTCTGTATTTCCCTTTATTTTCTGTTTTGGAATAAATATTTCTTCACCATTTTTTAACATCTCCTTGAAGTTTACCAACTCCACCTTCAATTTACTTGTGCCATCCTTCCATTTGTTGAAACGTTCCCTGAAATCTCTCTTCAATTTCTAAATCTGTGCCTTTTATAATTTATCTAATTCTCCCTTCAGTTTTGACCACTGGTTTACTAAATCCTTTAATAACCATCAAAAGTGCTTAGGATCCCTCAATAACTGACACCACAAAATATTATCATTTGGCTTCATTAGGAAGCTATCCAACATGTTTTGTCCCCTTGCGTTCTGCTCTACCCCTTGTGCAAAGCCTCCTTCCCATATTAAGGTATTTGCAAATCTTTGTTTCCTTATGTTATTAATCTTATTTCCTACCAAGTTGACACCTGATAAATTTAAGTCCCCACCAATAATGACCATTTTAGTCTCACTTCTGGAATGAATTTAGTTTTGCCCAAGAGCCTAATTTCCATTCTTCCACCACAGTAAGCAGCCAACATAGTGAATTTTTTTCTGTTTTGTTACCCTTGAAATCTGTCCGAAGTAACTCACAGTCACGATCTATAAACACCAGTGAAGTTTAGTAGTCTTTGCTAACCAGTATGAATGCCCCTCCAATTGCTCCTCTATCTCTGTTGTACAATCTGTAACCATTGGAAAAAACCTCATAGCACTTCCTATTTTAACCATGACTTTACCCCTATAATTTCTTGTGGTTCGTGTATCTCTATTAAATTTGCAAAATCTATTACTTTGTTCATTGTGCATCTATGGTTCACCAGTAACACTCTTATTACTGGCTTTGTGATATTTTTAGCATCAAACTTTGCCTTCCAAGTTCTGTCCCTGTCCTTTTTTCAACACCTTCATCTATTTCTTTAGCGTTTATATTTTTTTCCACCATCATGGATCTACCATCAGTATCACTTTGATAACACTGATCAACAGCATTTTTGTTACAAATAAAATGAATGGTGCTCTTAGCTAAGTCGTCGGTGCTGAATACGAAAATGAAATCAGGTTTTGCCTATCGGGCTCAGTTTTCGTGTGACATGCTACCCTCTTTCCATTGATATCAGCATAAGTCCTTGAAAACACTACATACTGGTTATTCTCCTGTGGCTTAATTTAATTATTCTGTTGATTTAATTGTTGAAAAACAATCGAAATATATAAAACTAACTCCCATACATTATTTATTTAAGTCCTTGAAAACACTACATATTGGTTATTCTCCTGTGGCTTAATTTAATTATTCTGTTGATGTAATTGTTGAAAAACAATCGAAATATATAAAACTAACTCCCACACATTATTTATTTACGGACTTTACGTCCAATTAAAGTTAATACATTTAACAATATCAGTCCAGTTTAAATCAAAATCATTACAGTCATAATCTGTATTTAAATTCAGTCAAATAACATGTTACACATATTATGTTCAATATTATGTTTATGTTCGATGTCATTCTATCTTAATTTTTTTTTATTTAATATTCGAAGGTCAATGCTCTGATATTAAAAATATAAACATTGATGACTTTGAAACACCACTATTGAATAACATAACACTAAACATAAACAATAAAAGCAAATTACACTAAACATTTATGTAGCACATAAGAAAGATGACAAATTACAACAAATTATCCTCAGTTCAGAAATCCATTGCATTGTTTGTTGCCACTTTTGTTTCAGGATTGAGAGTTCTGACAGCATGAAAAGTGACCGCTTGTTGTTGTAGGTTTGTAGTAGTTTCTGTCTTGTATTAATAGAGAAGAAGAAATGCCTTGTACGTGTGTAAATAACTAAAATTCTTTTTGTTATATCTGTGGAGAATTAACTCTCAAAACACAAAAGCGAAAATTTACCCCTCTCATAAAGAAGTGCTATGAACTTTATTTCAGGTGTTAAGTTGGTGATTAAGACAAAAAAATGGGCACCTCACATCTGTTGTTTAGTATGTGTCACACTCCTGACAGGCTTGATGAAGGGCTCACATCACATGTCCGCTGTTCTGATGATTTGGAGGGAACCAACATATCACACAACAGACTGTTATTTCTGTCTCACAAAAATAGCATGAATTACCTAAAAAAACAAAGAAAACTGTGCAATATCCTAATTTAACATCTGCTATAAGGCCTGTATGTCACAGTGAAGAATTATCGGTACCAATGCCTCCTGAGAGAGTGACTTTGAGTGAAGACAGCGGTGAAAATGCAGAAGACACCAACCAAAATGTTAATGTCAACTCTATGTTACAAGCTCCCTATGAATCAAATCAGCCACACATTTTGTCTCAAGTGAATATCAATGATCTTGTCTGTGATTTAAAGTTGTCGAAGCAACAGGCTGAGCTTTTAGCTTTGCGATTGAAAGGATGGAATCTTCTTTCTCATGATACGAAAGTTTTTTTCATGACCACGAGGCTGATTTTTCCGAATATATCTCCCAGAGTGGTGACATGGTTTTTTGTAATGATATCGAATCAGTTATGGAGACTCTTGGCCATGATTTCAATATAAATGAGTGGCACTTATTCATAGAGTCTAGCAAAGTTAGTCTGAAGGCAGTGCTTCTTCACAATGGAAACAAATTTCCTTCAATTCCTATAGCTCATGTACTTAATATGAAGGAGATATATGAGAATTTTAAACTGCTTCTCACTCATATCCAATATGAGAAATGCAAACGGCCTATATGTGGCGACTTCAAGATGACTGCAATTCTGCTCAACATGCAGCTGGGATACACAAAACATTACTTCTTTCTATGCAAGTGGGATATCAGGGACAGAAACAACCACTATGTTGGGAAAGCGTGGCCTGCTCGGAATGGGCTACTGCCTGGACAGAAGAATTTGGTAAACACAAAAATGTGTAACTACCTTCACTGCACATTAAATTGAGTCTAGTCATGAAATCCATGGTTAAAACATCACAAGGTTACATGTACTTGCGAGAGAAGTTCCCAAAGATCAGTGAAGCAAAAATAAGGGAAGGAATATTAATAGGACCACAAATTAGAAAACTATTGGATGATAATAATTTCCTTGATGTCTTGAGTGATGTTGAAAAAGTGGCTTGGCTGTCTTTCACGAGAGTCTCCAAGAACTTTTTAGGCAATAATAAGGCAGAGAACTATCACGATATTGTACATGAATTATTGAGATCATACCATCATATGGGATGCAACATGTCACTCAAACTGCATTTCTTGAGCGATCATTTGGATTTCTTCCCGGATAACCTTAGCACCGTCAGTGACGAACAATTTCACCAGGACATTTCTCAAATGGAAAAGCGTTATCAAGGCATTTGGAGTGTGGCAATGTTGTCCAACTACTGCTGGACTTTATGAAGAGACCTTCCTGAGGCAAAATATCGCAGAAAATCTCAAAGGAAACATTTTTATATATGTCTTTTACTTTACTTTACTCTTGTTTTGCTCACTTCTCTGATTCTTTTGTGTATTACATTATGAGATAAGAATTTTTTGGACCCATGAAATGAACCAAATGCATAAGATGGCAAAGAAGAGTAAGTCTGTTCAAATTCTACAAAATCATTGTGATTTGTGGCTGTGGACACCATTGGTCAGTGGGATTTCACTAGGAATGGCCTGTACCTAAATAGAAGGGGCAATGGGGTATTTTATAAGTTGTTAGCTATAGCTGTGAGGGAGCCCACTTCCACCGATGATGGGGTTAGGACTGTGACTTTCTTATATTTGGGGCTGGTGGTGAGGAGATAGGGTTAGGAATAGATTACACTGGTCAAAAAAAAAAAAAAATAAAAAAAAAAATAAAAAAATAAAAAAACAAAAAAAAAAATTAATAATAATAAAAAATAAATTACAAGAACAAAATTAACTGTTTCGGAAAGATAATGCAATCCTGAATCCAGATCTAATTTCAGAATTACCATATCGGCCTTAGTTTTCATAATGATTTTTATATTCACTCACATTAGCCTATATATCATATGGATCTGCCAATAAGGCACACCAACAACAACAATTCCAAATGTAAACATTAAAATATTTAATGCAATTAAATTAAATATTTTAATGTTTACATTTGGAATTGTTGTTGTGAGTGTGCCTTATTGGCAGATCCATATGATATATAGGCTAATGTAAGCGAATATAAAAATCATTATCAAATGAAAACTAAGGCCGATTCGGTAATTCTGAAATTAGATCTGGATTTAGGAGTGCATTATCTTCCCGAAACAGTTAATTTTGTTCTTGTAATTTTTTTTATTATTATTATTATTTTTAGACCAGTGTAATCTATTCCTAACCCTATCTCCTCACCACCAGCCCCAAATATAAGAAAGTCACAGTCCTAACCCCATCATCGGTGGAAGTGGGCTCCCTCACAGCTTTAGCTAACAACTTATAAAATACCCCATTGCCCCTTCTATTTAGGTACAGGCCATGCCTAGTGAAATCCCACTGACCAATGGTGTCCACAGCCACAAATCACAATGATTTCATAGAATTTGAACAGACTTACTCTTCTTTGCCATCTTATGCATTTGGTTCATCTCGCAGGTCCATAAAATTCTTCTCTCATAATGTTTTGTTTTAGGAAGAAAATATCTCATTTTAAAATGAAAATTAACATGATTTTGGGATTTAAATACATGGGAAGATGGAGGTGTAGGGCCATCACCACCAGAACATGTGTGCTTTATTGCAATCGAAATTAAATTAAAATTATGAATTACAATTTTATGGACCAGGCAGGATCTTTATTTAAAGCCTTAAACTTTCCTATCAGCTAAGCCACATGATCTGGTGTGTAATATGTTCTAAAATGTGTGTCCTTTTCTTCTCCAATAACATTTAGTTTTCAAAACGAAATATATTCAAGCTGTTGTTCATATATCTTGCATTCCTCATTCTTAGTGTAAGTTACTCTTTGATACTACATTCTTCTGAAACACTCTTTGTGACAGACAACAAAAAAGAAGAAAACCTCTACCTTCTTAATATACATGGAGATACTATCCCCTTACCTTTTTTTGTAAATAAGATAGTATAGGGAAAATAACCTGTCACCTACCACCGTTGAAGGTGGGTGGGTAAGATGAACTCATCTCACATAACTTCAGTTAAAAAACTTTCCTGATGTACAAGGCGAGGTTCATCAAACCTTCCACACGAATTTTGTTTATAAGAGTCATGAATTGTGCCAAATAAATACTTTATAAATTCAGCAACCACAATCAAGCCTATTACAGGATAAAACGTAAATTTTCCTATAGAATAAACATAATTAGTTACAAGTGCACTTACTATAGTAGAAAAATACAGACAAGTTGTTCCCGCGTAAAAGGTAAAATGCATGTATACATCCAGACCTACCACATGAATCCTGACAGTAGTTCACTGTCAGAATTATCTAATTACCTCTACTGTAGCAATCCCAGATAACAGTGAACACAGATACACCCCATTCTGGGTGCCACATTAATCATGTTGAGTTATTGTGCAGAATTTGCTGCAGGCATGATGTGGGCTTTGCCATATTTTATAGTCTTATATTATTTTGGGGTCACCAAAAATATTTTAGATCTCTTTTACAGTATTATGTCTCATCAAGGATAAGATTTTAGAATGAAATTGGACAATACCATAAAAAAAGGAACCATTAATTGAACTGAAATACTTTATCAACATAAGAAACATTGGTTTTTTTGCTAATAACTGCCCCACTTGTAATCCAATAATATCATCTTGCACCAATTCAACTTCTGGGAACTCTAAATAGAATTGATGACTTTCCAATAAATGAATCAAATCTTAATTTACTAATATCTTTTAATGAAATGGGCTATCATTAATTAGTTGCTACACAGAATGGTGAAATTAAATACAGAAAATATATATTGTCTTGGTTTTCTACAGCATAAACTCTATCATGGCTACATGACACACACACACTACATTACTAAGTAATGCATATAAAATAATAAGAATTATTTGAGTTTCCTGTTAGGTTTTGACATCTGTTTGACAAGTTTGGGAAACAAGGAAATTAAAACTAGCATGTTGCCAACAATATAACCAATCATAGCTCCAGTAGAACAGGGAATTGGCCATTCTTGCCATGGACGGTCCCAGTCAAGTGGAATGACAAAAGCACCTAGCCAGGCTCCTAGCCAAGTAAAATGCAAATTTCTCAATAAAAGCAAACCAACAAAGTCACCAACAGGGTATTCACCAAATATGAGGTTAATCACAGACTGTGGTCCTAGGTGCAAACAAACTGGAAATATTGTCAATGCAGTCAATACTGAACTAAACATGAATGTTTCTTCGTGTTTACTGAACACTTCAGCGCCAAATAAAATAGCTATAACGAAATACACAACCAACATCATGGATATAATCACAACACACCTGAAGACATCTTTCAGTTTGTTCTTGTTTGTTGGTTTTCTACGCTGACCAGAAGTAAAACGTTCATCAAACCTTCCACACGAATTTTGTTTATAAGAAACATGAACTGTGCCAAATAAATACTTTATACATTCAGCAACCACAATCAAACCTATTACAGGGTAAAACGTAAATTTTCCTATAGAATAAACATAATTAGTTACAACCAGTGCACTCACTATAATAGAAAAATACAGACAAGTTGTTCCCGCGTAAAATGTAGCTAATTTGTACTGCGTGTCATCTACGTTAGGGGATGTTTTTAAATTCACAGTATATTTCGTAGGCATGTTTCTGTATTCAAACAGAAAGTACTTTATGCTGAAGCATTCTTTTTATCGTCACCACTTTCCTAAGCTATGGCAAGTAACACTAATTCTGATCTTTGCTTGTCTATAAATGATAATTAAATAAGGGTTATGAATTCCAGCCTTTCCAAATTGAAATATATCTTCCAACTGCAGAAATCGCAACTGTTTATAATGATCACATGTTTCTTCTCTGTTTACAAACATCTTTAGTCTCCAGACTTGCCACAGATTCTAAAGTATTATTTCAAAGATACAACAATTCCAAATGCATTAATAAAATTCAACAAGGATGATACAGAAATAAAAATTTTAGCATTTTTTAATAATCTATTATAATCTATAATTTAACATCTTTAATTATAGTTGATTATAAATTCGTCACTTCTGTATTTAATATATTCGTAGTTTAGGTGGTGGTGTTCATGGGAAACCATAGAGCTAAACAATATCATAGAAAATTTGACATGCAATGCATCAATTGTCTCTGGCATATACGTCAGGCATGTATTGTCACTGGTGCAGGACACCTGGTTGTTGCAATGCAATGATCCAATGAGCAAGAAAAAAACAAAAACAATGCGTTAGGGTTTTTTTATGTTTAATGAAAGTATCATGTGCTATGCCTGAAGATTCTTACTACTACAACCCCGGAATAAGGCAATATTAAGGGTGAGTTGTTAAGCGCCATATGTGTTATGACATGCTATCCTCGGAACAAAATTAATTTCAGCCTTGTGACCTGTCTACGATATTGTTACTATTAATTGCGATGGAGCTCGTGCCACGGTGGCAATTTACCTTCATACCTACTGATAAATCATACATGTTTTTATCTTAAAATCTTTAACAGTCTGAGCTATATTGTTCATTGACTCAATAAGTAATTTGTTGCAGTCCTTCTCTTCCCTACCTACAAAGGAAAGGCAGCATTCAATTACAAGACGCATAATTTTGAAGCATTTTTTTTTTTTAAATACTGTTATACACCCTGGACCAGCATAGAACTGCAAGAACCACTTCGGGAATTAATTCTAATGGTTTCATACTGGTCCAGAATGTATTCCAACGTATTTAATGCCTGAAAATAATTCGTCATTGTGACGCAGAGGATCGTAACATAGCAGTATCACAGTCTTCTGAAATCCCGCTGCTTCCAAGTAGTGCACTAATATTTATCCTAGTCTCATCACCAGTATAAGCCTACTAAATGACCACAATCCACCTCTGTCTTGACTCCCAACTATTTTATTATTTCAGTTACTGAGTGCATCATTTGGTAATTTACACAGATAAATCTAGTTTCCCTCCTTTGCCCACTACCGATTCCTGTATTTGAGTGTGGGTGCCATATCGGGTCTATTGGAGATTCCGTAACAATAACATTAAATAATTTCGTTGTAATATTGCTGCAGTCAATAGCAAAATGTATGATTTGCAAGTAATAATTCCTTTGTAATACAGTCAGGACAATTATTTTCAACCAGAAATTAGGTTGTAATGCAGCCTGGACCAGCATGAAACAGTTAAATGTACTTCGGAAAGAATTTCTAGCAGAGTCTTGCGTTTGACCACTGCAGTATTATGATGCCAACAGCAGGCGGAATCGCGATCTCCATTAATCCCCCCATATCTTCCCAAAATACAGTATCAAAGGTCTGGCCAAAGTATTGTAACCCATCTCTCTTCTCTGGTGCATCCTTCCTTTTACCTCTCTCTTTCCCTATTACCTTCTTAATATGCCCTGCTCTGTTTAACTTCATTTTTTTTCAACAAGCACTGAGCATAGTGGGTGAACGGTTAATGTTCTGGCCTCACATTTTGGAGGATGCGGGTTCGAATCCCCGTCCGGTCATCCAGATTTGGGTTTTCCATGGTTTCCCCAAATCATTCTAGGTGAATGCCGGGATGCTTCCTTCAAAAGGCCATGGCTGAATTACTTTCCGTTCCTTGTCCGCAATCCCATGCCGCCTCTAATGACCTCAACGTCAACGAGGCGTAAAGCCTTAAGTAAAAAAAAAAATCATCAGCAAGCAGTTCCTCTTTCCCTGAATAATCATAGAAAACCTTCATTTCCCTATGTCTCTAAGTATGTAAGTTGACTCTTCTTGGAATTTATCGGGATTACTGGAGATCGCGATTCTACCAGGAACTGGCATCATAATACTGGAGTGGTCAAACACAGGACTTCACTAGAAATACTTTCAGAAGCGCATTTAACAGTTTGCTGGTCCAGGCTGTATTACAACCTAAGTTCTGCATGAAAATAATGGTTCAGGCTGTATTACGATAGAATTACTGCTTGAAAATAATACATCTTGCGATTGACCACAGCACTATTATGATGTCATTACTGAATGTTTTTATAGCAGAATCACAATCTCCAGTAGACCCTTTTATCTTCAGTCCATGCATCTCCAACCAGCTAGACACCCTGTCTAGATCCCGTTGCTCACAATCACCTCATTATGTCACTGAAAACAATCTAACCTTTGAAAGCAGATTAACACCAGAATCATTCATTTGCTTTCTACCCCTTAAGAATACCTCAACCTGTCAAGATACATCTTTATTAATCCCACTGGTCTTAAACTTATGACACCAAATATGATGGGTGAACAGTTAACAATCTGACCTCACATTTGGCGGGACGACGGTTCGAATCTCCATCCGGGCATCCAGATTTGGCTTTTCCACGGTTTTCCTACTGTTTTAGAATGGTTTAGTAATTTAATAAGGATTTTGGAGTTATGGTGTAGCCTTTAGTTTGAACATTTTGGGCCAGTGTGGAGTCTTTCTTGTTGGGTTGTACGTAAGTAGTCCCAAGATCACATTAATATTGAGAAGAAAGCTGGTTGGGCAGTATATCTGCATTAAAGAGTAAAATAATGGATAGCTAAGTTAGAATTGTAGAAGAGTATATTAAGCAAATGGAACTGATTAAATTAATTCTACATTGTTTGGAAATATCCGTGAGGGTTTTGGAAGAGGTTTGCCGAATTTCATTATTTGGCATGTTTTGAGACAAGGTCATTGCTCAAGATGCCACATGATGTAATGTGGAGAAAGACTATAGTCATTTTGTGTCTAGTTTTAATGGAAGTAACACATGTTTGGGATTGAAGCTGCCTCACTGCATTTTAATTCTCAGTAATTATCATTAATCAGATTTTGTAACTATAGATTGATTCCACTCAAGGTTATTAATTTATTTATAAATTGATGAGTAATTTGCAGGTAGTTAACAATCAGAAATATTTATTGTTTTTGATAAGCTATGCATTCTATTCTCTCAGATCTATGTCCACGGATAATTGTCCGTGCACTTCCGTAGACTTCCTTTAATGCAGCAATCTTCCAAAACATCAGCTATAAACACTAACAAATTATCTTTTACAGTAGTCAGAATCATCATTACACCACATTAACTTAATATTACAATGAGATCGAGCATACTGTATAGAGAAGTATAGACAGATAAAATAGACTTACATTATTAATGTAGGGATGGCTTCCATCACATTATATGAAAATGGCACATGGCTTCACGGAATTATTAAACCACATCACAGGAACAATAGTCTAACACAGCTCCTATTGCCTTTGGTGGGATATAAATATCCTTCTGCATAATGGAATTTTGGATTGTGTGCTGTTTTCATACAGGTGGTGATGCCAAACCTACCTTCTCTACTTTATACTGCTGTTTTCAACATGTCTGACTTATGGTGAAATATATAGGTTCCTGAAGATGATACATGCCTTACCCCTCCCTGCAGGTTATGTTATTGTTTCTGAAATGTTGGCTTCAAGACTTCTACCCTTGGCGCCAGCCAGGCAGTGGAAATTAAAATTCTGAATGACTCCTAAGCATCTCCTTTCCATATTATGATACTGTCATCCTGCACTTACACTTATCTTCAGAATAAAATATTTCTTATCTCTCACAAATGTATTCATCCTCACTCTTGCTACAGCAAAACAGATTCCTTAATTATTTTCCAGTTGTTTACTTAAGTCTAATGATTTTTTTTTTTTGTCATCAGTCTTCCAACTGTTTTGATGGAATCCTCCATCCCTTCCTATCTTGTGCTAACCTCTACATCTCTACATACCCTTTACAACCGGTGTTACCAATTATCTGCTTCATATATTCTAATCTGTCTTCCTGTACAGTTCTTACCTTCTACTGTTCCCTTCCACTAACAAATTAACCAGTCCAAAATATCTCCAGCCTTTCTCTTCTTTCTTTAAGCTTCTTCCACAAACTTCGTTCCTCGTCAATCATTTCCAAAACTTGTTCATTTGGTACTTTGTCTGTCCACTTAATTTTCAGCATTTTTCTGTAGCACCACATTGCAAATGCTTCAATTTTCTTTCTTTCTGGTATTCCTAAAGTCCATCCTTTGCTGTCATAAAGTGCTGTGCTCCACACATAGAGTTTTAAGTCCTAGATCAATATTTGAAACTAAAAGAGTTCTCTTTTTCATGAAGGCTCTTTTTCCTAGTCCTATTCTGCTTTTAACATCATTCCTGCCTCGGTTATCGGTTGTAATTTTGCTTCCCTAGTTAGTAGCTCCTATTGCATCTGCTCCTATTTATATATTTAATCATATGTAATTGTATCATTTCTGCTACATTTCATCACTTTTGATTTGCTTTGATTTATATTCAGTCCAAAATCATCCCTCAGTATTTTGTTCATGCTATTCAGTAACTTCTCATTATCCTCAGCCTATTCTGCTAACAAGACAATGTCATCAGTAAATCGTAGCATACTGATTTTTTTTCTCCATGTACACTTATGCCACATGAAAAATTTTCTTTTACTTTCTTTATTGCTTCCTCTACATACAAGTTGAATATTAACGGAGATAGTCTACAACCTTGTCTCACATCCTTTTTAACTAACGCGCGTCTCCTGTTTCTCTATTGTTACTATAGCCACTTGATTCTTATATAGTTTATAAAGTATTCTTCTATCTTGATATTTTAGACCAGACTTCTTTAAAATTTTGAACATCTTGTCCCACCTAACATTATAAAAAGGTTTTTCTAAATTAACAAATACTATAAAAGTATCTTTGCTTTTCTTGATCAGCCCTTCAAGTATTAATCTTAAAACCAGAATTGCTTCCTTGTACTGCAGTTTTTCCTAAACCCAAACTGATCTTCACCTACTATCTCTTCTACTACCCATTTCATTCCTCTGTATATTATTCTGGTCAGTAATTTTGAAGCATGTGATGTTAGACTAATGGTGCAATATTTCTCACATTTGTGGGCTTTTGCTTTCTTTGTATGTATGAAGATGATATTTTTATTAAAATTAGTTCTAATTTCTCCTGTTTCATAACTTTTTGAAATCAGTTTGAATAACCTTTTGTTTCCTTCTTTTCCCAGGATTTAAGAAGTTCTTTAGGGATCTTATCAATTCCTACTGCCTTATTTGCTTTCAAGTCATTCAGAGCTCTATTAAATCCTGTCCTCAAAACAGGTTCTCCCAAGTCATCAGTGTCGACATCGCCTTCTTTTTCTATTATGCTATTGTTCAAGTCGTCTCTCTCATACAGTTTCTCAGTGTATTCCTTCCATCGGTTAGCTCTATGGTCTGAGCTTAAAAGAGGTTTCCCATCAGCAGCTTTAATGTTTACACCTCTTTTCTTCATTTCACCAAAATTTTGTTTGATCTTCCTTTATGCAACATCTACTTTACCTATGACCATTTCCTTTTCTACTTCTTTACACTTTTCTTGTAGCCATTTTTCTTTTGCTTTCTTGTGCTTTCTCCTCTGACCCATCAACTCCACAATTTCCTCTGTGATCCAAGGTTTCTGGCACCTTGTTCCCTAAAGCCTAAAGTTTCTTTACCAGCTTTCATTATTTCTCTCTACAATGCATTCCATTATCCTCGATTGAGCTCCTTTCAGAGTTACAGAGAGTACCATTACTGCAAAATTTTCTCTCTGGTTAGATTGTTTCAGTTTATTCACTTCCAGTCTGTCCTGCTTATATTACTTCCTTATTTGCTTGAATTTCAGCCTGCACTTCATTGTCATCAATTATGGTCAGAGTCTATGTCTGCTTCTGGGAAATCTTACATTTGCCAATTGTTCACTCTTTTTATTGTGTTCTTTTATTTTGTTGCACCAACTGTATGACCATACTCCAAAGTGATCCAGAATATAATATTTTCATTAAAATACAACTGTTAAAGAAGCATAAGAAACAGTATCATAATACTTTTAGTCAAGTTAGATAATTATCAAGTTATCTGCAACATAGTCATGAAAGTCCCTTGTGTATATGCGATGTTGATTTGAATGCTGGAGAAAAACTTTGTTCATTTCAGAACTTGTAATTTTTGGAAAGGAAGATCTGATTTTTAGTGTTCGTATATAACATTAATAATAATGGTAGCGTCTGGAGAATGTAGTGAAGTTGAACGTCATTAAAATCAATATGTAAGTTTAAGCTTTTTATGTTTATGTCCTGTTAATTGCTTGAACCAATTTAAATATTTCTTCTTATTTAAGAAATGACAGCTGTAATGATTTTAGAATCAGCAAGAAATATATTTTGCTTTTGAAGTTATTTTATTCAAAATATGATATTGAAACTAAAATCCAGATTAATATCCATTACAACTATCACAGATTTAAATGGAGCCATTTACCCCTAACTGTTCTGTTACAAGAAGAAGATGAATTGAAATCCCAGAATTGAAAATTTGTTTGAATACTCACACTATTTGTAGTAGCTGGGTCTACAAGGACCCCGGTGCCCTGAAGGCCCTTGGGCCCTCTGAGCTGCGCTTAAGGGCCCCCTGAGCATGGGGGCTCCGGTGCACTGCACCGTCTAGCCCTATAATTTTAATTCAAATGACACTTTTTACAAGTGTTTTCATTTGCAATGTTTCTATTTTGTTCAAAGATGGAGCATTCTAGAAGTCCTCACCAACTATACCGTCAGTGTGATGACAGTAGTGATTCTGATATTGAAGATAATTTTAATGAAGCTAATACTGGTCAAGACAATTTAATGAAACTGATTCTGATGAAGAGAGGAGGTCGCCTTCCCCTTACTCTCTGGTGAGTGTTCTGTATAAAATTACTGTACCACTTTTGGCACACTAACCTTTATTCATCACAACTTACAGAAAATGTTTTTGTGATAAATGATGATGGAAGATAGATAGATATCGTTTTGATGACATTTTGGTGGCAACTAATGCTCATGAAAGAAATAAAAGTTGAAAAATTGCCATAGAACAGTCATTTAACCATCTGTACCGTTTACATTTAAGTAAGAAAGAAAAAAAAAAAAAAGAAATGACACAGAAGACCAATAATATCTACCAGCCTTTATTTCCTGAACTAATGAGCATTGGATTTTTTAGATAATTAAACAGGGACATAAGTAACTCCAGGAATCGAATCAGCATATGTATTTACTATGAAAAAGGTAAAGGCCTTCAAGCCAGCCAAATGGTATTTCATATTTTTTCCCCCTCACTTTATTCCCAGGTAAAAAGGCAGAAAAAAACAAACAATTTTTCTGTCAACAACAGCCTTGACAGAAATAGAGACAAAGCTGCCAGAAAATTGAATTTATTTGTGATGGAGCACATACTCTGGTGCCAGTTTCCTAATCATCTCATTACCGCTTTCTTAAGATAAACAGGATCCTAATATTAATGACTAATGGAATTAGTAAGTAAATTTGTGTGTTCTACTTGTTATTTCGTCAGTGGAAGTTACATGTTTCATTCCACTTTATAAATTAAATGTTTTATTAAATTGTCTGTTAACTGAGTAATATAATAAACAGACAATAATTTTCTGAATAGTAGATTTACAAATACATTGCCTGTTGTCTGAGGCTTTCCACAACAGACAGTAAAGGACAGAACCGAAATGTTATTTTCCATTGCACGTCCACATTTTTCCCTTCCTTTCCAATTTTAAGTTTTAATGTTCATTTTCATGTTGGGGGGAGAGGGGGAAGGAATGATTAAGCTATACTTTGCAGTTATCTTCAAGCTTTTTTTTTTTTTAAAAAAAAACTTTTCTTTTATTTGATATAATGTGAAAACATAAAATATGTCTCAGTTGCTGATTTTGATTCTTGAACTTGAAAAACCATTCCAGAAATTATATAAAAATACTCATGCCAACATGATGCAGCATTTCAAAGTTGTTCTCCACCTTCATCTTCTTGTGAAATGCCGGCTTGCTGCCCTTGTATAGCCCATGTAAGTTGATGGTTGCCACTGACATCGTAGCGTTAATCCTTGCCAAGGTGGTGGGGCCAGCAGTGTAGCAGGGAGATGTGAGAAGTGGGACGGAGGTGTGGTTAATTTGTTGGTTGACTCCTTCCACTACATGTATCTATGCCATTTCCTCCCATACATTCTTTCATTTGAAACATAATTGTCGCACCATGGTCTACAATACTTTTTACTACAGCTCTTTCAGAAACCATTCAAAGGCCTTGTATTTCAAATGCTTTTGTGTTTGTCATTACTGTTATAGTGATGTTTTCATCAACCATTATTTATTGATCATCAGTTATGGATCACAAAACTTTTGTCTGGTTATTGATATGTAATACAGAATGTATTGTCACTTATGAGTAACAAAATACTGAGATGGAGTTGCAGAAAGATGCCTTTACTTGTGCAAATTCTCAATTATAATATAAATGATTGGCAGCAGTCTTGTGCAGTTTCTCTTTAGTTTTTTAAAAAAGTTTTCAGATAATTATTTTTATTTGGTGACTACCATTACAGATATGAGGAACGCCTTAGTGCTATCAACAGCTTGAACCTTTCCTTTCACCACTGAACACAAACATAAGTTAGTTTCTGCTGATCACAGAATTTTTGCCAGAATTTTCTTTTTCTGGGAACAATAAAATCATATACTATTATACAATCTATTCTTTTTGTGTGTTTGTGATATTAAAATAATCGATTAGGGGTGTTTTTTGGTATAGATATCGATCTCTCAAAATCTCATCTTCTGGAAAATTCGTTTTATGATATTTATTAAATTTTATTTTTGCTTGTTGTTTTTATTAATGTCATTAAGGTCATTAGCACCCATTTAGTTTTTAAAAATTTAACTACCTACACAAGAGCTTTTCTTAAAGAAGTTTTAACTACCCAACTACAGATGGAAGCTATATTTGTTATTGCAGTATAGAAAGCACATGGCCAAATTTTTTAGTTTGTTGGCATGGATCTTAAAACAGCAGTTCCATTACACTGGATGTTATAAGTAGCATTTTCTACAGTTAAAAGGTCAATTATACTCAAAACACTTTTACCGTGGAAGAACCCATGCCATTCTCACAGTATAGTGTGGAAAGATGTCTTGGGCTAAGACTGAATTACCTAAAATTTTATTTCATGAATGTGTTTTGCATAGTTAGGATTTTAATTCTTTATTGGAAAATAATTAATAGTTTTGATATTTATTTGAAATTTATTATAAAACAATCATTTTGACTCGGGTGGATATCACATCTATAAGGGAAAACCTGCAGCTAAATTACCTAATAGTAACTTACGAGTATTTGGAACTGCTTTTTTGGTACACAAGAGTATTCAGAACTCGGTTGTAGACTTCTCATCGGCATCAGAACGTCTCCCTCTGCTTACAATAAAATGTGCAAACAAGGCCTACACACTGGTGAATGACAAAAACAAAAACCAAACGTTCTGGCCACAAATAGAAAGAATACTTGCCAAAATCCCTCAACACCATGTCAAGATCTTCCTCAAAGACTTAACACACAAATCGGCAGAGAAAGGGAATACAGACGCACCGTTGGAATTTTTTCAGCACACAGAAATGCCAATGGACAGCATCTAATAAACATCTGTGAAATGGCCAATCTACAGTTAATGTCCACGCATTTTAAGAAGCTCCCTCGGAAGATGTCTACTTGGAAATCACCATTCAACCACATAGGTGAACACCAGATCGATCATGTAGCGTTTACCAGAAACTTCTCTCCGGAAATTCTAAATGTGAGAGTACGAAAAGGTTATGTAGAGTCTGACCACTACCTTTCACAAATCAAAGTTCATTTCAGACCCAATGGAAAACAATATCAAAATCCCAAAAACCCAGGCATTGATCCAGAATACTTACAAGAACATGCACCAGAATTCACACAATCAATACAGACAAACATACAGACATTGGATGAACTTCTTGATACTATTAAAGAATCAGCAAGGAAACTTGACCAGCCTCCACAGAGACTAAAACACATATGGTGGACATCTGAGTGCGATAAAGCCCTAGATTCACGTATCAAAGCCTGGAAGAATTGCCATAGCCACTGAACACCAGATAATTGGCAGATTTTTTTTAGAAACGGAGAAAAGAACATCCAGAATAATCAGACGAGTCAAATTTATGTACCACATCAAAAGATTAGAGGAAATTGACAATGATTTCACAAGAATTTTTTTCAAAACTTTCTGGTAAGAACTGTCTACCTTTAAGCCTCCTAATCTTTGTTTCTGTCGACCTGATGGTTTGCTTGAAACCAATACAAAGCACATTCCAGATACCCTCCCCAAACCACAACTCAGCTCCACCAATACTAGGTGAGATCCGAAACATCATACTTCAGTTTAAAAATAACAAAGGACCGAGGAAAGACAGAGTAATAGGCGAGATGCTCAAGATCGGAGGTGAACTATTGATTGACTGGCTGCACGCTATTACTTCAAATATATGGGAGACCGAAGTCATACCTGCAGATTAGAAAATTTTGTTAATTCACCCGCTACATAAAAAATGAGACAGGACAGATCCAAACAATTTCTGAGGGATTTCACTCCAGCCAATCGCCTACAAAGTGCTTTCTTGTGCCTTCTGGTCGAGGTTGGAGAAGCAGACAGAACACAAGATTGGTGAATACCAAGCAGGATTTTGACCACACCGATCGTGCATAGAACAGATCTGGAACCTAAAGATGATAATCCAACATAGTCAGTCAAACTGCACAGTGGTGTATTTTTGTAGACTTTAAGAAAGCATATGATTTGATTGATGCTGTTCAATATACTACGTGAATACAAAGTAGATAGTAAAACTAGTAAAACCACTATTTTAATTCAACAAACTTTAACAAATACAACTTCAAAAGTGAAACTTATGGGTGAAATCTCTGAATCATTTGAAAGTAAAACTAGTGTAAGAGAAGGGGATGGGTTATTACTACTCCTGTTCAACCTCGAACTAGACAAGATAATTAGCATATGGAAAAAAGAAATATCTGGAATACATATGTGAACAAAGGATAAACAAATTAACATAAGATGCTTTGCTTTTATGGATGATTTAACAGTAATTACACGAACTCCTGAGTAAGCCAGACATCCTGCTGAGAAGCTTCATGAGATAGCTATCAAAACCGGCCTTCAAATCTCTTTTAAGAATACACAATATGTAGACACCAAAAGCACAAACCTGAATCCACTCGTGACCAAATATGGCATTATCAAGCAAGTTAAGCACTTCAAGTACTTAGGAGAAATTATTGGGAATACTGGAACTGAGAAAGAAGCCCACAAAACCCGCACTGAAAAACTGTGAGAAGTGTATACAATTACTTGGAATACTTACAATAAGAAATCACTTGCCACCAAAGCCAGACTCCATCACTACTACACCGTCTTTCTACCAGGAGACATCATCATTAATAGTAAATGTCAAAGAAATCGAAAAAAATGAAACACGAATTCTGAGAAGAATATTCGGTCCCACGGTCCCAAGATCCAAAATGGCATCTGGATGCGCAATAGCTCAGAAGACAAGGGCGTATCCAGGATCAGAACTAGGGGGAGGGGGGGGCTCGTATTTTTTTCGAGGAAATGGGTTTGGGGAATGAAACATGACGATTTCTTACAAAATAAAATTCAAACCTATTGAGGAAACTATTTTTATTATTGATTAACATAGTAATCCAAGGACCTACTATGCAGTTACTCAAGATCGTAACTCGATTATAGTTTTTTATGTAAGCATTAATCGTCTCGGATTTTTAGAAAACTTTTCAATAACTTAATTTGTCAATATTTCACTGTGTACTTTCACGAAATTTCAATGCACACTTATCAGGCATAATCCAGTCAATCTTTCCTCTCGCATAGTACTCCTGGGCCAGTTCTTCACTTGTTGAAGCATACTGAAGGCAACTTGATTTTTCTTCTAAGGGGGGGGGGGTGCAGCAGCCCCTCCCTGCCCCTCATTGGATACGCCCATGTCAGAAGAACTGAATTTACTGACTGAACAATTCATCTCACTCGCACAGAAAAGATGCATAATATTTTACAGACATATAGCATGAATGGATGACTCGCGACTGACCAAGAAAATTTTCCACATCGTCAACGGACCCCGACAAACTAAAGCACACTGGTTTATAGAAACCCAGAAGGACCTTGCAGAAGTCAGCCTAGATCCACTGACATCTACACACAGTATATATGAACAATTAATTTGCCTCTAAGATCCCAAAAGCAAGAAATCCGAAACTCAGAAATGCACGGACACAAAAAAGATGTCAAGCCTACAGTGAAAGGATGAGGAGGTTTTGGGAAGATAAGAAAAACAGCAAGAAGAATAAGAAGGACAATGCAAGTTGATGGTTCCACGCGCTCCTTGGTGGGCTGAATGATAAAAAAAAAAGTGATATACACATTCTTGAATTTTAATTTAATGATGATCCTTTACCATTGCTCATCATGTTTAAAAAAAAATTCACAATGGTTCAGAGCAAAGTGTGGTTGATTAGATACTAATATATATAAACCGATAAATATGTTGACAATATAGTATGAGCCTTTTAATTACTAATTGTGATGAAGCTAACACACTGGTAACAATTCCGCTAGTTATCTAATGACCCATTTTTAAATTCTTTCTTTTTAAATTTTCTTTTATAATTGGAGTGTTTAATACCTCTCCCCATTTATTTTTTCAATTTATAAATTTTAAATTCCTTTAGTGTTTTTGGTAAATTGTTCATCACTTCACCCTTATCAACAAAAGAAAATTTTCACACTCCCTTATGCATGAAATTGGTCAAGTGACTGCTGTTTCAACCCTAGCTACTTCTTTTTGTCTGGTGCTACTGAATCTACAGTTTAACGTGGAATCCGAACCATGGATTAATTGACTGTGAATCCAAGTTAATGGTAATTGTAGTTCAGTTGGCTGGTTGTTTTTAGTTTTTTAATAAAATGTTGTGCTGGGATTTGTACCAGTCGATTTTTTTTTTTCTTTTGCCCCACCTCAAGTTACAGAAAAAAAGCTGAAAATTGCATCACATTCGGTTAATACATGTGCCTGTAAAATACTCAATGGCTACAATAACTTCCTCAGTTGATGAGAATTTATCCCACCAAGCCAGATTTTCAAATTTGGAAACAGGAAAAAGTCACTCAGAGCCTAATATGGAGAATGGGGTGGATGGGGAATCAATTCAATGACCAATAGGTGTAATATTACCATTGTGATGTTCGACATGTGAGACGGCATATCGTCTGGGTGAAACAACACTTTTTTGTGTATCATTCTTGGCTGTTTACTTTTCAGCTCTTCTTTCAAACTGTCGAATAGTGTTGCATAGTATTCCAATATTGTCTTACCATTTTGTAAGTAATCAATTAGTATAATTCCTTGAGAATCCCAAATATGGTTGCCATCACCTTTCCAGCCGACAAACAGTCTTTGCCTTCTTCGGCGCACTTTCACTAGGCAAGATCCACTGCTTTGACTGCTCCTTTGACTCAGGAGTGTAATGATGGATCCAAGTTTCGCCTACAGTTATAAATAAATGCCAACATTCCTACAGATTGTGCTTTATAAAACCAAACAGTGCATTTAAACGCCCTTTTCCTTGCCTTTGTTATCGAGAATCAGCAATCATGGCACCCATCATGCACACAACTTTTTCATATGCAATTTTTCATGCAGGATGTACCCTCGTTGCAGCCAGATGCCTACAGCCTCCGCAATCTCACACACCTTCATCCAGCAATTTTTCATAACCATGCCATGGATCACGCATCGTCTTCAGTGCTGGTTTGGCCACATTTAAATTTGTTTATCCAGAAATTGACAATCTTCAACGCAGAAGCAGGATCCCCATCAACAGTCTAATTCGGCTTTGATATGCGTTGCTGTCCATCTCTTTAAATAAAAGTTTTTTTTATCACTGCACGGAATTCGTTTTCAATCATCTCTGTGGCAATTGCTAAACCATTCACTTCAAATGACTTCTGCATGTGAACAAAGCTTCACTACTGGCTAAACTTTGCCTTGGTGGGATTAAAAGAATGGAACTTCCCAGGCATTACATAACCAAATCGATTGTTGCGCCATCTCTTAGAAATATACCAAATGTATCAAACGACCTTTGTATATTATTGTTATGATTATGGATTTGTTCTTAAAGTTAAAAAGGCAGCAGCCAACCATTTATTATTCTTTACCTTATCACATAAATGTTTAATTTTCAAGAAAATGAGTTTGTTCTGACATTTATAAAGAAACTGTCAACAATTTCTTGTTTTTTATGTTATTACATAAATGTATAATTTTCAGTATTATGCTTTAGTTCTTAAATCTATAAATACACAGTCAGTATTCTCTTATATTTTTATCTCATTACATGATGATATAGCTTTCAAGCACATGCTTTTGGTTTTAAATTTTATAAAGATACTGTTGGCAGTGGCATATTATTTATCTGATTATGCAAGAGTATAATTTTGACAATACTGATATTTTTTGTAAATTTGTAATGAAACTGTAAAAGATTACTTATTTTTATCATCATACACAATTGCATAATTTTCAAGAATATGCTTTTCCTTTGAAACATGTAAGAAGACTTGTGTACATTGTTATTATTTATCTTCTAATATGTTGCTACAAACATTAAGAATAATAATTTGTCCTTAAGCCTACAAAGAAGCTGTGTACCCTCTATGCCTTATTTTTTATCTTTCTACAGAAATAGGTATAATTTTTGTCAAGAATAAACTTTAAAAAAACTTCCATTAACACATCACACATTAGCACTTCTGGAACAATTGCTAATATTGAGAACGAATAGTGTTAACTTGTGTATGAATCGCCTCTTGCTTGAGAAACTTTATATAACTAGTAATCTTTGACAATTACAGTATCTTGCATATATGTCTCTTTCTTTTCCACAACAGGCTCAATTAAAGTTTTCAGTGGCTGTATACACAAAATTTATGTTATCTTCTTCACATGTTATATGCCTCAAAAGTCGGTTTCATATTAACAACACTGCCGATAAAAATTTTTCACCTGCCTTCATGGTCTAAATTTTACCTTCTTTTACTGTATGCTCAAATTAATCATAATAAATCTGCTCATTTTGTCCTGGTAGAGTTTCGCTGTGTGTTACGGTTTACGTTGATCGCCGGTTTGATTTTTTTAAAAACACTTGCCACAAACTGAGGCCTCATATTATGCATACAAGGCTTACTATAGCATGTTCAGTTAAGAGAGACTGGCTCAAGTTCACTCTGCTCTATCCTCACTCTGTTGCCCATACGCCTACATGTGAAGATAAAAAGTTTCCACATTCATCTGTGACCAGTAGTGTGCTCGCAAATAATACGGAGGGTTTTTTCCTCCTCATCTTGGGACGGGACCTGCTAAAAATTGTCAATTGCTTAGAAAATTAGATTGAAAAAGTTTCATCTCAATTGGAAAAAATTCATTTGTGCCTCATCATGGTTGAAATCTTGAAGAAATGTTATTTTTGCCAAAAAATTGCAGTTTTTTCTTGATAAAGTAAAAATAACCATTTGTCCGTGAAATCTGATTTTTGTCTCACCTCATAGAAAATGTTGTTGCTTTGAACTTTTACTCTCATTAATTCTTTGCTAAAACACTTTTTTTGGGGGAGGGGGCGATGAACAAGGTTATGACCCATATCCTCAATATGGATGTACAAAACGACAACAGAAACAATTTAATTATGTTTGAGCTTTCTGTCTTTTGTATTACTTGCATTAAAATACATAAACATGATCAATTATTGTTAATTAATATGCCTGTCCCTCAAAATGATGTATCATCGATTTGTAATTAAGTTGAAGTACATTCAAAATGGACCTTTGAAAGTTTAATTTTATAAATAATTCCGTCAAATTCAGCTGTTTTGATGAATTTTACTTTTTTTGCGGCGAAAAAAATAAAGTAAAATTCACCAAAACAGTTGTTTTTGATGTAATTATCTATAAAATTAGTGTTCAACAACTGTGCAAATATGACCTATTACCAGACTAACTTTGAAGAACCCTATTTTTAGCATGGACAAAATGTCTTCTCAAACTGCACCACTACGATTAGGTGGGGATCCCCTCTTACTTGCTAAGAGGGGGAAGATGGCTTTAGTTAATGTTTGGTTTTCAAACAGTGTACTCTTTCAGCAATACCCCCCCCCCCCCCCCCCTCATTGTGAGATACAGTTGATTTAAAACCTTTGCGTCAATGAAAAAGATTGTATTGCAAAGTTTGAAAAACTGTATGATGAGAGTACTTGTTGGTATTCATCATGCCAGATGGATAACGAAGGCAATTTATTCTTTCAAACTATATATATAGTGGTTAATTTTCATTAACAGATTTGGAAACAAAAATATATTACAGACATTTGTTTATTTACTATCAATATTTATGTAAAAGCATAAACCCCCAATCAATACCTATGATTATTAAAATCATTTATTCACTACAGAAAATAAATTGATAAAGGGGTTGAAGACAAGGTTCTCTAAAATGATAAACATCTGTGGTACCTTAACTCGGAGCAAGTTACATTTTCATTTTTCGTTGGAAAAAGAGTAAAAATAAGCATGGCTGTAAAAAGGAAGAAAAAGTTGACAGCGATGTAAGAGCAGCAATAAGTCTCAAAGAAGTGGATTTTTTCCTCCTCAAACTATATTTTTTAAGAGGTTCTGAATTAGTATAAAATTAAGTACAATGGCAATTTCTGTTACAAGTTGTATTAGAGTTTAGAAAATTTTTTACTGCCTTTAAAAGTCAATAAAATCAATAAAATTAAATTTTATAATGTTTCATTTTTTGCAGTGAAACTTTAATAATAAAATGCAATAGAACATTATTTGTTATCATCTTTATACTTGACCTTTTATGAAAATAAATTCAAACACTGCAAACAACTAGATTCATTTTCATGAAAGGTCCAGTTTCAGGATATGGATCACTACCTGATATTAATCTAAATTTTAACAGTAATTGCTGAGAGTAAAACTTTGAGGAAAAACATTTTTTTTAAATGAAATAATATCAAAATCAGATTTTTAAGATAAATTTTCATAATGTTATGAAGCAAAAACTACATTTTTAAAAAGAAATTGCAGTTTTTAAAACTTAAACCTTAATGAGGCAGCAGTTAATGTTATCCAATTGAGCTAAAACTTTGGCATTCTCTTTTTCTAGCCAGTTGGCAACTATTAGGAGCAACATATAGACTTTAAAAATACTAGTCTCCTTTTGAAAGAGGATCATTGGTGGTTGAGTTGCATAAAACTGGAAATTGATAAACACTTTCATTACAACTTTGAGGACAGGGGCCTAAAGTTTTGTGATGAGTGTAATGCTTTGCTGTGAAGAGAACAACTTGCACTGCGATCCCCACCAAGCCAATTAATCAAGTGGCAGCTGCACTCTCCTGAATGACAGGACTGATCAAACCTTCCAGAGCACTGAACACCACAGCTGATGAATTAGTTACGTCCAATAGAGTTTGAGAAACACATCACAATGCAGTTCCTACTTAGAAGGAGGCCAGAACAAATGGGCCGTAATATTGGTATTTAATATTAAGATGCAATGTTACTTAGGGAGTATTGAAAGTATTTATTCTCACTGTGGTAGCTTTCAGTTGCATGTTCTCTCATTTTCATCCTCAACTCCTTCTATTTATCATTACAAAAAGTTTCTTTAATTTTTTTATTGAATTTGGCAATTGTTTTTCAGAAAAACTCTAATTTTTACAAACTTCATTTTTTCAGCGCTCTAGTGTAAGGAAAAGGGAAGGCATTCACAGTAATGATGCAAGGAGGAAACAAAAGCACGAAGCTTTCATTCAACATTCTGGAAGCCCACGTGTAACTAGAAGAGACATCCATGGCCATGGAATGCAAGAGGTCAGTATTAGTGTTGTTGTGGATGTCATCTTTGCGGATGAGGATGTTCAGAGCTTGACATCCGCGGATGCGGATGTTTAGCGGATGTGGAAAAATAAATTTATAATTATTTAAATTTTGATATTTTATCAAAAATAAATTAAATTATTTAAATAATTATGTACGCTGTAAGAATACACAGCCTCTTAGTTTTAAATAATTAATAATTAATGTTTGTTTTTTATATTATTTCAATGGGAAGTGTTTTATATCGGGTTATTATTATGTCTTAAGTATTGTATCAAAGAATTCCAAGCAGCGTTATTACCAGATGAAAAGTACATGAAAATCTCTGGACAGTATAGGAGGAGGAAGATCTTTGGGCAAGGAGAAGAGATGAGTAGTGGTATGCAGAGAGGTACGCTTAGAAAATAACTGCGAGTTGTATCTGTACACAGAAGGATGCAATTATTAATGTAAATTATAATTAAAAAACCAAGTGGATGTTTTGATGGTTATTTTTATTCTTTGGTGGAATAAAAGAGAAGTATTGGCACCTTTTACTAACAAGAAGGTTAGTAAAAAGTACAAAGATTATACGTGGCGTTCCGTGACAGACGAGATGCCATATCGTAAGTAAGTAAAGAAGAAGAAACGGACAAATAATTTTACACGTGGCGACTGTGACCGTGACACAGAGCTAATTATTTAGCTCGTATTAAAAGAAGCCTGTAATCTTCGGAAAGGTAGGAAGAAAAAAAACCAGTTTTAGATATTGTGAATGGAAGACAAAGTTATTAATTTTGAGTAAAGACTTGAAAGATAAATTTAAAAGAGAGAAATTGATTAAAAGTATAATGTTAAAATATAAGATTTAATTACGCATACATGTTCTTAAAGATAGTTTTAAAGATTTATGTGCAGATAATGTGTGTGCTGTTGGTGTTTGGTTGATAATACGGCGTTGTAAGTCAGAAAAAGCTGCGTTAATTGATATTTCTCGTTTTTCGAAATCCACACCGGATTTTTTTTCTCTCTCTGTGTATGATTTTTGGGAAGTGATGAAAATTTTGTAAATAACAATGGATGGAAAAGATTCGGAATTAGTTGAGGAGCGGGCAGTTACCGAATTGGATGGTGATGATGATTCAACAACTGGCATTGCGGGGAAAAACCCGTGGAATGACGACAGTAATTCCATAAAGGAAATGTTAGCAATGATTATGAGAGAACAGATAGAAACAAAACGCGAAATGCAGAAAATGAATCATAATCAACAACAAACGATAATAGAATGGAGAAAGGAAAGAGCTAATATTTCTCATGAAATAAACTCTCAGATAGACCAAGTACATGAGCATATTTCTCAACGTGAAGATTTAATGTTTAAGAAGGTACAAAAGTTAATACAGATAGAACAGCAGAACCGCGAGGAGTCGGTGAAGATAGCACTGGACGAGCAGAGAGGGATAAACAGTGAATGGTGAGTGACATTCAAGAAGCCAAACATGAAATTTCACTGGTACAAACTAATATGAAAGAATGGGAAAACGGTGACCAGAAAATAAACCAAGAAACCAGGAGGAAGAGTGAAATGCTTTCTACTTTCACGGATAAAGATGAGGGAAATTATGAGTTGGGGGCGGAAGAAATGGACGAAATTATTGAAGATGGGGAAGATTATGAAGATGCAGAAGAAAGTGAAAAAGAGACTAGCGAGGAAGAAGAGAATGGAGACTACGTACTTTCGAGGGACAGAGTGGCGACTAACGAAGAAAGTGAAGAAGAAAATGAGATAAAAAGTTGGCTAATAAAGAACAATACAGTGGGAGAAGATGATAAGAATGAATCAACCAGAGGCAAGGTGAAAAAGAAGAAAGGGCGCGATATGTACCACGAGGGCCACAACATTGTGAGGTGTGAGTGGAAGAAAGGTGGCGGAAGGTGCAAGGAAGATGCAACGATAGGGAAAGTGAAAATGAAGAGGGAGTGACACATGAGAATATTGAAGCAGAGAAATTGTTGGGATTAGAGAAAAAAAAAACAAAATGTGATCTGAACTTATACCGGGGGTGTGAATGAATGTAACTATGGCTGAAAATGTATGTATGGGTGAGTGGTGTGATGATAAATCACACAAAAATTTGACAAATTTTTGGTGACAAATTGGCCGAGGGGATGTGTAAGAATACACAGCCTCTTAGTTTTAAATAATTAATAATTAATGTTTTTTTATATTATTTCATTGGGAAGTGTTTTATATCGGGTTATTATTATGTCTTAAGTATTGTATCAAAGAATTCCAAGCAGCGTTATTACCAGATGAAAAGTACATGAAAATCTCTGGACAGTACAGGAGGAGGAAGATCTTTGGGCAAGGAGAAGAGATGAGTAGTGGTATGCAGAGAGGTACGCTTAGAAAATAACTGCGAGTTGTATCTGTACACAGAAGGATGCAATTATTAATGTAAATTATAATAAAAAAACCAAGTGGATGTTTTGATGGTTATTTTTATTCTTTTGGTGGAATAAAAGAGAAGTATTGGCACCTTTTACTAACAAGAAGGTTAGTAAAAAGTACAAAGATTATACGTGGCGTTCCGTGACAGACGAGATGCCATATCGTAAGTAAGTAAAGAAGAAGAATACGGACAAATAATTTTACAACGTGTCTAAAAACCAGTCTATATCATATGAATTTTGCGGAGTTCGTGGCTGGCTATACTAATTCAAGCGTCAAGCACAAGGCCACGCCACCGCTCATCTCCACGCTCGCTTTTTTTGTGTTATAACTATACGCCTCGTCGACGTCGAGGTCATTAGAGGCGTGAAAAGATCGGAGTTTGGAATGGGAAGGAACTCGGCCATGGTCTTTTAATGGAAGCATTCACCTGGAGTGATTTGGGGAAGCCATGGAAAACCCAAATCTGGATGCCCGGACGGGGATTCAAACCGCCGTCCTCCCGAATGCAAGGCCAGGCCGTTACCACCTACTCACCATGCACAATTCCGTGCTCGCGACCCACCTTCCCACCGCTCCAGTGGCGCATTTACAGTACAACATGTAGGACCTACGAATTCCGATTTTCGATAAAAGAACTCTTGATGGTCCGTGAAAGCAGTTACAGGTTCTTTTGGATTCATTCAATATTTTTTCAACAAAAAATAATAAGAATATTACACATTTTAATTTAAATATAGACTGTAAATATTCTGTAAATTAATAATAATTTCGTGTGATCTAAAAATTTCAGTCACAGAGTTTCTTATCAGCGGTGCAGTGTATCTCTATCGTTGTCACCTATTTTTAAAAGGAGACCTACAGATTAACATGAAATTCGAAGCACGGAGCGTCCCAGCATCTTAGCATTAACAAAATCAAAGCTTTGCCAGAGGTGGCTGTCAATTTTAAGACCCATGAAACTTGCAGCTGAGACAAGGATTTGAACAAAGGACATCGTATGCCGTATCCATCTAAGTCAAGAGACAAATCTGGATGTAATGGCAAATAAATATTCAACCATAATAAAATCAACATACTTTTTTTCTGTAGCATTTATTTTTGTTATCCCAAAACACAAATGTTCTTTTCTATGATTAAATACATATTTTTCAGTACTTCTAAATTCAGATGCTTGCGGCGTGTGATTCGGGTATGGAAGGTCGTCCCCGGTTCAAAATCCGGGTCTCAGATGCAATTTTTACAGGCCTTAAAATCGACCTCCACGTCTTTCAATTTCGTTTGTTAATGTGATCATGCAAGGGCTATATCTACATTTTACGAACATCTGATGAACCTAAAGTAAGGCTGAAAAAATGGACGCTTTTCTAAAGCAATCAGCAACGCTAAAACAACATTTAGTCGTAAAGGACCAGAAATTTCTGAACTCTTATTATACGATTCTCCATATCGACCAGCCCCACACCGTCAAAAATTAGATCCAACTAATGACTGCCGACACACGGTGCGGTGTCGTTTGAACTCACTTCAGTCGAGTGAGCGACAACAATAAGAAAAGTGTCGGTCGGTGACAGTGCGGATTCGGTGCTGTCTATTGTAGCCCGACCTTTACTTTACTTGCAAGTTTAAACTTGTAAATTCGTGGCTTAGGTAATGACACCATTCAGTTCATTGTTACTTTTATTACAATCACTTTTTTGTTAGCTAAGCTACGATGGGCAGAATCTCGAATAAAGAGAAAAGAATAATATATATTGCAATGTAAACAAAACATCCGCAATACGTCCGCATTAAAAATTGCGGATGCGAAAGCAGATGTAGGAATTCATGCGAAATTTTCGCACTTGTGGATGCGGATATCCGTTACATCCCTAGTCAGTACCAGTGTTATTTTCTTTTTGAACCTCTTGGTGCCCTTCAAATTGGTAGAAATTTTTTTGTGTCCCACCAAGTTTCAGCACCAGAGTGGTGCAGTTAGTGTCAAGAATTTATGGCATTTATGACAACAGGCTTAGTGAGCCGCATTTAGCTCTGCAGCTTTTCTGTTTAGTTAAATTTCATCTGAATAAATGGTAGTATGGGTTCTGTTTTCTTATTAGTGTGAATTGAGCATTTCGAGTCACGGAAGTCACCCAGTTTTCTTTAAATGCTATTATTAAAACCTAGATTAAAATTTTCAGTATAATTAAATTTCTACTCTCATAATTTAAATATTCGTCTATTTACAGTGCTGGATCCAAGGGGGCAAACTGGGGCAGCAAATCATGTCACTTTTATGATTCTTGGATAATGGGAAAATATAATAAAGTTGGTAAAATAATTCTGGAAATCTCTATGTTGTTTAAATTTATTGATTAGATTTTTATATCATACAGCTAGCTATCCTATTTATTTTGTGGATAAAAAATAAAATTAGAATGAAATATTAATAGTATAATTTTCCAACAATGAGGAAAGTTCTGAAGTATTTTTAACCTATATGTTTGTAAATTGTGGAGTTAAAATGCATCAAGTACATTTAAGCTGATAAACAAAAGATAATACTAATGTTTACTATGAGGTGAAAATGTGGTCTGGTATTATTATTCAGACAAAGAAATGTGAGATTAACAGACGGGCTTGTTTAGAATATAGGAACATTTTTTTAATTATTTTTCAGTTTTTCATATAGTCTTTAAATGGGTTTTTAATATTTTTCAGTTTTTCCCACTCCATAAAGCCTTTTAATTCTTACAGCAATGTAAGTTTTCTACTAAAAGAAAGCTTGTGTTTTAGTTGAAGTTTTTTGCTGCCCTAATATTTGGTCTAATTAGTTTGTAAACATAATTTAAGCACTGGCTGGCATAATGCTATTCATTATATCTAAGAAAATTATTTTTCTGCGGAACCAGTATACCTCCTGTAGCAAGGTAAAATTATGTATGGTTATTTTATTTTTTTAACTGTTTGTTCAGCATTCATTTTTTTCTCCTTTCAGCTGCTATACTTACTTTTGAAATGTTCCATTCCAGGAACTTTATCAATGACCCAAAGATAGGTGCGACTTCTTAATGATGGATGTGAAAAAGTGCATCATGATACACAGAGTAGGCCTTACACAGGAAACAATGAATAACCTGCCATGCAGCCCTGACTTTGCACCAAAAGATTATCACTTTTTTCATCATCTGAACTTTTTTTTTGTGGATAGAGATTCCACCATGATGTCAAGGCCAATATACTTGGTTCAAATTGAAGGTGGCAATTGTTTACTTCAAAGGTATTGGACACTATGAAAACGGCTTTAACAATGAAACTACGCAGAACAGCAGAAAAAAAACTCAAAAAGTCAATCCTTTTTCACTAGCCAATTGGAACTATCCTTCTGAATATGGCAATATAGGCATCTTATGCTTTGTGACTAAGGATGTAGCAACTATTGTTATTCTCTAGTTGTGTAGGCAGTTAATGCCTTGTCTTTACTTTCTGCCTATAAATCTCCTCATTACACACACACACACACACACACACACACACACACACACACACAAAGGCCAGGTGACAACACTGACCATCCTCCTTTAAGGTAAGATAATCCTTAATGACATGTGAAGGCTGCAGAGAAGTGTGATTCTACATAACGACCTTGGTGTCCAGGAACAATACTCCAGTTCTGATTGTTGTATATGGGCACACTGAGGATGATGGCAGAACACATCATTGAAAGTTACTCCAGTGAACTTGTGAAGACTACATTTCTTGTCATAATGATTTGAATAGTTGATAGGAATTTAAGTAAAAAAAAGAACAACATATTCATATATCACAGATTCTGTTATAACCGTTGTTATTCAAATAATTCAAGTTGATAATCTTGGGGGTGGGGGGGATAGTACAGAGGTTTTTAGAAATGTGTTTAATGGTTGATATCGTCTTTCTTTTCCCAGGAATTGGACAGAATTGACCGAGTTGATCATCCAGGAATCAGTCAAACAGACGTTTATGAGAGACCTCTTCAGTACTACCGTTCTAGTTCCAGCAGCCCCAGTTTACCCAGGAAGAGCCAACCAGAGGGGCTACACTTAACTGAGGGCTACCACAGAAGAATTTTAGATCAGAAAATGAAGATCCCAGATATGCATATCGCAGCCAAAATACTGCACATCAACATAATCAGAATTTGAGGCAAAATATTTTCCCCAATTATTCAAAAATCATTTCTGCGGTAATTGTAACCGTTCTTTCTGTTTTTTTCATTGTGAATCTTTGTTTGCCTTCTCCTGAAGAACCAGAGAATAGGTATGACCTGGGTGATCTTACACGTGAAGTGAGAAAAGTAGTATCAGAATTCAAACATCTGCCTGAAGAGGGGATTTTCCAGTTCTCATCGGGAATACGTCTTGTGCTCGAAAGTGACCCTCATCGACCCTCTGTGATTGTGCTTCTCCATGAAGCTGATAGCTTAGCTGCCACCTGTCTAGCTTTGGAGGTGGCAAGCCTTGCTGCAAAGTACTTGCACTCTCAGGAAAAACAGCCTCTTCATCTGAAGCCTGAAATTATGCGTAAAGACAAAAACATGTCATCAGACCACGGCTGGATTCTTCAAAATTACCGACCACTTATTGAGAAACACCGATCAGTGGTACTGTCAAATCTTCAAGATCTGCCTGGTTCTATGGCACGTGCTTTCCATCCACTGTGTGATTCAGAGGACCCTGCTATACCCAAATCATTGTATATATTCACTCTCAAGGTTGCAGCCCTACCTAAGGAGAAGCCCCTTCGGTGTGCTGAGGACACGCTAAATGAAATCTGGAAAAAAGACATAGATGATGATATTAGGCAGGCATTAATAACTCGTATGACTGGTGACATTATTACTTTGCCTTCCAACTTGGCATCACCAAGCAAATGTTTGTATTAAATATCTTCATTGATTTGAATTTAGGTACACTCATTTTACTGCTGTAGTGGGTGTAACTTAAAAAATTAAAATCTCTTGCTTATACCTAACTTAAGGGTGTATTTATTTATTTTCAATGTTACCAGGTAAGAAACATATTTCAAAGCTGTATGTTTTATTTATGTTCTTTTGAGCTTTAAATATGTATTTTATTTATTAATCTTCACAATGAAAGCCTCAGTATGAATTTTTATAATTGTCCTGCAGTTTTATCAGGATTCTTATTTTGAATGAAGTATTCAGAATGTGTATGTATGCACATGTCAATAACCAGTTGAATATGAACCATTTCAGTATTATAGTTACTCATCTGATCGCTCTAACAAAGCAGCAGTCAAACTTGAAATTTCTTTTTAAACTTATTTGGATGAAAAAGATATTTTTTAGGAATTCCGTTTACTAAGGTCATATTTAGAAGTAAAGGATGTAAATACTTTGAAGTTATAAATATCCAAATGGAGAAGTTGTAAAATGTGACTTGCAAAGTGGTAACAGTTTGGTCTATAGTATTTGTACAGGGTAATTAAGTGGTATAAAAAGACTGTGAAGTATTTTTTAAGGTATGAAAAAAGAGGAGACTTTTAATTGTTATTTATGGGTAGTTGAATAATTTTCAATGCTTTTTCTGTTTAATATTTTTTTATTTACTTCCTACAAAGATGAACTTGGAATGATAATTACACTACTATTGAATCTCATCCACTCTGTATAGTTTTTCAGTTTCCTCTTCTGTTCTAAATAAAATGCATTCATTTATTCATTTTTATACTGTCAGCTTTAGTGAGTGAGAATTGATTTCTCTTTTAACATCTTGTGTGAATTATTGATATATTGTTTCCAACCTAGCTACTATTTAAAATTTATAAATAAATATTATTATAAAGTGTTGATTGATTTTTTCTAAGAATAATTGTAAATGTTATGTGGGTGTATCAAATATATACAAGTCTTTTGCAGAAACCATATATTATTTAAATACAAAAATTCTAATTTACATTTTTCTGCATAGTGTCCCATCTTATCTATGTACTACTTCCAGTGGTTTGTTAATTTTTTTAATCCCAGGCTGCTGCCACTCCATATTGGCCCTCTTCAATTCAGTGATGTAATGATAGACCAAAGCAAAATCTCATCAAATTGACGTGCTTGCCCGGTGGGAGTCCTGAGAATGTTTTATAAAGTAAGGTAGGATAGGAAAAATACCCTGTCACTTACCACAGATGAAGGCAGGTGGATCAGACAAATACAAGAGAAAACAAAACAAAAAATGTCACAATATTTCAGTTAGTAACCTTAATCATGCAGTAGGCGAGACATATGACAGGGATAAGATGTGTACACATTGGGACCAACCATAAGAAAGGGCTTACAAAATCTTCTCATATGCCACAACATCCACAAATGGGAACTAGCTTACCAACCCTCACCTCAAACAGAATCCTTCTGATAGACCCAGAACTTATTGATTTATTCACATACATTTATAATTGTAAATTTTAATAGTATCATTCTTATATTCTGTTCATTTCATCTCCAAGTTCAATAATTTGAGATACACGCCTATTATTTGTGATAATATTTCCATGCAATTATTGATTCAATATTTTCCCACCCTCCCTCTTGCTCTGTACCCTTGACTTCCTATGTACTTGGTGGAAACCAGTGTCAACTCGTTTGATCTCCCTGCCGCATTTCATCAACTTGTAAAAGTAAGGTTCATCACCAAAATATTGTATTTTTTGTTTTTGTGTTCATTACTGCCTTGTGCCTTGTGCCATGTGCCTTGTTCTAATAACATCAAACTAAGCCATCTCATCCACTGTTTACTGGGTATAGATTGTGAAATTGTTTCATGCTAATAAATGGTCTCATTCATCAAGAACATTCACCGAATGAATTATGTGTAAAGTAACTGTAGGTGAGAAACAAAAGGAACTTGAAAATTACCATTGGCTATTGAAAAAATTTGTAAATAAAAGAAATTATACTCATCAGCCAAGTGGCCTGTCTTTTGCACGTTTGGGACATTGATAACTTGCCTCGCTTTGTTAAAGTACCACATCATATTAACAGTACTTACTGGTGCCAGAATAATATTACATCGTACTGGGATGGTGCTTCTTTATGTGTTATGAACGTTATCAGAATGCACGGCTCTGACTGTCTTTTCCTATACAACTAACATCTCTACTGCGGATCCCTCAGACTCTTGTCACAGATAATTCAGCTCTGGAGAACGTAGGATGTGAGAAGACTACAGCAAGATATATTTCCAAATACAACAGACTTCACGAAGTGCAGACCACCATAATGTAGTCACTCTTAACAGAAAGAAAATTTGATGATGCTACAATCTCAGTCTTAGGGTGAGAGCATAAATCTAACATAGTCCACAACTTGAAAGGTTGGTTGTATCCTTCTGATGGAGGCATGCTATGCCATTGTGTCAGAGGTAGTGTGGCCAGTTCCTTTTCTCTGGAACCTACAGTTTAATGTGGAATCCGATCCATGGAAAGACTTGGCGTTAATCTAACATTAAAAAAATAAAAAAAAAATCTTACACCCCCCGGAAATCGAACCCAGGGCAGGAGCAGTCAACTTAAGGCGCATACACATAGTGCAAGGCAGTGTGCAACACACGCCTCATACTGTGCGTACCAGGATCATCCCAAGGCATGTGCAACGCACGTGTGCAGCCATCCGTGGGTTTGTAGTAAAATAGTTTTGCTCAAAATAACCAGAGCGGCGTGTGGACGGGTGAAGCTAGCTTCGCTCCGCACTTTTCACGCATAGTGGATAACCAAGAGAGCTGCCAACCATTTCTAATTCTTTGCCTTATTCCATAAATGTACAGTGGTGGATCTAGGAATATTCTGAGCCGATGCGGGTTTCAAAATTTTGCACTTGTTGGAAAGAGTGATGAGGGGATGTACGAGCGAAGTAAAGGAATTGAGTTACAAAACTTTGATCAGACCATTGCTTGTATACAGATATGGTAGTGTAGTATGGGACCCACATTTTACGTATCAAATACAAGAGTTGGAGAGGGTGCAAAAAAGGGCTGCTAGATTTGTTTCTGAAAATTATCGCAGAATGCAATCAGTAACAGATAAGATAAAAGAGCTGGAATGGGATTCATTGGAAGGAGGAGGGTGAAGAGGGTTATGGGAGTGGTGATGAGGAATTGAATGATATTGGAGTTAAAAGTAATGCATGGAAGGGAAAAGATGACATGACCACAAGCTGGCACTTGATTTCAGGCACAAGGATGTGGGAAGATTCTCTTTTTTTGGGTAAGAGTGGAATGAGTTACCAAGAGGTGGGTGCAGGAAAGGGAGAAGATGGGTGTTTAGGGAAACTGCCATCGGAGCGTGCGCTCCATCGCAATTTAATTAAATATTATTGTTACTGTGAGATTGCCGCCCCTTCGAACATAATTTTGCCTCCTGCCATTGTTGCCACCCCGAATGCACCGTCGCCCATATTATCGCCAATTGTCGCCGCTGTGGGCAGATTATTTTATTATATGAATGTATAATATTCAGTATTATGTTTTAGTTCTTAAATTTATAAATAATCAGTCAATAATATCTTAGATTTTTTTGTCTTATTACAGGATGGTATTTTTACAAGAATATTTATTTTCTAATATGGTAATATAAATGTAGTGATTAAAAATTTGTTCTTAAGCCAGTAAAGAAGCTTTAAACTACGCCTTGTTTTTATGTCACTTTAGTAATAGGTATCTAATGATAAAGTATACTTTCTATACGTATCTATATACAACCATTTAATACATCCAGTAGCGCATCACACTGTTCTGTAACAATTGCTGATATTGTCTGATTGGACACTAGAAATAAATACTCAGAGGAGGCCTTAGGGGGTGGCAATTTCCTGGAGCCTCGTACAATAACCCGAATAGAAAAAAATTATATTTAAATTTTTTTGTTTTATCCTTAACAATAAAATAAAGTTGGTTATTTTATAGTAAAGTAAATATTAACAGTAATAAATGCCTAAGTAAAATTTCTCATTTAGATTTATTCATTGTCAAATTCGTATAAAAGTAAGATTAACGATATCAAAATTACTTAATTCATCAGTGAATAATATTTTTTTTTTCAATTTTATTGCAATTCATTACAATTTGAATCTCGCAGAAAAATTTAATTTTAAGGCACGTAAAAATTTCAACTGAGGGTCTTCCGTACCCCAGTTGCACGCAGTAACCATCTGAGACATTAGCCCAAATTTATAAGTAATCGAAAAATATATGTTCTCTGGCTTCCAGCCGCGTAAAAAAGTCATACTTGGACGTTTGTCTCAGCCTTATTTTCAACCATAAATGTCACTGAATAACTGTTTGTTTACGTGCTGCGGTGGAAGACAAAAGCCAACCCAGTGTGCTGTCATCCACTCTTCTGCTTGAGGCGAAGTTGTTTCAGCATTTTGATAGTCGGGTTCCAGGCCTCACTGAGTTGATAACCAGTGTTCCTGTTAACTTAAGAATCAGTTGTTCTGATTTCTACAGCTTCTGTTATAATGCTGTCCCAAAAATCTCTAACATGGGCTAAAACTGTAGTTTTTTCGAAATTAAATGTATGTTGGACACTGAGTTCGGCCACAGCAGATTTCTCTTCTTGCCTCAGACGAACATTTCTTCTACCCATCGCTGCACAATTCACCGCAGCGTTTGTCTGATATAACCACGGCCACATTCACAAGGTCTGTAATACACATCAGGGGTTCGTAAACCCAGGTCATCTTTAATGCTGCCTAACAAATTTTTAATTTTTGCGGGTGGTCTGAAAATTGTCTTGGCTCCGTGTTGAGTCAACAGTCTACTTATTTTAGGACTTATGGCACACACAGATGGCAGAAAGACAAAGCTTTTGATATCAATACGATCCTTCTGTCGATATTCCTTCTTTTTAAATGCGTGACTGAAATGCCTCTGATTATAACCATTATTTAAGAAAGTCCCCCAGAGATAGTCCAATTCACCTGCACGGTTATCTTAAGTCATAAATCCTTCATGCTCTGTATACCAGGGTGGTTAAAACGCTGTGAAAAACTTCTATATTAAATTAAAAATATGCTTTCAAATATAATAAAATAAATGTACTTTAGTAATGTTTTAGAATGACACAATCTACATTTTTATCAGCTGATGATCATAGAAATGAAGTCGAAGGAAAGACTTTGTTTGAGGTAATTGATATACGAAAATAACATTTGGCCATACAGGAGCGAAAATTTTCGCATTGGCTCCAAATTCTTCTCCACATCCACCAGCTCGACACCGGACCACACCGTCAAAAGGTAAACCAAACTAATGACGGAGGGATGTCGGCCGATTGGTGGACGACACGCGGTGTCGCTTAAACCAACTTCAATCGAGTGAGCGCCAATAATAAGAAAAACGCCGTTGCGGTGACTGTGCGGACCAGTATTAAGGCCTATTCAGATGACCCGATCACCCTGTCCCGTTCCCGATTTTGCTTTTGCCGACAGAGTGTTGCATTTAGACAACCCGTTGGCCGGGCTGATCTGGTACTACTGGCCTACCACCACGCGTATATCTGTCTTGCTCTGCACGTTCCATTCAGTAATAATACTAGTAATAAAATTAGTTAGTTACAAATTTTATTAAAGTTCTAATATTTAAATTAAATATGTATCGCTCCCTATTTATCAAAATCACAAATTCTTGGTGTAACCCAGACGTTTTGACATTGTGCGAAAAGCTTAGGAAAAAGAAAAAAAAGACGTGTGCCAAGCAATTATATTTACAAAGGCATATGTCCAGTCACTTTAGATGCTTAAATGTGTTGGATGGTGAAGATGTCCGGAATTTCTAGTGGATGACACCTAGAATGCCTCATTTCTCGCATCTTTGTTATGACAGAGGGCATGTGAGGTTAGGGTTGCCAACCATACTGTATTATAAAGTATCATATTTTATTTTTGGATGTTGAACTTTTTCCCACGAATAAAGTATACAACACATGTAACTGAACGTTTGTAGTTTCACAATCGCTTGCAAGAAAAAGTACCTATCGGCCAGCAATTTTTTGCTCGCTTGCATCCTTTGACCTGTGTAATTATCGAAATAATGGCAGACCATTCATATTGTTGTACTACAGTCGAGTCGTGTCCGCTTGCCGTTATTTCTGAATGGAACCATAAAGAATGCAAAACAATTTGTTTTTGGTAAACTATACAATTCAATTAATTTCCAAACAACATGTTAGTGCTTATGATGAAACGAAATAAATGCAAGATGGTGGGAAAGGATAAACAGAGCATCCATAAATTTAAAAATGAATTTCTTATTTTGTTATACTAGATGTAGAATGTGGCTCCAGCTGTAACACTGAAATGAAACCAATACTTAATAGCTAGCCCGAAAATATATGTATTTAAGGCAATAAATAACTTTTTTTCCCCTTTATATACTTTTTATTTTCCTCTTCAAAAGACAAATATACTTTATTTTTTTGTAAATAAGTTGGCAACACTATGTGAGGTGTCCCATAAAAACTTGTGGGTCTTTTACACCTTCAGCAGCTCTATCAATATTTATTTTCCTTGATTATTGGATGAATCCATCTCAAACTAATAGAAAATGGGTAACCAGACAGTGCAGGCACCACCGAGCGATGCTTTACACGGCCAGTTTTCAGGGCAGAGTGGCGGGGGCCCAACTTACCCCTACCCTTTTGCCCTAAATCGGATGGAATTTCCACCCGAACTCCCTGCCTGGTCTCGCGGCAAAAAAGTGACCAGGAGCTCGCTTTAAACGACCCGTTTTCAGGGCCGAAGGGGTGTGGCCATGTTTTAGGGAGACCAGGTCGGGTCGTCTAAATGGGCCTTTAGTGGGTTTTCACACACACCGGCAGAGCCGGAGCAGATTGCGGTACCGGTGAGACTGAGAGGGGATCTTCACACAAACCGGAGTTGGCGCCGACTTTTCGCACCGAGTGTAATAGGTTTCAAGCGTTGGCGAATGAAAGATGCGAGCAACGTTCAACAAACGTTTCCTCATTTGATTATTATACATTAGAAGGAAATAACGGAAAATAGTTAATTAACACACATTAATAGGTACATCCTCTGTTGACTTAAAACTAAAAAGGATTAGACAAATACCTTATTTCCAGCAAAATACTCTCCTGCTACTACACACTTATTCCACCGTTCATACAATTGTTTGAAACATTCCTAAAAGCCATTTTTCTAAAGTTCTTTCAATGGCTTCATCACATTTTTAATCACTTCTGACGAATCAGCAAAACGTCGTCTCTTTAACCCTTTAACTGCTGACGGCGGATCGTCTACCTGCCGCGCTGAGACCTGCTACTTGTGCCAAGTGATTATTTCTGGTGACGGAGCGGCCCGCGCTGCCCCACCCGCTCAATGCTGAATTTTCCTGGCGAAGCACTGTGACCTCTCACAGCTGATATAGAATAAATGCTCTCACTACATAGTTTCTCTGCGAATAAATTACTGCAGAATCAAACTGAATCATTAACCCTATTTTTCGTCAATAATAATTGTATCTTGTTTGTAGTTTTTACTCGATTTTTGCAGCTTATGTCGAAAGTGTCGTGATTCTTAAATTTACCTCAATAGTTTACTATTAATTGTTGCATACCCGTTTATAACAACTGCTATTTTCTATAGGTTCCTTACTGTATTAGTGTGTTACTGTTGAAATTTAAAGACCGTAGATTCGAAGAAGATACTTGAAATATTTTACTTTCACACTTACATACCGCGTTCAGACCTCGACTGTAAAATTAGAGATATTTAAACTCATACAGAGAGTTGAAGGCATCTGATTTTTCCTAGCGCTATTCGCGAATATAAAAAAACACTGAAAATGATAATTGTACAAGCAGCCTCCCCCACACACCAAAATTTGGCTTGCGGAATATCTTTGCAGATGCAGATTCCCAAAATATCTCGATGTTGACTGAATGTCTGCTGTGCTTTGTAATTACCCAAAAACCCGATTATACATAATTTTGTTTCTTTGATGAAATTTTCCCCACATAAGTACTCAACAGATTTTTCAACATTTTAAAGCTGTGAAGTGCCTGTCCATTACTTACGTGAGGTGAAATAGGGAGGGGGGGGGGTTCCGACGAAACCTCACCAGTGTAACAAAAAGCCGGGCAGAGGAGGAGTGGGGAGCTAGGCCGATCCCATACAGACATGGGTATATGTACAAAAACCTCAAGGGGACTCTAGGATAAACGTAACGACACAATCTGCTGATGGATTATTATGTAACTCGATGAGACAAATAAAAAATGAAGAATAAATTTTTTTGATATCATGCTTAGTTTTCGAGATATTCTGTCTCAAACGTGAAATGTTTTTTGGTTGAAATTCAGTAGAAAAAACTGGTCAAAGTCAAATTTAATGACAGATTCTTATTTAAATTTTCGCAAAAGTCAAATTTAATGATCGATTCTTATGTGTATTAAGTGCTGAGTAGTCCGCAATAGTCATCTTGACTTGCATCTGATGTCACAACTCATTAGCAATTTCATGTGCAAACCAACTCTTTCACTAAAAATGCACTCTGCACAGAAAGTTGCTGTTATAAGAGAGTAATGTGTATGTTAATGTCTTATAGTGCAGGGATTCATTTCAGCCTGTTGAACATAGAATATGTTGAAACATTTGCAATGTGATATTAAAAGTATGCCATGTCTACTGGAGACTGCGATACCACTATAGCTACTTTATGACACATGAGGTAATAATATTGCAGCAGTCAACAGGTAATTAGGTTGAAATCCCATTTGGACCAGCATGATTACTAGAACCACTCTTCAAAGTAACATGACATTGCTAGAACTACTATTACTGCTTGAAAATAATATGGCTTGCAGCTGACTACTACAGAATTATTACATCAACATATTTCACAATGGAAAGCAGTTCTAGGGGTACTGCAATCTCTAGTAGATGTGGCACACCTGTATTAGCACATATCAAATTTTATCATCCTATTCTAAGTGTAACAGGTTGATAAGATCTCTGATCAAATGACATTTACACACAAATTACGCAATTATAAAAGTAATGTAGTGAATATGCTGGTTTGCATAATGACATTTGATTCATGAAATAAGACACAGGTCAAATATATCTGCTGTGTACAACTCAAAATTATATATTAGTGTATCTGTTAGGTCGTATCATGTCTCCTACCCATTTTTGGGGTATTGTGTGCACTTTGACTTGAATAATACACACTAATAAACTTGTGCATGATATTTTCAACCAAAAATGACATGTCTACCGTTTGGTGTGCCCTGAATTACTTTAAAATCAGTGAACTCAAAATTGAATTAAATTATTATTATTTTATTTGGAGAATTACTAGTATGTGATAATTCTGGAACTATTTACAGGTAGAGATATTACAACATGCCATGTATGATGTAAAAGGCCTTATATTTTATATGGCGCTAAGGAATTTCAATGGTAAATTTGGTGCAGGATGTAGGTATTATAACCAAAACACAAACTTAAAATTTTTGCTTGAATATTAAAATATCTACCACATAAATCTCAATAACACCTCTGGATACACACGGTGTCATGTAGAACAGAAGTAGCATAAGTTCACGAAGAATTCCAACACTCTTGATGATAGGAATGATGACCTGTATTCCTTATTTTCTACAAAAAGAGATAACTATGTTACACAATTTATTTTATCTACTTTATACACAGTTTATACTTTGGCTTATAAAAATTTAAGCAGTTGTTTTCAAACCTTAATGCTAGAAGTTAATTGTGTTTTTTTCCTCATAGCTCGGAGCCTTTGATTACAGTAAACTCGCAGAAATATTGAAATAAATACTACAAGGATCCCAAAAATCCCCATTCCTGATATGCGATGATGATAAATTAAACAAGACAATACAATAGCAAGACCTTGCCTTATTGTCATAATTATGATAAATACAACAGGACCAAATCTAGAAATTGTGAAGAAAACAAATAGCTGACCACATGTAGAGCAAATAGACAATACGCAGCAATCAATCACAAACTTTGGAAAATACATCATAAATTTAATTGAGTTGTTGAATGCACCTTGTTGCATCAGAGATATACCTGTCAATATAGATGAGAACAAGTTAACACCACACATCATCTGAATTGAGCTCATTTTGTATTGGGTGAACAACTTTCCTTGCCAATTTGATGTGAAACTATCAAACATCAAGTACAACACCAGAAGAACTACCCCAGAAAAAGTAGTTTTAGAAGTAACTTTGTACTCGCTACTGCCCAACATGAAAGAAATCATACCAATCGTTATTAAAACAGCAGTCACATACTCATAATATTCATATTTTGCTTTTGAAACTAATTTTCCCATTATCATTACTGGAATGACTTTAGATGCTTTTGCTAAGACTTGTGTGGGAAAACTCACATACTTCAATGCTTCGTACTGACACCAAGAGCTCATTATATTGGAAAATGAGCAATATGCATATTTATAAAGTGGCGCAGTGTGACATGTTTGACTGTTTAGACATATATATAAACCAGACAGTAGAAAGGCTAATATACGATTCACAAACACTAAAAACTGAGAATCGGCAAACTGTTCCTTTTTTCCATTACTGTCTTCATAACTTTGGGTCATTATTTTTTCCTGAAGAATTCCCCATATTAGGTAAGATGATTGAAGCCCCAAGAAACAAAATAAAACCAATAAGGCTTCTCGCACTGCTGAATATGGAGTGTATGAAACCGTCTGTGCTATCTCACGGCCACTTTCTCTTATTTCAGGTTCAGCGCCCTGGAAGCAGACTTTCATCAAACTAAGAATCCATCCTTTTCTGCTAGTTTCCAGGTATTTCTTCTTTCTGACAAAAGTATATATTAAAAAACCTGGTATAAATACTACACCATAACCAAGTATATTCAATAATAGACGAATTATCCAGTTGTCGTTTACACTTAAAAATAAATCCGAGTTAGGCCGGCTGTTATCCATGCCGGCTTCAGATTTAAAAAGTATCTGTAGTGTCACGATGAAACGCTATATCAACGCACTATGAAATCATGATATTAAAACCTATGTAGAAACTTCTTCCGCATCATTTATTATAATACTGAGAAAAGCAAGTAACACTTTTAAATAATTCCTCACACAGTGTTCTCCAGATAAGAGTTTGTATATACTTGCCATCCTCAATATAAGTTCTCATTATCAATGTACCTAAACACAATAATTCGAGCCTTCAGCGTTGATTCTAACCCGCGCTTTTCACTTTAAAAATTATATTTCTTATTTCACTAACAACAAACAACACCAAAGTGAGTACTGGTTTATAGCATGGTTTATAGTCAACATCAGAGACAATATGCATAATGTAGAGATGGGTCGCATTAAAAATTGAAACTGTCAAACTGTCAGTGATAATAAGAAGATTAACTATAAATGTGTTTTTATTTTATTTATTTGTCATTTCATTGTCCCAAGATGAGGGTGCGCTGGGATCGAGTAATACTCACTCTTCATTCCACAGTTTCTTTTTGTATTATTAATGAGGTGGTTTACATTAATTCATTCGGTTGCTTTGTATGACTTTGGAAACGTCACTGCGATATGATGAGCGATAAGCTTACCAACAGCATGGACCAACAGGACATCAATGTTGCCAATAGTGCAAAATTAAAATTTGGCGCCACGCAGCGCCTATTCCTACAACATACATTCTGAATATTTTGCTACTTAGTAGATTGCCTGTACTTGGTAATAATATCTCTGGGACACTCATGTGGCGTTGTGTGGTCGTGTTTTTGCTTCAGGTGCTTCTACTCTTGTAGCATATTTAGCGGTGGCTTGTTATTTGACAATATTGAAGAAACTTGCTAAAGATGGTTCTGGATTTGGATCTTTTTCGACCAGAAAAGGGTGGTGATGTGGAAAAGATCAGGAAAAACCAAGCTAACAGGTTTAAGGACGTTGGTCTTGTTGATGAAGTTGTTAATAGAGATACAGAATGGAGACAATGTGAGTACAGTACATCAAATTATACACATACACACTAACTATTCAGAGCCCAGAAACGAGTAATAAGAATTATGTGTGGGATTAGGAGTGGAAGTTAGGGATTTTGGGCCAAGTATACATCGCGATACAGAGACTGATTGGGGATTACTGGAGATCGCGATTCCGCCAGGAGTTGTCATCGTAATACTGCAGTGGTCAAACGCAAGTCTCCACTATAAATTATTCCCTAAGTACATTTAACGGTTTCATACTGGTCCAGGCTGTATTGCAACATAATTTGTGCTTGAAAATAATGGTCCAGGCTGTATTACAACGGAATTACTGCTTGATAATAATACGTCTTGCGACTGACTACATCAGTATTCCAACGATATTACTCTATGTTGTTGTAGCGGAATCGCGATCTCCAGTAGACCCACTGATTGCGCGTGTTTTATTGCATTTGCGGTTCATACTGAAGTTGTGTAGTGAATTCAGTTGTGATGCTTTATTTTAAGCTAATTAGGAATCCTGATATAGAAAATGTTGCTATTACTTGAAATGTTGTTCGATGCATTTAGTTTTTGATATTGTACTGGCAATATTAGTGGAGATAGTGGTTTCTTTGAAATGCAGACCAGAATGTTCTTGTTGGAGCATACGGCAGGAGTTGTTTTGTTATTAGTAAGCTCCCAACGCATCTTAAATGTCTAACAGATGATAAGATTAAATTCAGAAAAAAAATTGAAACAATTTTTAATTGACAACTCCTTTTATTCTGTTGAAAAGTTAAGGGTTACCATGCAAAGTATGGCCAGTAGAAAGAATTGTTGATTTGGGTTGAAAATATGGCTAGCTACTTCATTGGCACATACTCTTAAAGGAAAAGTGTACCTGAAAGCCATAAAATATGTAACAAAGGTGTAACCTATGCCGAAATATACATTTATGCACATTACCGACTTTGCGTCAATAGACGTCTTGAGCCGCCTGACCTAATCATAATTTCTGTGGGCACAGTCTTCTTCACTCAACATCCATCAAGCACCATGGATATTTATTTATTTATTCCAACGGAAAAACCATTTTACATTAATATATCTTATGATAGCTATTTATTAAACACAATTACCACTATTTATGAACAATTTAGTTACAGTGAAAACAAGAAGATAACAAAAAATAGCAAGTATATTTTTATATTATTAAAACTAGAAAAACAATTACACAGAAGAAAATTATTAATTATTCGAAAACTAATAATAAGACTCAACATAAAACTACAAAAAAAAAAAAAAAAATTATTGCAGGGAATAATAGACCGTGACTAAGCCCATCATTGCTGACTCCACTCACGTATGAGTACTTGCTTGAAAACAGCAACACTGTCAATGAAAAAATCAAGTTCAGGAGGTATTCTGTTACCTAGCCTCTGTATCCGTTCTAAGGCACTGCTAGCCTCATAGTTTGTGCGCAGATGTCTACGACCAAATAGTTCTCTCAACCGTGTACCAGACGGACAACGAAAATATACATGTCTGAGAATTTCAGGGCAGTCTATAACACCTGAGATTAGTTTATGCAGAAAAAGGACACCATGAACATTCCGTCTCGACTCCAAAGGATGGAGGCCAAGGTAGGTTCCAACAGCAACCAACGGAACGTCTTTGTAATGAAAGCCCATGCGACAACCTATAAGCCTTAAGAACTTATTTTGAAGATTCTGAATGTGTTGAATTAGTGTGATCTGATGAGGCGACCATACAACGCTGCAATACTCAAGTATGGGTCTGACATGGGCACAGTACAAGAGCCTGAGTGTCTGAATATTATTAATAAATCTGGAAGTGCGTGCCAATAAGCCCAGGCACTTGGAGGCCTTGGCACATATGTTGTGGACATGTTCTTCTGGACTGAGATTGTACGTCAGAAGAACTCCTAGGTCTCTTACAGTTGTGCAGCGATTCAGTAGCTGATTTTCCATTTCATATTCAAAATGTAATGCCGATTTAGTGCGGTGAAAAGTAATGCAGGAACATTTATTAACATTAAGTTGCATACTGTTTTGTTGACACCATTTCACAATAGCTTTTAAGCAATTCTGAAGATCTAAGCAGTCATCTCGAGTAATGATTTTCTTGAAAATCTTAATGTCATCTGCAAAGAAAAGGCAACTGGCAAAAATACTAACTAAATCATTTATGAATATATTGAACAGCAATGGTCCTAGGTGTGAACCCTGAGGTACTCCAGAAGTTACTGCGAAAGCAGATGACAATGAGCCAAAAGCCTTTACAATCAACCTGAGGTAGCTACAAAACCACTCCAATAATTTACCAACTATGCCATATTCCTTCAACTTAGTAAGAAGGTGGGGATGGCTAACTTTATCAAATGCCTTTGAAAAGTCAAGATATATGACATCGAGTTGTTTTCGCTCACTAAATGCTCTAATTATTTCATTTTGAAGAATCACAAGGTTAGTTGTTGTTGATTTTCCAGGAGAGAAACCATGTTGCTTTGGAGTAATTATGTTACGAAACATGGGATAGATTTTGTTTAGCACCAACTTCTCGAAGATTTTTGCTAACACCGATTGTATAACAATAGGTCTATAATTCTTAACATCTTCCTTCGATCCGCATTTATGCACAGGAACAACATGACCAAGCTTAAATACATGTGGAAAAATTCCTGACTTTAGAGACCTGTTAAACAAGTATTTTAAAGGATGGCAAAGCAAGACTCTACAGTATTTCAAAACATTAGGTGGTATTTGGTCAGGGCCACAACTCTTTGAACAGTCTAGCTTGCCCAATGCTTTATAAACATCTTCATCAGTGACTGCAAGTGTACTCAGACTATTACTAGTACTGAAATGGATATTGGAAGTAGACAAAGATGGAGGTGTAAATACTGAAGAGAAGTATTGTGCAAACAGATCACACATTTGCTGTGGGTGGGAAGTGAAGTGATTATTAAATGTTAACGTGCTTGGTGCTCCTTCAGCTTTGCTAGTGTTACGGATGAAATTCCAGAATAATTTGGGATTGCCAGGAATAGTACATTGCACATGTTTAACATAGTCATTGAAGCATTTTTTGGATAAGACACGGGATTGATCTCTCAATTTTGAGAACAGGACATAGTACTCATAATCAAAGGTCTGCTTATAAGCTTTGTGGAGTCTTTTCTTTTCTATGACCAATTGTATAAGCTCTGTAGAGAACCAACATGGGAATTTTGACATTCCAGTTTTTTTCAGTGGTGTATACTTGAGCACAATTGACTTCAATATGTCAGTGAATTTTATGAACAGATTGTCAGTATCGGTGGATAAGTCAAGGGATTCAAAATTGGATAGGTCCATAGAAAGAAGTTCATCAAAAACTTCTCCAAGATTACACCTTGCAAAATCAGGAACAAAAGTGCACTGGTGGTCAGGCAAGGTAGATTCTACAGGGTGAATAATATTCAATGCTGGATGCTGGATATCAATAGGCAACAAAGGGCAGGTGTCTTCCTTGACAGTGACATTGGAAGAGGCAAATACTAAATCCAATATTAGTTGCCATTCCGTTCCAGGCTGAAATTCAACCTAAACTCATCACGGTAATGTGTATTACTGAATTAGTGGCACAGATGTCTCAAGCTGCCTATGATGTCACTATAGTCAGAATTCAGTATGGCAGCCACCTTATCCACTCAACATCCATTGTACACTGTGGAATATTAGTCGTAATTCTGGTCCAGGCTGAGTTTCAAACTAACTACACCCTCCACCAATACTGCTCCTTGAAAATCAACTGCATGAGAAAGAGCACGTTCTCAATAATGATGGCTGCTTCACATCAGCTACTACTGCACGTTACCCGACGATTTGCATTGTATTATGTCAGACCTACCTGTTTATTGACTTAATGTACACTTTTTCTTGAATAGTAATGCGTAAGGAATGTGTTAATCACATTTTAATCCCAAAATAACATTTTTTCCTACTGGTTGTACTTTGCACAGCAGCCGACTTTATTTCTAAGGTATCTACAAAATAACTGCCAGTAGTTTGTGTAAATACAGTTGGTGTAATTAATGATCCACTGTACATTTTCTGGTGTATTTATCTTTTTTGTTATGCAATTGTTTATCTATAAATTGACAACTTTCCACATCCCGCATAGACAGTCTCTTATACTGGGATCTACTATGAAAAATGGTTGTGTTGTGTTTATGTATTTATATACTTGCTGAATTTATTTGGACCCCTAAAAAGTGGGAACTTGCATAACCTCTTCCATATTTCTGGGTTTCAGTTAACAGTGAACGGTGTAATAACAGATCACTGTACTGGTGTAACTACTAGATGTACAGAAGTTTATGACACTGGATAGTAGTATTACCTGTAATTGCTGACATACTATGAAAGAAAGATCTGAGACTTGTTTTTCATACTAATTAAAAAAAGAAATAATATCTCAAGTAAAACTACAATTTTGAAGTGAAGAGTGCGTAGGTTGATATGATATGGGACCAATAGAATTACTAAGTATGGTGGATGTACGATAATGCACTGGCTTCATATTATGAAAGACGCACATTCGAATCTCCGTCCGGCCATCCAGATTTCAATGTAATCTTGGTTGTCCGGGTTGAACCGCGTCAATTTGTTGAAACCTCTTCTGTCGGAGCGATCCGAATTGTCGGGTAAGTTTGAAGACATTCTCCCCGTAGAGATTCATCAAGTGGGTGCGCAGACTTCCGCGGTCGTTGTCAATGTAATCTTGGTTGTCCGGGTTGAACCGCGTCAATTTGTTGAAACCTAACGTTTCGGCCATCATTTTGTGGCCTTCTTCAGAGTACTGTCACGGCTGGAACTGCTGCCGCCTATATATAGCTCCCGAAGAACGAGCTAGCCGTTTGGAGTGACGTCACTCAAACTACCGCCGCCAGCGTGGCCGGTCCGATGGGGGCCTGCGTCCCGCGTTTTCCTGATCAAGCATGACCATATTTGGTCAAGTTGTAGCCCGCCGTCCGCGTTCATATTATCTGGTCGTTTTTTAATTTCCAATGCTTCTCTGACACGCCGGGGCCACCATCTGCTTTCTTGAACCAATACACTTGTGTCATTGAATAAAATTGCGTGCCCACTGTCAGCAGAGTGTTGCGCTGCAGCTGATTTGCTGACGTCATTATTTTTAAGATGTCTCATGTGTTCACACAGCCTTTCCTTGACTGTCCGTCCAGTTTCGCCGATATACACTTGGCCACAGCTACAGGGTATCTGGTATACGCCTGCTGTCTGCAACTTCTCCCTCTTGTCTTTGACTTTTAAAAGCACATCAGAAATCTTCCTAGGCGCTCTGTATATTGGACGGATATTTTTCTTTTTTAAAAGACGGCCAATTTTATCCGTCACCCCGTGGACATAGGGTAATACTGCCGTGGGTCCGTCTGTTTGTCTTCTGGCTTCGTCTTCCGGTGTCGGAACACAGGGTGATGCTCGAGGTGCAAGCCTTGCAGTGGCCTTATTGATGACGTCAAGGCTGTAGCCGTTGGCCAGAAACGTCTCCTTTAAAATTTTCCTTTCAGCGGCTATGCTCGCTTCGTCGCTGACTATGGAAGCACGGACGGTTAATGTTTTTAAAATTCCACGTTTCACTGCTGGATGGTGGTGAGAGGCTGCATGCAAGTAGCGATTGGTGTGCGTGGGCTTGCGGTAAACTCCGTGCCCTAGGGGAGCCATCTTCCTTCCGTTTCACTATAACGTCCATAAAAGGAAGTTGTTTGTCCACCTCAACTTCCATGGTGAATTTAATTTTGTCGTGAGCACTATTTAAATGTTGGAAAAAAGCCTGGAGGGATTCTCGCCCGTGAGGCCAGATAACAAATGTGTCGTACACGTAACGCAACCACAAAGATGGTTTCAGAATATAATTGTTGACCACTTCAGCCTCAAACGCCTCCATATACACGTCGGCCACAATTGGAGACAGTGGGCAACCCATCGCTGCTCCCTCATTCTGCTGGTAGAAGTCCCCTTGGTATTGAAAGAAGGTGGTCCCGAGACAGAATTCAGTCAGTGACGCCCATTCTTCTGGTAGATTGAGATATCCTAGTCGTTCCCTGATGATATTTATGGCTTCATCAATTGGCACGTTTGTGAACAGTGACGTGACGTCGAAGCTAACTAATAAGTCACTGTCTTCCAGGCGTCTGTCCTTGATCCTATTTATAAAATCGGAAGAATTTCGAACTGTAAAAGTAGAGCTAGTCAGATTCTTTAGCTTGTCCGCCAGATATCTTGCCAGCGGATGTGTTGGAGACTGGAATGCGCTCACAATGGGCCGTAAAGCCGCTGAAAGGAAAATTTTAAAGGAGACGTTACTGGCCAACGGCTACAGCCTTGACGTCATCAATAAGGCCACTGCAAGGCTTGCACCTCGAGCATCACCCTGTTCCAACACCGGAAGCCGAAGCCAGAAGACAAACAGACGGACCCACGGCAGTATTACCCTATGTCCACGGGGTGACGGATAAAATCGGCCGTCTTTTAAAAAAGAAAAATATCCGTCCAATATACAGAGCGCCTAGGAAGATTTCTGATGTGCTTTTAAAAGTCAAAGACAAGAGGGAGAAGTTGCAGACAGCGGGCGTATACCAGATACCCTGTAGCTGTGGCCAAGTGTATATCGGCGAAACTGGACGGACAGTCAAGGAAAGGCTGTGTGAACACATGAGACATCTTAAAAATAATGACGTCAGCAAATCAGCTGCAGCGCAACACTCTGCTGACAGTGGGCACGCAATTTTATTCAATGACACAAGTGTATTGGTTCAAGAAAGCAGATGGTGGCCCCGGCGTGTCAGAGAAGCATTGGAAATTAAAAAACGACCAGATAATATGAACGCGGACGGCGGGCTACAACTTGACCAAATATGGTCATGCTTGATCAGGAAAACGCGGGACGCAGGCCCCCATCGGACCGGCCACGCTGGCGGCGGTAGTTTGAGTGACGTCACTCCAAACGGCTAGCTCGTTCTTCGGGAGCTATATATAGGCGGCAGCAGTTCCAGCCGTGACAGTACTCTGAAGAAGGCCACAAAATGATGGCCGAAACGTTAGGTTTCAACAAATTGACGCGGTTCAACCCGGACAACCAAGATTACATTGACAACGACCGCGGAAGTCTGCGCACCCACTTGATGAATCTCTACGGGGAGAATGTCTTCAAACTTACCCGACAATTCGGATCGCTCCGACAGAAGAGGTTTCAACAAATTGACGCGGTTCAACCCGGACAACCAAGATTACATTGACAACGACCGCGGAAGTCTGCGCACCCATCCAGATTTCAGTTTACCGTGGCTTCTTAAAATCACTAGGCAGTTGCCATGATGGTTTCTCCAAAAAGACTGTAACCAAATTTCTTTCCTCCATTCCTTTCCGACCCTAAAGACAACTAGGCATAAAGTGGTGATTCTATTATAACTGTGGTTGTGCAGTTCGATTATTGATTCTTATGTAACTCGAAAAGACAAACCAAAAGTAAAGAATAAAAATTTTGAATGTCTCACAGAGTGCTCAAAATATACTATCTCAAAATTTAGGAGGTTTGTTTGAAATGTGGCCTGGACTAGAAGAAAAATGTCGCCAGAGGTAAAAGGAACTATACCTATAACTAATTTTTGTCAGTCAAGAACTAAACGATATCAAAAAAAGGTTATTTTTCCGTTTCTATTTGTCTCGTTGAGTTACAAAAGAATCCATCATCAAATTGTGTCACCATGGTTATTATAGAGTTTTCCGTAAAGCCATAAAAAATAAATCCATACTAAAACAGCTTTATGAAAGGTGCCACATTTATAATTTAAAAAAAAAAAAAAAGAAATTGAGTATAGGATACTGCTGGAACTACTTACCGATGGGGACATTATAGCATGATGCCTATGATGTACCATATGCTACTTCATGTTCTATGCTGTACTGCAGATCATCAGTTGTTATTCTGGTCCAGGAGTAAAGCTGGTCGGTGAGCGGTTAACGCTCTGGCCTCACATTTGGGAGGACGTAGGCTTTAATCTTCTTCCGGTCATCCAGGTTTGGGTTTTCCATGCGAATGCCGGGATGGTTCCTTCAAAATGCCTTTGCCAGATTCCTTCCTATTCCTTGCCACCCAGTCCTTTCCCCCTTCTAATGACCTAGATGTTGATGAGGTGTAAAACCAGAATAAAAAATAAAAAAGTAAGGCTCCTGTGGAATGATAATGACTCTAGAAGGAATTGAAAATTTATTCCTGAGTTCAATGCATGATAGCATTTAAGAACATGTGTATATTATAGCTACCAAATATACAGTGATTAAGTAAAGTCGTTTGAAATGTGAGCAAGACCAAACATGTTATTGAACAAGAAATGCTTGATGTTTATTGCAGCTGTTGAAATAAATTCTGGACCAAAAACTGATGTTTCTTAGAGGTGGCTTAATATTTTTCAGCAGGACTTTTGATTTGTACAGCAATTGTACATTACAGTGTATTCATTTCTTTTTTTAACTTCTAGCTTTACACCTTGTCTAGATAATTACAGGTGAGAAAGGATGGGAAGCAAGGAACGGGAAGGAATTTGGCAATGGACATTTAAAGTAAGCATCTTGGCATTCGCCGAGAGTGATTTGGGGAAACCATGGGAAACCCAAATCTGGATGGCCGGATGGGGATTCAAACCTGTGTCCTCCCCAAATGCAAGGCCAGAGCGTTACTGCTCACACTCGGTTTGTATTGTTTCCACTTACCCACCATGCTCGGTGAGTAATCATTATTCCTATCATCATGATCATCATCATCATCATCTAGGACAGCTTCCAGCCACTGGCCGGGTCTGCTGGGAACAAAAGCCTAGCCAGCGCTTCCTGTCTAACCATCATCTCTCTTCTTCCACTGATGCCCAATTTTCTCCTCTCTCTCCTCCACACATTTCTTAACACCTTTAATCCATCTGTCCCTCGGTCTTCCTCTAGGCCTCTTCCCTTTCAGCTCCATGTCCAGCATCTTCCTTGGTAGCCTCTCCTCTTCCATTCACTTTACATGCCCGTACCACTGTAGCCTAGATTTTTCAATTCCTAGTTGTAGCAGTTCTTCCTTTATCATCTCCATGATTCTCTCATTCCTTATTCTGTCTCTTCTTGTTACTCCCACTCTACTCCTCTGAAATTTCATTTCCACCGATTGTACCCTCCCTTTGTCTCTCTCCTTCATCACCCATGTTTCTGCTCCATATGTTAAAATTGGTACAAAATATGTTTTATATATTGCCTCTTTACTCTTTTGTGGGATATCCCTACTCCATACCAGGCTTCTAATGCTTTTAAAAAATCCATCTGCACATCTTCTTCTTTCGTTTATTTCCATCCTGTTTCCTCCATTTTCTTCAATACAGCTTCCCAAATATTTGAAACATTCCACTCTATTTAGTTGCTCCCCTCTAAGTGATATGCCTATGTCCGTCCTGTTCTTCTTTCTTGTTGTTATCACCACTTCACTTTTTCTCGCAGAGAACTACATACCATAGGCTGCAACTACTCTCTCCCACACATCCAGCTGATCCTGCACATCTCTTTCATCCTCTCCTCAAACTAATAGGTCGTCTGCAAATACCATTGCTTTCATTTTTCCTTCCCCAATGCTCTGCACCACCTTCTTCAATATTTCATCCATAGCTACAATAAATAAGAGGGGTGATAGGGCACTTCCTTGTTTTAGTCCATTTTTTAAATGGAACCATCCAGTCTTATCCGTTCCCACTTTGACACAGCTCTTACTACCCCATACATATCCTTCACTCTTTGCACTATCTCCATTTTTACTGACTTTTTTCTCAGTCCTTCACACACTTTGTTTCGTCTGAGGCTGTCATATGCCTTTTCAATGTCCAGAAAGGCCATCGCCAGATCTTTCCCATACTCGTAGTGCCGTTCTTGTAGCTGTCTTATTGCAGATATAGGATCGATAGTTGACCTTCCTGGTCTAAATCCATATTGTTCTTCCCTTAGCTGCCTTTCAACCGCTCTTCTTATTCGGCTTTCCAAAACTTTCTCATATATCTTGGCACAGTGGCACATCAGGGTAATACCACGGTAGTTTTGGCAGACAGTCTTGTCCCCTTTCTTAAATATGGGTATTATTACCCCTTTCCTCCAGTCCTCTGGAATTTTTCCCACCATCCACACAGCCTGCATCACCCTATAGAGCCACTGTGTGCCCATTACTCCAGCAGCTCGTATCATCTCCACGCTCACTTCATCCACTCCAGGTGCTTTACCTCCCTTCATTCTCTTTACCGCATCCTCCAATTCCTTCCATGTAATATCTTCCTCTTGATACTAGTCCTGTTCTTCCTCTGTACTCTCATTTTAATCACTGGGTCCTGAAGCATTCAACAGGTCCACAAAATACTCCCTCCAGACTTCCTTTATGTCGTCTTTCCCATCCACTAAATTGCCATTCTTATCCTTTATACTACCTGCTTCCATTCTGCTCATCCTCCTACTTTTTACCATGGCATACAACACCTTCTTACTGCCCTCACTATCCTCTTTTAGCATTTCTGTCCATTTTTCCATCCATTTCCTCTTTCCTTCCTGTATCACTGTTTTTGCTTCTTTCTTTTTGCAACTGTACACTCTTTTGCTTTCCACTGTTCTCCTTTGGAACCATTCCCTGAAGGCTTTTTTCTTCTGTAGCACAGCCTCCTTTGCCCTTTCATTCCACCATGGAGTTTCTCTTTCTCTTCTTCTACCAGCTGTCCTACCACATACTGCTTCGGCTGTTTTTACCAAGGTGGTTTTAAAACGTTCCCATTCCTCCTCCGCTGACTGCAAGTCGTCCCTAGGTATTTTCTGCACAAGCTGCTCTTGGTACTCCCTCCTGCACTCCTCATCCTTCAGTTTTCCACACTCTTATTCTTCTCTCCTGGTTTCTGATGTTCTTGCTCCCTTTTTCTCTTTCAGACTGGTTATTAGAAGTCGATGGTCACTATCTAAGGCTTCTGATGGGATGACCTTTATATCCACAATACTCTGTCTCAACTCTGCTTCGATTAGGAAATAGTCAACAATCGACTTCCGAGACAAGTCTGTACTATACCATGTTATCTTATGACTTTCCCTCTTCTTGAACCAGGAATTACCCACAATCAAACCATTCCGTTTGCAGAACTCCAACAGCTTTCTTCCTTCTGCGTTTCTGCTGCCCCATCCTTGTGTTCCAAGGACCTCTTCATACCCTTTCCTTGCAGTACCAACGTGAGCATTAAGGTCACCCATTATATTTTGGTTGCTCCTGCCAAGCTGCTGCTGCAGATCCTCTTCAAAACTTTCCTTTTCCTGCTCGGTGCATCCTACCTGAGGGACGTAAACTTGTATTAGCTCCAAGTTCTTGTCCCTAACTTTCAATTCAACCTTTATCATTCTGTCATTTATTCCTACTACTTCCTCCCTTAAACCTTCCTTTATCACGAGTGCTACTCCATTTCTTTGTCCGTCCCTATTCCCAATCCAATACAGTTTATATCCCTTCCATAATTCCTTCATGCCTTCCTCCCTCCATCTTGTCTCTGCTAGTCCCAGTATATTCAATCTCCGTCTTTCCATCAAATCTACGATTTCTTCAATGTTTCCCGTCAGTGTTCTTATGTTTAAAGTTCCTATTCGTAATCCCTCTCGTTGTCCTTTTTCATTGCCAGGTCATCTACTTTGGTAACTTTTTCCGAGGCTTGTTCCTTTATATTTGAAAGCAACTGACTCATACTTGTACTGTTGGCTTGCTAGGCCCTCTTTCAGGGTTTACTCCCTTAGCCTTTGAAGATCCCTCTTCGCCACAAGGCAGTGGTGTTTTCTCCCCCGGAGAGGATGGGTGGCCCCTTTCGCCATTTTCGCCAATCTGAAGGTCTCCTTCTCTGCCAAAAAACTGCCGTTGAGGACTTCGCCCGTATCCCTGGGCATGGGTTCCACACTATACCCTGTGGGATTGGGTCCTTGCCTGGACTTAGCCACCCTGTCACTCCGGCCTACTGGAGCTAGGATGTCAACCCCCGCAACGTGGATGTGCCAGACAAGAATTACCCAAGTGGAATATAGGGAAGGTGACCCTACCTCCCTTGAGCCGGGTTAATGGTTGTGTATAATGCCACAAACCAAAGGCATCATTGGACATAATGAATACAAAAAACAAACTCCGGAAATTGGTTAACATTGTAGTAGTTTAAATTTAAAATTAGCATGTATTTTGTGACTAAAATATTCACATATCTTTAATAACATTGCCCAGGGAATGTGTGCTCAAACTTGTTTATCGAAGCATGATTTTAGAATCATTATCATTTGCAGAGCACCAGGGTGTATTACAACCCACCCACATCTTCCACTAAAATTGCAGCTTTCAACTATGATGCACAAAACTTGGTATCATTACTGGCTTCATGCTACAACACATAGTACGGTGATATTTAATACTTATTAAAAATATAATGCTCTGGCTGTTGTGTAGAATTACTTCTGGCAATATCGTATAGTTCAGTATGCCAATTGTGAAAAACTCTGTGTATTGTGCTGTTGTATGCAATGCAAGTTTGAATATGTTCAAGGATGCATTTCAGCCTAATCATAACCTCCACCATTGTTTCATCCTGAAATCCGAAGGCAAGAATATAGGCCTATTTATTCTGTCATGATCCGGAATTGATCCTCTTTTCGGTTGTTTCGCACATTCTGGTATACGGTACTATTGGAACATTTTTTTTTATTCTCACCCTACAAAAGAATCGTTAAAAATACTAACATTGTGAATATTAATTTAATTTATTTGTGATTGAGCCTATGCCCTGGTTGCGCCATTATATGCCTTATACATTCCTGGCACTTCGTTCTCCAATCTTCGAGAGACATCCAATCCAGCTCCCATATCATATAAATTATAATCTAACTGCTCTCCAAGCACCCGCTCCATTCTTGTATTTGATACCCAAAATATGGGTCTGATATTACGTCGCCATATTGGAGCAATGGTCTGATCTAGATTTTGTAATCTAATTCTCACTTTTCTTGCGAATCCCCTTCCCCTCCCCCAAATCATTCTCTCCAATAAATGAAGGCTTTTGAAACCTCTCCCTACCTCCTGCCCTTTTGAGTTTAATATCAAATTTTATTTTTATTTATGATCTTTTACAATCAAACAAGAAAATCTTTATCTTTTTATCCGTACACCTACTAGTAGCTGACTCTTCTGGGCATATGTCTTTATTCCTTCAATCTCTACCTACTCAGCAAGGAATACTGTCCAGATCCCCCTACTGCCGCAATCCTTTTGTACAGCATTGTTATTAACAAACAACTTATCTTCTTACCATAAACCACAAATACAGCAATTCATTAGATTAAAGAACAGCAATGGTCATAATACATTACCCTCTCGTAGTCCCGTTTTCACTTCCACCACTTTGGACTTGCCCTTTCCTGCCCTAACCCTTTGCTTTCCGCCTCTTAAAATGCCTCTACCCAGCCATGTTTTCATCCATTGCAATTGCTTTTACCTAATTTTTCATTTTATGACTTGCTCTGCCAAGTGCCTTGGGACAGAACCATTGCTACACTGTTAACTTCACTTTCCCTGTTCCTTTTTCCCCCCAAATATCTTGCATATGGCCCAATAAAGGATACCTTAAATCTTGGTTGGAAGAAACACTGCCATTTTCCAAACCAGTTTCTTTCATCCTAGACTCTACGAGGCATAAAGCCATAAGTTAAAAAATAAAATAAAAAATCCTAGACATTTCTTATGTGGTTGCATATCATTCTCCTCATCAATTTTAATAACTCAGAAGTAATGTCATTCACACCTGACCCTTCACAGTTTAAAATTTTTAGTTCCTCATGAACTATTTCCAATTTTTTTGTCTGTTCATTTCTTCTTATATGGAGAGCCATTGAATTTCACCCTCCTGTTTCTCAATGCAATTCCTGACTTATATTCTCTGCCTTTTTATGAAATCCTCAGTAACTTCGTTATTCTTATTGACATCTGTTTGTATACTTTCCCTTCCCTTCAATATTCTAACATAAAGGTACAAATTTTTACAAGCTTCATTTAGGATTCCCTATTAACTCTGTTATGTTCTCTTTTTACCATCATCTTTAGCCGACCAACCTCCCAATTGCAGAATGTTTATTCGGAATTGTTTCTTCATTTTGTGTTTTGGAATAACTATTTCCTCTTCTATTCCTATATCCTTCAACAGTTTCCACATCCTCTCCACTGTACTGCTGCTCCCCTTCCACCTACTCAAAATTTCTCTGAAATATCTCTTCATTTCTGAAATATTTGTCCTTTTATAACTGCACCTACAATCACCTTTAATTTTGGCCCTGGTTTACTCGGCTTTCTTGTATTCATCAGAACTTCTTCACAATGAATTATTGCTTGTGTGATAAGTTATCATCATGTTATGTTAGCAATGGTTCTATCCCCTTGTACTCTACTGTTCCCTCCTTCTCTCATTAAGGTATCTGGATATCTTTGCTGTTTTCTGTTATATTCTTATTTCCTTTCCAGACCACACCTGGTATAATAAATCCCCATTCTATGTCTACCTCTTAAATATTGAATATGAATTTAATTTCTCTCTTAGAACCTCTTCTGGTCACTTGTTTTCTCAATGTTGAAAGAGACGAGAACCTTATCATTATTTAACCCCTGTAACTCGGGAGTTTGATCAATGAATACCTGCGAACTGCTTAATCTTTGTCAAGGAGTATGAGTACTCCTCCACCAATTTCTCCTCCATCTCTACAGTTTAGTCTATAACACCTGAGAAAAACCTCACTTTGAAAAATTGCACTTTTCTTTTCGGGTTTGGCACTCTGTGTTTCTTGCTGGTAATGTTAATGTTTCAGTCCCAATATGGAGCCTTCATTAGGGCTGTTTCAAGTTAATGTATCTGCTTGGTGAATTGTTTACATTTTATGGCAGAGACTATCTGCTGTTCCAGAAAGGTTTGCATTCAGTGGAACGATCTGTTTTGTGAGTGGAGACTTTCCTGGCATACTGATTCAATGTAAGCTTCACGGGTGTTCAGCCGGATAGCATTATAGAAACACAACGTTTCGACAGCTGACTCTGCTGTGCGGAGAGCTTCCAGTGTTGTAAGCTAGAAGTCACCGCCTGGACTGGCTTAGTAGAAGTTGTATGAAAGTAATTCTTAGACTTGATGAATACTAGAGAGATCAGAATTTTAAGCATATTAATCGTGATTAAAAATTAAGTAACAGATGAAATGGGAAATCAGTATTTTCCAGAAACAGGAGTTGGAATATATAAGAACGAAGTCTTTCTCGGCGTTGAGAATGTATAAACTGCTCTCGGGTGACTAGCCGAGATTCATTGCCGCCATCTTCACCAGAAGATGGCGGCAATGAATCTAGTCGCCGAAATATCATGTGACAACGCACTCTTGACTCGGCTAGTCACCCGAGAGCAGTTTATACAGGAGTTGGAATGGTGGGTAAAATTTTAAGACTTTAGAAATAGGTTAATGTGAGGGAGGGAAACGTCAGAGGTAAAGAATTTAGAGCAATATTAACATTGGAGTTGAGGGTTATTCCTGTGGAAATGTTGATTTTAAGAGATTAATTTTGTATAGGAAGAGATGGCAGATTGCCATAGTAGTGTCAAGAAAATTATTACTGACAAGCCAGAGCATAATATTTGACAACCAGAACCAAAAGGAAAATGCTTTAAAATCATATCAAAATGAAGAAGTTGGGGAAGTAAACTCATTACTTACAAATTTCAAGAGACAGGAGAGCTGAAATGATACAAAGTAGAACTCAGTTAGATGATATTTTGTGTAATCTCTGTGCCCCCTACAGTTCTGTGAATTGCAGAGTATTGATGTCTGAGGATTTTTAAAAATGTATTTGACCATTTCCTGTATTGGGTACAATTATTATGGAATCTTTTTCCCCAAAGTAGTTTCTTTGGAACTACATACACTTCTCCCAATAATTTCTCCACTGCATTTTGAGGAATCTGGTACAGCTTGACTATTGTGTTCCAAGTAACGTCTTCTCAGGGGTGCTGGGGGACCTATAGACAATGCTATTTCTCTCTACCGAGTGTGGTGTTGTAACGGCCAGCGTTCTGGCCTCGCATTTGGGAGGACGGCGGTTCGAATCCCCGTCCGGGCATCCAGATTTGGGTTTTCCATGGTTTCCCAAATCACTCCAGGCAAATGCCGGGATGCTTCCTTGCCCTCCATCCTTTCCCGTCTCTAAAGACCTCGCTGTTGAGAGACATTAAGCAGAATATAATGCTCTCTGGTAATATTTTGCTCTTTTGGTGCATATTTATGATGCACCAACCCCCCCCCCCCTCCCCAGTTCATTTGTTTCTTGAGGAAGAAATGGAAGTTGGGCACTTTCTGAAGATACCTTGCAGGTTGTAGCATAACAAATATTCTAATGACATCTTTGAAGTATGAGTTACATGGCACGGGCCTGTTAATACTCTCTTTAAAGAAGGGTTTCCATAACAACAAGATATACAGACATAACTAGGAGATTGCCTAGGTCAGCGCTAAGGAGAACCTGCATATTAAGAAGTCCGATTATGTAATTGAAACGATGTATTTGGAGTTATTAAAACTAAGTTAAACTGTGTTGAATATAAAAAAAACTATCAGTTTATTTATTTACTTTAGTTGCACATTCAGAAGATAAAATAAATAGCTCCACTTCGCAGTAAACCGAGCGTGGTGGGTGAACGGCTAACGTTCTGGCCTCGCATTCGGGAGGACGCCGGTTCGAATCCCCGTCCGGGCTTCCAGATTTGGGTTTTCCATGGTTTCCCCAGATCACTCCAGGCGAATGCCGGGATGCTTCCTTCAAAAAGGCCATGGCCGAATTCCTTCCCGTTCCTTGTCCCCCATCCTATCCCGCCTCTAATGACCACGCTGTCAACGAGGCGTAAAGCCCAAGCAAAAAAAAAAAAAAACTTCGCAGTAAAATCACAAAGCTATTAGGAAGCATAAAACACGAAAATAATAAAGTGGTCATAAGAAATGCTACAAGGTGTAGAATTTCTTAATAGTGCGAGAGGAAATGGAAAAATCTGATAAATGTACTCGCATGTTACCTTCCATTGCTAATAAATATCTATTAGAACAGAGGCAAAAAAGGCACGTTTTTTCCAATTTTATGGCCAGTTTGACTGCAACAGCTGCAAACAGTAAACAAGATGAATTCACATATGCATTGTTTGGGTGCCTTAATATTGTGAGACTGACACATGTAACAATATTAGAGCAGGCAAAAGAGGCTGGCTGCAACACATTTGTGTTAATTTGTCTCCATTTCATGTTTCTGCTGTGGCTTGTGCTACATCTCTATTAAATAAAATATCATTGTTTCCTGTTTCCATTATTGTGGTTGTCAATGCTAAAAAAAAAAAATCATTTTCTAAACATCGAGACAGGGTAAGTATGTGTAAGTATGTGTAAGTAGGTTGAAGAGTTGTATCACATTATTAGATATTCGTCTTATGAAGAAATAAACTGCCAGCTATATATTGTCATGAATTGATTGTCATGAATTAATTTTTTTTGTTTTACATGATGTTTCAGAAAACATTACTTAAAGCAAGTATTTGACAGATAAAAGGTCAACTTCTAGTTTATACTTGCAGTACTTTGTTCATAACATCATAAACTATATTGAAAATGATATAGTTTGAATTCTTTTTCCAACAGTGAAATTAATTCTTAATTACTTTTACAAGGTCTGTTCATGACAACCTTGTGCTTTCAAAATAATAAATTTTTGAGTTTGTTAGATTCTATATATTTTTCATTGAAAAACAGGCAGATGGCTCTCATTAAGACTATTAACTAATTTATTTTGTCAACAGATTTTATCTGGGACTCTCAAATTTTAATCTTTTAATACACCTTTTGTTTTCAGTGCGTCATCAGTTGGATAATCTGAATAAATTGAAGAACTTGTGCAACAAAGTAACTGGTGAAAAAATGAAGGTAATACATTTAAGCATATACAGAGTAAATTTAGTTTTCTTTTTATGAGGCGAATTAGAAAGGAAGCATGTATATTAATTGTTTTATATAACTCCATGTTCACCATTGACCATGAACATGGAGCATTAGCTCCAAAAAATAGTTCTGCCTGCGTCTTGAGTTAGTGGTGATTACCTTAAAAGCTGTGGTATCAAAACAGTTGGCTACTTGATTTTGGAAAATAATTGCAGGAAGAAATTGTACCAAGACTAAGATACAGTCATCTTAGAGACACATTTATACTGGCACTATAGTGCACAGCAGATCAAGAATTCTTAGCTTATGCTTGGTTTAGTACATACACACATTCAGTGCCGATACGATACAATAAGCAGCAAATTGGACAGTTCCATTTCACATGCAGTCAGATACGTTCTGTTACTACATTTGCTTGCTAAAATTACCAGAGCCATATATTTGTATGGAGAAAGGCTATGTAGTCTGATACCAAGTTGTAATCATTGCTTCAAGCATTATGCCAGATAGACCATACGGGAAAACAGCATAGCTACATGTGACCTTCACATACTTTCATGTATACCTAGATTAGCAGTGAGCTTTCAGCTGTGGACAACTGCATCATTCTTGTTGTTCATATGAGCTATCCCTATTAAACTACATTCTAAAGGTATCGTGAAACCGTAACACATCCAAAAAGATGTCAAATAATCTCAGTGCTCAGATTAAGAAAACCAATACAAATATTGCATTTTAACTAGCTTGTCAGCATATTTGTGTAAGTTCTTTGTACAAATGATCATACAAAACCACGTGAATGTGAAAATGTAATTTTGTCTTTGATTTAATTTTATCGTAATGTAAGATGCCATCTCATGTTTTGCTACTTCAAAATGTATAGGCCAAATAAATAGATCTATGATTGGAAAGGTAGGCCGATGTCATGATAAAGAGTGTTTTACTCAATGTGGAAAGTTAAATTATTTGTAACAATTCTTGTGTTTGTTGTTTCACATTTTTAGTGACCACATAAAATACAAGTTATTAGAAAACTTTTATGTCATTAAGTAAACTTAGTAATTTTGGCTAATGTTGCATAATTATTGCAAATTATGGGAAGAATTAATTACTATTAGAATTGAATAGAAGAGAAGGGTTATTTACAATTGTCACCTAATGTTACATCAAAGTTGGCACTTAATTTTAGATCGTGGATTATTAATTTGTGGACTTCTCATAATTATTTAACAGTCAGTTTTGATTTTATCATCATTTTTTGGAATGACAACTAATTTTAATATTGCTACAAAATTTATTGCAATTGTCCAGTTTGGTTTTTAATTTTTATCTTTAGGAATTTCACTATGAAACTGATGTCAAAAATTTAATTATAGTATGTATCAATGTAGCCTGGAGATTTTAATGCAGGTCATGGATAGCCGATGTGGTTATCATCTTGGGAATTTTTGCTTCAGCTTGGTGATATGGTGATACAACTGCTGATAAATGGAAGTAAATGTTATATTAACTACTTCCATTCACAGATTATCCTCTCCACTTCTGAGCCTATTCTTATTAAGTCTAGAGTTGTCTGGTGAAAAAAAATAAGTTTCTTTCTGTTTATGTTCCGTTTTTGCAATTGCCTCTCGCAGCATTACTGAAGGTAGAGGTCTTACACATACTCTACATATAACTGATTAACTGTAAGGAAAAAGGAAACAGCTTTTACGCAATATAAATAACAAAGGATAGTTGAAGGCCGCAATGAATGAAAAACATATACATATTTCGGTTTTACATCTTATTCGTGTGATCACATGAATAAGGTGTAAAACTGAAATATGTATATGTTTTGTTTGTCATGTATGTTTTTGACTCGTCCTGGCATTCAACTTTGGTTAGCGATGAGTCATTTTCCCTATTGTTTTTTATTTATGTTTCTGTACACTGATTGCCTCGAATTGTTTTACATGATGGTTACAGTTCTACTGCCACTTACTGTGTCGTCTCATCCCAAACTGTTTTGCTCGCCCATGCATGCTGCTGTAATCTAATAGCACATTTCCCCACAGTGCTGCTGAGGAACCTAACTGGTTCATGATGAGCTGTGTTTCTGACATGAGTATACTGACATTGCATTAATAGGAAAATATAAAGCCCCGTACTATGACAAAAGGTAGTCACAAATTTTATCTTGCAAAGAAAATGCACATATATGACCTATTCTTCTTGAAGTTTGGCTTACTGTTTGATAGCTTACAGACTTGAACTGATAACTGCTAAGCCCAACTGTTTTGCTAATGTGTGAACACTATATGTTTTAAAGTCTGTCAAAAGACATTTAGACCATGTGTTGTAAAACTCTCGCTGTGGCTTCATGATGGCTTCATGTAAGATTAAAAAGGCTTATGGAAATAAATACAACCTCCTAGATATCAGTTATGCTTCCATTAAATTTTTGTCTTTTGGTTAATAAATCTCTGTAAAACTTTACAATTTCTTCATATGTAATTAATGTTAGGTGGGTGGAAGGAATCTTCAAATGTTTTTTTAACTTTTTCCTTTAGTCCTTCTGTTTTAAACTATTTTCAACTATGCTGACACATAAATGTTCACCCTGTATCTTACTTATGTTATATATTAGGACTTGGAGCTCCCTGAAGATTTATAAAATTGAGAAATATATTTTTTGTGTTGTAGAAAGCTTCCAGCAGACATGCTTCTGCAGCCTTTAATTGTGAGAAGGTTGGGTAGGTCTTAAGAACTTTCTCTGAAGCCTTATTGAGATGCTGTTGGGAGGGTCTTGACATAATAAAGAAATGCTTAAAGAGTATTAAAATGTAATGATCAAAGATAAACTGTTTGTCTTAAAAATTAAGTTATCTTTTGTTATCTACAGCTGTGTCTATCATTCCAAACATTTAGATTTTTTAATTTCTTTCTGTCCACATGTACTAATTTATTTACTGAACTGCTTTGTGCAGTAGAAACTTTGCTCATATAGCTGTAATATGCAATGGTCATATGTACATTTGATTTGCAACCTATAAGCAGGCATCCAATTTTCTGGACATCTTTGTAAGTGCTGTGCTAAAAACTTCATCTCATGAAAAAGAAGATAATGTACTAGAAGCAACAACTGGTGATTTATGAAAGTTTTATCACTTTTTGTTTGATCATTTTACAATTATTTCAGCAGTATAAATGTAGTGTTATATTCTTTTGTTGCCTGTTGACTGTGTGAATTGGAGAGGCAATAGTACTAACTAATCCAAATGTGAACATTAAATCAGTAAAGTATAAAGACATGTTGTAATATCCTGCTTAAAAGAGAAAAAGAGGGGAGAACTGTGAAAGTACTCTAAGTGGTTTCCATGCCAGATTTAGCTATTTGTTTCACTAGGTAGTATATGTCACACACCGAGCATGGTGGGTGTGCGGTTAACGCTTTGGCCTCGCATTCAGGAGGACAGAGGTTCAAATCCAGGTCTTGTCATCCAGATTTGGGTTTTCCATGGTTTCCCCAAATCTTTCCTGGCAAGTGCCGGGATGCTTCCTTCAAAATGCCCATGGCTGAATTCCTTCCCATTCCTTGTCCCCAGTCCCTTCCCACCTCTATGATGTCGATGAGGTGTAAAGCCATAAGTGAAAAAAATATTCACAGTCGGCATTACAAGTGTTGATAATCATTGTATGTACTGTATTTTACGGACTATAAGGCATACTTTTTCTTCAAAAAATTGCCACAAAAATTCACGTGCATCTTGCACTCAAAATTAATATTAAAATGTCCAGTGTTTGATATAAAATGCCTGCCAGTCTTAAAAATGACCATATGTTCGATAACGTAGGAAACCTATCTCTATCTGACAACACTGGATTCAACCTATAGCACAAGTGCACCGATGCGACGAACATGGGTTGCTGGGATTCTAAAGCTTGCTAATACTGCCTCCCTCCCACGCTGCCATCACAAACCCATAACATTGTCTAGTCTATGGTGCGTCATTGCAATCTACGATGCCAGTAAATTTGAAAGTAATTTCTGTTATCAGTAACAGTACCATATTTTTGTTATAGTGGCAGTCACGAAATTAGTCCTGTGAAGGTCACGGAGTATCCGAACAGTGTTGCAAATCAGCAAAAAAATCAACTTTCAGTAATGAGTGCAAAAAAAATTCTAAAACATAATACTTAACATGCGGAACAAGGTGATGTGCTTTATAATTCCAAAATATTTGTGTGACTGTTTTTAAAAAAATAGTAATGTGTTTCCATGAAAATTAGAAATCAAAATACTTTTTCACTTCAACCGACAGAAAACGCAATAAAAATAATAAGTAATAACTCAAAAAAATTATGCACCTTCCTGAAAGTTAACAGACTCATACCGAATACATTTTATTCATTAAATAGGGAACAATGTGAATAAAAAAAATAAAATGTTACACGAAGCGCTTAGTTGTTTCGGCTGTGTAATGTAAAATGTTGTCGCTGACTAACTTACGTTTTATTTTTTTACGTAAAAACTTCCAGCGAGAAAGTTTCTAAGAAAATACTGAAATTAATTCTGGTAGCAGGCAAAGCCTCTTCAGACAACCCCTTTTGGATTGTTTCACAGTTTATATTTGCGCGAATGATTGCGCGCAGCGCATGCCGCAGTGCCGGCTGGTCGGTCGGTTCGTTTACGACTGAGAAACATATTTCCTGTCCTCCACAGAAAAGCTATTTTCAGCTTCTGTAAGAATTATTATTGTCATTGTACACAATGGCCCATACATGACAAATTTCGCGAGAAATCCTCAAAAGCAAAGACAAAACGAAAATTAATTTATAAAATGTAAGGGATCGATTATACAAAGAAATGACTACCACAAATACCTCCATGTCAGTGTTTGTAATTTAGCGAAGTATTTTTATTTTTGCGTATTAGTTATTGGTAATATTCCTTAAAAATACTTTAAAATATCTGCTACAATGATTTTAATTAGGTTTCCAAAGCCCAGGCGGCCTGCAGGTTCGCGAATATTACTTCTGTCTGTTAATACACTAATTTCATGATTATGTTCCTGAACATCACCACCATTAACATTACTCGAATAGGCCTTAAACTAAGGAAATAAAGCGACCGCGTGTAAAGATACGCATGGACGACCTGCAAAAGCTAATGTGGCAATGTCGCCGGCCCAACCAAGGGACAGAGGGTTGGTGCGGGCAGGGGAGGCAGTGGAGACTACGTGACCTTGGCAGGCCTAATTTCATGACGCCGACTATAGTAGCTAGTTTTGCAGTGAAAAATAATGAGAGGTATTCATATGATGTGGGCTATAAATTGAAATTAATATCATATGCGGAAGAACAAGGAAACAGAGCAGTATTTCGGCTCTCTACCAAACGGAAAAAAAAACCATTTGTGATTGGCGGGCTAGTAGAGATGAACTGAAAAAAATGAGCGAGATTATGTGTGGAAATAGAGGACTGAATGCATAATGGCCAAAACTAGATGATGACATGAGGATTCTATGATGACTGTGGCTTATTATGGATTCTTATGTAACTCGACGAGACAAATTGAAAGTAAAGACTAAATTTTTTTGATATCTCACTTAGTTCTTAAGATATTGAATCTCAAAATTGACATGGTTAGATTGAAATGCGGCCTGGACCAGAAGAAAAAATTCGCCATAGCCAAATTTGATTATGAATTCGTATGTAACTTGACGAGACAAATTGAAAATAATGAATAAAATTTTTTGATATCTCCCTTAGCTCTCGAGATATTGTACCTATCTAAAACATGAGAAGGCTAGGGTGAGTTCCGGCCTGGACCAGAAAAAAAAATCCCAAAAATCACTGTAATCATACGGTGGAAATGCACTATAAGTATTTTAATTTCTTCCTAGTGGTTTTTGTTAGGTTGAAATATGGCCTTGACCAGAAGAAATGTCTCCAAAAGCACAATTAACTATACCTGTAACTGATTTTTAACATGCTATATCTCAAAAACCAAGCGAGATATCAAAAAAAAAAAAAAAAATCTTTATTTTCGATTTGTTTCGTCGAGTTCTACAAGAATTCATCATCAGACTGTGGCGCCACGGTAATGATAGAACTGCTGTTTATGTATTGAAACGGATTCAAGGACACCATCAAAATAGCATTGGAATTAATACAAAAATGATTCAAATACATGCCCGTAAGCTAGTGCTACAGTGGAACTTAACAGACATTAAGGGTGAAATTGGTTGGGTTCACATGTTTATGAAGCGTCATGGACTTGGCATGCGAACCACAACCAAAATATCTCCGAAAATTCCATAAGATTATTGTCAGGTTCTCCGGTGGTTTAATTAATATAGTAATTAATTAAGTAGTCCACCATAAAGTTCAGTTTAACATTTTTTGTTTATTTTCAAAACAACTTCAGCGATATTGTTTACGTGTAAAGATACAATCCAGAGATATTACTGATGCAATCTTTGGCAGTTCCAAAGTGAATCTGTATAAAACTAACTGTAAACTAGAAACTGTCCTTCTGCCGATTACTTTATATAGGCTCTATTGAAATTTCTTGAACACTTCAGAAGCTTGCGCGAGATATTTCTCGAACATTAACAGTTACTCAAACAATTAAACATATTAAAAACAATCAGAAATAGTACTTAATCATTTAACATCATTACAAAATGGTCAGAAATGGAAATTAAAGACACTTAAACACAAAATTATTTACAGAAATCATTTTGAACTGTGGAAAATTGTCCTTTAGACATCATAACTTGCATTAATATTTGGAATTACAAACATTTAAGCAATTCTCTTGCACAATTCGGTTCTTAAACATATTAAATGGCCTCTAAATAATTTCTTTTCATAAAATAAAGTCTATATACACTGATTTACAAGACATTGCAAAACAAACATACCAGATCATATTCAAGCAAACTTTAGCTCACTACAAATACTCCATTAAATACAATTCTACGTAAAGTTCAGGTATGAGGGCTGTTACAATATGAAGAGAAAATATTATCTTTCCATCACTTTTTATTCAACATCGAATGAAAACCAGTGTTGAATTAAGCCAAATAGCGAATGTGGACAAAACTCATATTACGTTTGATGTGCCAAGTAACAGAACTGTTGCCATGAAAGGTGCTAAAACTGTAACTACAGAAACAACTGGACATGAAAAAAATACACTCTATTGTTTTTCATGTTGTGCTAATGTTAATAAACTTAATCCAGTGATCATTTTCAAGTGAAAAACAATGCCAAAACCTTCTGAAATAGTACCGCCATGTGTTGTTGTTCACGTACATAACAAGTGTTGGATGGATGAGGCTCTTATGAACTTATGGCTTAACAGAGAGTGGGAGAGAAGGAAAGGTGCTTTATTGAACAAGAGTTCTCTTCTTGTGCTAGATCAGTTTAGTAGTCATTTGAAAAATTCTGTGAAAGAGAAACTGAGATGGGGAAATACAGAGCTTGCTGTTTTTCCGAGAAGACTTACTTCACAATTGAAACATTTTGCTGTCTCGATAAATAAACCATTTAAAGTATGTATGAGAGAGGAATGAAACAAATGGATGAAACCCAAAATGAATTCACACCAAAGGGAGCTTTTTAAAAAAGGACCTACAATCAAACAAGCATGTCAAAGAATAAACTCATGATCTAAAGTGAGAGAAGATGATATTGTTAAATCATTCAAGAACTGCAGCATAAGTAATGCTCTCGATGGCAGTAAAGACCATCTTATATATGAAGAGGTCAATAATGACAAAGATGATGAAGAAGAAGAAAAAGTTCAGATGATGATTTTCAGGTATTTTGAAGGTCAGTTTGGTTTTATAAACTAAGATTTTTTTTTTTAGTCTGGCTTCTCCAATTTAATAATAAAAATGGTTAAAATGTTATTTCTTCAAAAAAATAGTTCTTAAGTATTAAGGTGCATCTTAGGACCCTATCTCACTGGGATGCCATGGCGACATAACCAGCTACGTATCCAAACAATTAATATTGAATTATATGACAGCTAACTCACTTGGCGACTGTTTGGCGATGTCGCCAATTTGGAGGCGTAGCCACCACCAACGGCTTGCTGTGCCATATGTGGATGCTCTGGCATGCTGGCGACGTTGACAATAAAATATACATTTGTAAGCAGCACCTCACTCAGTTAGTGACCAACCAGCTGCCAACTTTGACCCTCACTCCATTTTAACACAATATTATTTGTGAAAAGTGTGATTTGTGTTGTAAAAAATGAGTTTTCATACAGAAAGATTTATTGTGGAAATTCAAAACCATCTGTGTTCATGGGATAGTGCATCAAAAGATTATTGAGACCATAATTTAAAAATTAAGTGTTGGGACGAAATAGTTAATTTATTCAAAGAAAAAGACGAATGACAAAAAAAAAAAAAAATTGACATTTAAATTTATTAACTTTAATTTATTTAAACACATTGTCTTGCCGTGGTAATGGGTTTTCAGTTACAAAATATTCTACTAGTTTTGTAACGATAAAGTGGCGTCTGCTAGCGGCGATAATGCACTAGCAGCTTGGTGTGGGGTACTTGTTGTTCGTCTAGGTATCACTGGATTGCAGGTTCTTCTACTAATAATTCACAAAATCGCCATATAGATAATCATTCAATTTATTCACCGAACGTACAATTACTAAGCCACCACCACCAACGATTATAATTTGACCGTATGTAAAGGCTATTCAGGACTTCTTCTCCTACAAACTGCAAGTTCTGAGCTACACTATTATCACTTGGTTTGGATGCTTTAGTTCGACGCCCATAAGTTCACTGCTATTTACGAAACACTGCAGTTTATCTGCATGACGGCGGCGTACTTATAATGTTTCATTAGGTCCACATGATAGTGCCAGAACGCACCGCCAAACAATCACTGCCGCGCGCACCCAACCGTGACCGACCTCCCAGACAGCGAGTCACAGACTGCCCTCAACAATCCAACTCGCATCTCGCGTTACACTTTCAACAATCGGATCGTCCTGGTTCCACCGCTCAACCCGAACACACACATGGTTTTTTATACTGTCTCGCCACAACCCCCCTTGGGTTTAATTTTTCCTAATTGGAAATACTGGTTTACAATGGCAAAATTTAAACCCAACAACTCATAGAGACAGTATTGTCTTGAATGTGTCTCGATATCTGTACCAAATTCTTACTTTAAAAGGTGGTGGTGGTAAACTAAATACATATCTTCTATTACATTTCAGTGTTAGAACAATGTTAGTTTACAACAGAAATGACCCATTTAAAATAATGTCCAAAATCCACCAAAAATCTTTGTCCTGTCATGGTGGCACAACACATACAAAACATGAATACACTGACATAATGAACAATGTACTGAATATATCAACATGCTGATATAATACACATAAATAATACATGATGATTAAAGGTGGGTGCAGCTTTTTACAAAACTTTGTGTTCACACAATTGAACCACCTGCACTCTTTCCATTCTAATGAGAACAAACATATTTATAATGCAACAGGACAAAAACAAGCAATAGAGAAAAGAAAAAAAAAAAATCCAAATGAATGGTCAAAAATATGTACAACACAAACACTTATAATTGAATGGTTTCATACTGTGAGGTATAACCCCCCTTCAAAAAAAACAGGTGTGGGAGGTAAGGTATACAGCTTCTTACTTACAACATATTACAATCCAAATACACTATTACTGGAAGCTGTTACAGTATATTACCTCATTCCTTCTCCTTTTATGATCCAGTATTTATAAAAATCACACATATCACAACAAATCAAAGCTCCATGTGGCTTGGCTTGTCGTATATTAACTATTAGAATTTGAGCAAAAGATTTGTAACGAAAAATTTTCTCTGCCCATGGTAGGCAGTTAGGGATGGTATATCGTCTTTTAAACTTTGTGCCTACCCTACTTTTATCTTTAGTTCTACAAAATGGTACATTGAAAAAGAGAGACAGAAGAGAGAGAGAAGAAAGAAAAAAAAAAAAAAAAAATCTCATGCATATGCATGCTCACCCCCCCTACTACTAGAGGATAGTGGGACCAAAACAAAAAATAAATCATACTTTACTTTAAAATGAAAATTTACATCAACAGCATCAATTTAAGGCACGAGTGCCGGATACCGGTTTTATTCCTATGGGAGAACCAAATCTGGAACTATGGCAGTCCCTTTGAAGGTAAACCTAGACAAAGCCCTGACCCAAGGAAACCGATTCCTGATAACTGATGTGATTTTCTGACCTAAATTTTGATATCCCCCCCCAAAAAACTTCTCAACAGCATCAATGAAAGGTGTTTCCACCTGGATCTCAGTATCAACTGTGGGTAACCGGATCTGGAACTTGGTGGGTTCCTTTAAAGGTAATCCTGGACCGGGCCTCCTCCCACAGGAGACTGAGTCCTGACAGCTGCTGATGCTCTGTGTGATTTTGATGTGCTGCTTATCACTGTAACCACCTGCAAAATCTACTATCATATTTCTATACGTTTGTATCAAAGCCACTACATTGTATACCCCCTTAAGCATCTGTGTTGACAGCACTACTAAAATTTATGGATTCTCCGTCCTCCTGTTGCTGAGTCAGTTCACCTCCCGAAACCTGTTCGGATGTTGAGGTATTTCGGTTATGGTTTGTTTGTCTTTCTCCATTACCTCTTCTGCCCTTATCTCTACCACCTCTAGTTCCTCTTCCTCTACTTATAAATTGTAGGCTATACTGTGTCCCCTTTTTGAATGTGGTTGGGCATTGTTGTTGTAAAACTTACCCCTGCCTTGACCAGGATCATAAGTGTGCTGTTTGTTATTATATGACCTACTGTGGTTGTGTTGATCCTCTATATGTTGCATCTGACCCTTATGGTTTACGAAATCACTTTCTGCTGGACTCCAAGACCACTGATATACATCTAATACCCTCAAGAGTTTCTCTGCCGCTTCTCGCGTAGTAACCCCTTGTGTTGCAAATTTTTCTATTATGGGTGTTGGCATCCGATGGACAATGTCTTGTATTAGAATTATTTCAGGCATGGGATGGTCTAAGTAAGTTGCCTTATCAGCTTCCTGTAGAAAAAAGTCATATAATGTGGGAGGGGTTCCGTCCCATTTAGGCCCCAACCCTATTGACCTGCGAACCGAGTACTGTGTTTCTTGTGACCAAAACCTGTTGAGAAATGCTTCTTTTAGCTCGGCAAATGTTGTGAAATGTTGTAGGTGGGTATCACTCCACAGCCTGGCCGATCCTGTTAGATGCTGACCAAAACAATTTATTTTTTCTCTGTCTGAATAATTTATAAAAGGCCTCGAATCTTCAAAACTTTTCAGGAATTTGACGGGGTGTAAATTACCCTGTCCACTAAACCTGCTATATTCAACTTTTTCTGGTATGGTGACTATGCACTGTGAAGAAGAAGCTGCTTGGGTCTGTGTGTGAAGTGCTTCTGTTACTTGTGTTTTCAAGGAAACGACTTGTTGTTCACAATGCAGTATACTACTGTCTGTCTCTAACATCTTGGTCTTCACTGAACCCACTTGTTCATCCCAGTGTTGTATTTTCTGGCTATTCTCGGTACATACTGTATGTAAGGCATCAATGACATCTATATTATTTTCTACCTTTGACCTAATGTCTGCTATCTGTGTCTGCTCATGCTGTTGGGACTGTTGCAATAAGGCAATTTCCTTATGGGATTCATGCATGTCCTCCTTTAACTTACTAACATCATTACTATTTTGTGTTACTTGTTCACTAAGTGCTGAAACCGTGTTATCAACTTCCTCCTTGTGTGTATTCAATGCATGTGAGAGTTGACTGACCTGTGTTTTTACTGTCAAGGAATACTGTTCAAATGTTTCTTTAAGTTTTTTGTCAAAAGCACCTTCAAGTGACTGTAATTTTGCTTCAAAACCTTCAAATTGTTTTGTCTGTGCTTCAAGTGTTTCACGAATCTTAGTCTGTTCATCACGTGTTTGTTTAGCCTGTGCTTCAAGTGTTTCACGAATCTTAGTCTGTTCCTCACGTGTTTGTTTAGCCTGTGCTTCAAGTGTTTCACGTTGGTTGGATTCAAACTTTTGATCTAGGTATTGTATGAGTTGGGATATTAGAGAGGATTCTTCAGGTGCTGGTTGTACATGATGTGTTGGATGTGGGTTAAAAGACACGACTTCATCATCAGAAGATGATCTAGTTGAAAACTCCAATTGGTCATAAGACACCGACTGTATTGGGGTACTATCGATTGATAGCTGAGAGATGTTTTGTGCCTTCACAGGATTTGATTCTAACTGTGTGTTTTCCCCCTGTACAACACTGCTTTGTACGTCCTGAAATTCAGTTATGCCTGTGTTATCATCCTCCTGAAGTTGAGTATTTGTACCCTCCATGGTTAAACAAATGTTCTATACAGTGAATTGAAAGATAAATGGTATCACAAAAATAATCAAAAAGCTTGCTAAAAGAACCAAAATGGAATTTACGTAGCGTAATCCGATTTGTTGACACTGAAAACCAGAGCAGAACACACCTTCAAATCGAATAAACTTATGTCTCCCACTATCTGTTCTTACAATATTCCCAAAACAACAAACACACAAAACATAAAAAGGTGGAAAAATATCTACAAAGCAAAAAGAACTGTGTCACTAATGACTGTCGAAAGCAAACTGAGCAACCAAACACACCTAACCTACAAATTATTTACGTCAAATACAATCACAACTCAAAGATTACGCGTTGCAATGTAATACGTGAATAATATCTGTGCTGAAAATCAAAGACGAAAATATTTTACATCAGAAAAGCAATATCTTTGCGCCAGCGACATCTGAACATCAAAGATGTCTATCATGGAGGAAGGAATATATGGAGACGAGATAACGCGAAATCCGTGAAACCTCGTGAAAAAACTGTGCCTGCGCGGCGGACATCGCAGGAGTACCAAAACATTGGGCTGTTTGCACTGTGTCAGCTGCTGAGAATATTTCATTTTCTAATATTCTAAAGTTTTTTATAATGCCAAATTGTGATGCATATGGTTGCACAAATAGACGAGATAGGAAAAAACCTGGAATAGCGTTTCATAAGTAAGTCACTTTGTAATTATCGTTTTGAAGTATCTGACAGGCAACCGCAACATTAGTACCATTCGCTATAAATTTATTCATTGCTCTCAATAGGATCATATTATTCTTAAATTTTTGTTGGTGTAGTGTAGACAATTAGCATATGTTACTATTTTGCACCTGAAAAGCTAGCCTTATTGTAGACAAATGTTGGAAATTTAATTTAAACGGGTCATGTTTACATCGCGACACAGTGAATAAGGTATTCTGGATGCATTACTCACGTTTAAATTTAAACTGAAATTGCACGATGAAATTAATCGTGATGATTTGTGCTGTGTGAACTATTAAACGTGATGAAATAAACTTTGTTGACGGAAATGTAGTTCGCGATGCATTTCTTGTTTTTAGATGTGTCTACATAGTTTGGTTTTGTAGCGGCAATATTAATGCAAATGTAGGCAGGTTGAAATGCGGTGTACACCAGAAGAGAACAAACAATTTATTTATTATTAGCTGTTAGCTTCTGATTTTTGAATGTACTGATTTTTCTAGCAAAATTATATAGGCCACTACCAGTACAATATCTTCTAAGTAAGCTCAGAAACTATGAGGATTTATGAAGTATTAATTTTTTAAAAAGTTCTAAACGTTGACTTATGCTTTTTATAAATTTCATATATGACTTGTTTCTGTTTGTAAATATGTCTACAAGTATATTTCTAGATTTTGAAATCTTCCTTGTCAATTACTGAAATAGAATGTGAAAATATAACCTATCTGAACATCAACTAAAATTTAAGGACTGTAGAAATAAACAGTTTGTTATTCAAGTTAAAAAGAATTATCTGCTCATTAAGTTACGTCCGAATTCATCATCAAATATGGATATGGCCATAGTTTTTTTCTGGTCCAGGCCGCATTTCAACCTAACCACGTCAATTTTAAGGTACAATATCTCGATAACTAAGCGAGATATCAAAAAAATTTATTCTTTACTTTCAGTTCCCTCATCGAGTTACATAAGAATTCGTCATCAAATTGCGGCGTCCGGTTATCGTTGAATCCCCTCATAACCTAACAACCTCACTTTTGAGACAGTATATCTCGCGAACTAAGCGAGATATCGAAAAATTTTATTCTTTATTTTCGATTTGTATCGTCGTGTTACATAAGAATCTATCACCAAATTTGACTTTGGGAACACGTTTCTTCTGAATTTCAACCAGAAACTCCACTCTTGTGAGACAGTATATCTCTAGAACTAAGCACGATATCAAAAAATTTTATTCTTCATTTTTGATGTGTCTCGTCGAGTTACATAATAATCCATCATCAAATTGCGGTGCCACGGTTGTCTTATGATTCCCTTGAGGTTTTTGTGCATATTTCCGTGTTTCTCTGGTCAAGCAATATGGCGGCCTCCCCTCCCCACTTGTCTCCACCCGGTTTCACTCCAGTATGTGGCGAAGGTCCCTTGCGTCGTCTCCATATATTCCTTCCTCCATGATGTCTATTTGGAAATGGAAGACGTTACTAAATCTTTGCTCACAAGTTATTTTTCTTTGTGGTTACTATCTTTGGCCTTCTCGCTTGCTCAAAGACAATATGGCGCGACCACAATGAACCAAATATTAGAATTCGAAATGTAAAAAAGACAAATTTAAAATAATGTTTTGTTTTGACGGAGAGAGACAAAATCACGAGTATTTATGACTAAATCGTCGCGACAAGCCACATAGACATACAAAAATTACTAATTAAAAAATTTACATAACAATTCAGCATATGATAACACAAATATCGTATTTGGAAATACTGCTACCAGACACTTAGCAAGCGCGTGGTTGGCAATAAGGACAATGTAACCAACGGAAACAGTAATTCCTTTTTCCAAAATTGCATAAAGCGTTACACGCACTAATGAACTGACAACATTTCTGAAAATTACATTCAACACTGTGAAAGCTGCAATAATTGTAGCTTGTGTGTTGCCGCACACACCTCACGGAATGAAGACACTTTTTGAAAAAAAAAAACGGCACTTATTCTGGCTTCGCTGCGACTTATCTGTATGTTGATCGAATGTGTCGCCTTCCGTACTGCGCTGGGCGTTGTGAAGCTGCTATCCGCAAAACGTCTGCTTTGCTGGATTGTGTCGCCCCGGAAAGCTGCGTGACGAAGCTGCAGGACTCGCAAACTGCCCCCTGCAGTGTGAAAGTCTACGTCGGGTACCACAGCGTCTCGGAAAAAGGTATCTGCGACCTCCGCGTAGTAATAATTGTCGTAGCTCGCGTCGTCTTCCACACACGTTGCCGGCAGTTGACAAAAGCTTCCGACCAAGTTTGAAGCGTAGTATTCTCTCGAAAGCAAGGTATATGAACCGCTTTCACTGGTCCTGCCACAGTCGCCATGTAACGATAAAGTGGCGTCTGCTAGCGGCGATAATGCACTAGCAGCTTGGTGTGGGGTACTTGTTGTTCGTCTAGGTATCACTGGATTGCAGGTTCTTCTACTAATAATTCACAAAATCGCCATATAGATAATCATTCAATTTATTCACCGAACGTACAATTACTAAGCCACCACCACCAACGATTATAATTTGACCGTATGTAAAGGCTATTCAGGACTTCTTCTCCTACAAACTGCAAGTTCTGAGCTACACTATTATCACTTGGTTTGGATGCTTTAGTTCGACGCCCATAAGTTCACTGCTATTTACGAAACACTGCAGTTTATCTGCATGACGGCGGCGTACTTATAATGTTTCATTAGGTCCACATGATAGTGCCAGAACGCACCGCCAAACAATCACTGCCGCGCGCACCCAACCGTGACCGACCTCCCAGACAGCGAGTCACAGACTGCCCTCAACAATCCAACTCGCATCTCGCGTTACACTTTCAACAATCGGATCGTCCTGGTTCCACCGCTCAACCCGAACACACACATGGTTTTTTATACTGTCTCGCCACAGTTTGTCTCAAACTGTAAATGCCGTTATTCCTCTATCACTATCCTGATCTGTAACAGGTTCAAATCCCGTTACCGTCAAAGTATCTTTGTAAGAAATTGGGTGCTAATGACCCCGCCGTCGATGCGCCCTTAAGCCCCAACAACAACAACATTGTAAGAAATTCCATCTCTGGAACATACGAAATTTTGCAAAATGCAACATGTCTGTGCAATCTTTTTTGCTAAATCTATATGTACATCATTGGCCTGTGAAATATCCTCCACTTGTTGGATAACATACCAAATGTGCATGCGATGTAACGGTGTGCTCTTGAAAATCGGTAATTGAATTTGTTTCTCGTAACTGAGATTATGTCCTCCGTACGGTCTCATGAGGTTTTCTTAGAAGCAAAAAGCTTCATCTCCTACTATCGTATATGGAAAATTTTCGCCATTTTCTATAAGTGGTTTGGCCTCAGGAATATTTAGAGATTTTTTATTGAGTATAGCGTAAAAAGCACTGTCATTAAAAATGGCTGAATCACTCTCCAATGTCTATATAAGTGAAATTGTAATTAATATCACACAGTCAGTTAAAAAAAAATGTTTATAATTAAAGTATAATGATCCGGCATGCATAGATTGAACAACTCTCATTTGTCTGCCATCAGTGGCACAAATGCAATGGGGGAAGTTGGCACTGACTTGGCACTTGACATTCGTGGCGTGGCTACTCTGTTTGGCGATCTTCGATTGCCAGACGTAGACAAAACTAAACTGCTGGTCACGTTGCCGTGGTGTCCCAGTGAGGTAGACACTTATAGTCCGTAGCATCTTATAGTCCATAAAATACGGTACCTTCTGTTTAGAATAGTGAGCTGGAAAACCCTTCATATTTTTTTTGTGTTCGTCGATCCCAGCACCTGTCATCTATGGTAATCATTTGGTTGAATTTCCATGTCCTTCCTTAGTTTCTCATTCGTTTGATGTATCATTTGTAATTGAACATCTAATAATAAAAATTCTGCAAAGCTTCAAAACTTTGATATTAATTTTGAAATTCCATTCATTTCTCCACTTCTTTTCTTATTTAGTAAAGTGTACACAGCTGTGGCTCTCAGAAATCTCAGCCGCATCTATCCACTTTGTTTGTCGTTTAGTCAATATACATGATTCACGCCCACATAGTAATGTTGGCACAGCCATTACTTTATAAAATTTCATCTTTGTCCTATCAATTGATATTTTCATCACTATGTATTAGTCCTCATTACAAGTCATCGTCTGTCTCAGCTAAAATCACCTAGTCATCAACATAAAGCATTGTGTCTAGCGCAGTGTCATTAACTTTAAAATGGTTAGGCACACACTTCAGCCATTCCCTAGTGGCATTGTCTATATAAATGTTGAAAAGTACAGATGATTGTGGACAACTTTGTCTCACTCCTCTCGTTGGTTGTCCGTTCACCATCGTGAGAGATTTTGATATATAAGTACATGTCCATGATGTGAGAGTTTGATATACATGTTGTAATACAAAATACTCTTATTGTATGCTGAGTTCAGCATTTATCTAACTAAATCTGAATAGTTTCATTCTATTCACCGTATCAAATGCTTTTTCATAATCAGGGAATGCTATACGTCAGTATGGTGAATTCTCGGTCATCAAGAAAATGCAGTCTGCACATGATCTCCCCTTTCGGAATCCCTTCTTTGCATCATTCAAAGAGCTTTGCTGGGCCACATAGTTCAATTTCCTTGAAGAATTGTTTTATATATAGAATAGAAAGGGAAATTAACCCACCACATACCAAAGTGAACGGATGCGATGAGAGGGAACACTTATGCTGACAAACAACTACATAATATTTTGGCATCTGCCTTGTTCACAAGTAGAAAAACAGGCCATTAGGGTCGGAACGTGTGTACACGACGAACGTTACCACGTTCATCGTGTACACACGTTACCACGTGGTAACGTGTGTACACGATGAATGTGGTAACGTTCGTCGTGTACACACGTTCCGAGCCTAATGGCCCGTTTTTCTACTTGTGAACAAGGCAGATGTCGAAATATTATGTAGTTATTTGTCAGCATAAGTGTTCCCTCTCATCACATCCGTCCACTTTGGTATGTGGTGAGTTAATTTCGCTTTCTTTTCTTATTTATATCGCCTAGAAGCCGCTTCCTTTTTCCTTAGTTGCCTCATTGTTTTATATATATGTAATATATTGTATTTGTGGAGTATTTTTTTGTTGCTGCTGTTATCCTCTCTCCAAATTTGGTGAGCAGTCAGTGTATTTTACCTTTTCTTTTCCTATAAATCTTTTGTTCAGTGAGATGTGAATAGTAACAATGGTTAAAAAAAACCTTCTCCGAACTTGTCGAAACCATTATTATAAGTGTGCACATGTTGCCATAAATACAAAAAAGGGCCCTGTTGTTACAGTGTGATGACAGGCAGACAGATTTAATTGTTACATGATTTAATTTTTAGACCTTCCTTTTAATCTTTGAAATGGCATTCTTTGGAGAAAATAAAACCTTTCCTCAATTATAGCTGCAACTGCATGGAATATTTGGTAAAATACACAGATGCATCTACTTACTCGGTAAAATATCAGAACTTCCTGATGTGGATTTTATGAACCCAATTATCTTATTATGAAATCGTTGGGTAGACTTCTACAGTCATTGTCAGTGTTTTCTTGGTTCTTTCAGTGAAATCACATCAAGGTTTTGAAACCAAACATTTCAGCCATCTTGCTGTGGCTTTCATTGGAGTCCAAAAAAATATGTTAAGTCTTTATGACACAGGATTCATGTGAATATTTAGGCAACTGGAGGTAACATGCCATATGAAGCTGTGGTAGAATTAGCTAATACATGGCTGGATGTATTTAGTTTTGTTGTGTCCTAATTATGTTTGGACATCAACATTCAGGAATTATGGTACCTTCTTAAAAGCATTGTACAGTGCACAAGCTTTTCTCTGCCTGATTGGTGCTTCTGTAATTGGTGTGTTTCTCAACAAAACTTTTATTTCAGAAAGGAGGAGGGTCTAAAAGAGGAGAAACTAAGAATTCTGCTATTGAAAAGAAAGAGGAGCTGCAGCAGTTATGTGAATCAGGACTGCCAGTTCTCAATAACGTTCTGTCACAGTGGAGCTACATCCGTAGCTTTACTCCCACTCAAGACGATGTTTATGTTTTCAAAACCTTTCTGTCTCCTCCTTCAAATTCATATCCTCATGTGCAACGGTGGTATCATCACATAGCCAGCTTTGGTGATGCATGTAAGATGTTTCCTGCTAGAGAGAAGGTGAGCCAATGGAAATCCTGGCTGTTTGCGTTTCATTTTTCTTGCATGAAATTAAAATTTTTGGTATGTAGGAACTTGATCGAGGACATTGTAGTGATTGAAACTATCTGCTAACTATTTTATCACCAGATACCACCATATGACAATAAAACAGGAAAAAATGCCTTAAGCAACCTGATATACGAAGGTTAGTGAACCTACCACTTACCAATGCCTTGGGAGCTTCAAAAATAAACGACACAAATAGACAAAAAAGTCAAACATTCTTCATCACACGGGAAAGAAAATTAAACATATTGTAAGTTTGAAGTATTCACACATGTTAAACCATACACCTGAAATAAAGGAATTTTCTGTTAACCATTCACTTCAAAGTAAATGTTGCTGCTGGGAGAATCTGCTCATGCCTCAGTCTTCACTGTCTCCTCACTCCAAAGAACCTCTAGACTTGAAAATTTTATTCCTTTCAATCCTAAATCTGTAATCAGACACAGCGTCATCTATCCACTATCTGATAATTATGGAATTGTACTTGGCACATTTTGGACTGAATTCTGTTACAGAAAATTGGTGAATACATTCCTCTTGCACGTTTCCTATAAAACTTACTAAGGGGTTAATTGTTAGGATGTGGTGCTACCATTATCCACTTGCAAAATGATTAGTTTGAAAGCTTTCACCACTATCCTGGCACTAATAAGCCAAATGTAAGCTTTCCCCTTATGATTAGTGTGATTTTGCAATTGTAATTTACCAATACCGCCCTCAAAAAATCATGTTGACTATTAATTCTGCCACACTATTTGGTGATGATGGCATGTTTCTGGATGATTCAGGCCCATTCATCATTCAACACATGCAAGCCATAAGCTTAGATTAATTTTGATTAATTTAGTTAATTATGTAACCAGCAACAAACGGAAGGTATTGTTATGAACTCCAAAAATGAAAACCTGTGGTTCGAATCAATTGAATTTAATAAACTTTCCTCTGAGAATCACTTTTTACCCACTCATATTACTTCCCGACAAATTTCCTAACTCGTTTAACAAATCATTATAGCTTCCTTACAGTGAAGCACAAACTCGCATCTTAAGACATTATCTATGTGATGCAACACACACCCACCTTAATCGTTCGGCCAGCAAACATTTTATAATCTGCCCAGCTGTTGTGGGCCAAAGATACTACCATACAAGTCTTAAAGACAATAAACTAAAGCTACCCCGATTACGATACTACTATCTGTTGAAACCTGGAAATAATATACCAGGTTACAGACATTTATACAATTATTTATGGTAATTAATCAAGAATAAAAATATTCAATAATAATAATAGTAGTAATATTAATAAAGAAAAATGATTGGAGGAGGTTGTGATAAAGTTACAAGTTCCTGTAGTAACATTTATTGCTACAGAAAATTTTGAAATTAACAGTACATTTTGTTCAGACAAACCCTCAGAACTACAGTATTTCCAGTATATCACACAGATACTAGTAATCTCTGTTCATTTAGTGGCTCAAACCTGGCCCCAGCAAAATACTATATTCATCCGCTTCACTTTGCTGTCCCCTTCTCGTCAACCACGTGTGTCTTGCTACATTCCAGCAGCTTGATGTTGTGCTAGCAACAAAACATTCATTTGTATAGTCCTTTTAAATAGCGGATATCACAATTGGAAGTCACATACAAAATTTCTTACCCACCTTCAAATACACAACACAACTTACAGTTGTTCTCAGACTTTTATAGCCTTAGGTGGACCACATTTATCTACATCAATCTCTTGCTTGATTTAGGATATACTAAATGGTAGGCATTTGGGTGAGGTTTATCACTTAGGCTGTCTTCACACTGCACAATTCCTAGGTGGCACAATGGGCCCTTGAGTATCTTGAGAGTATCTAATAAATCACTTCCAATGTTATATAATGGGGAAGCATATATGGCACGACTCACAAGAGACATGTCTCACGTGACTGCAAGGAAGTCGGCCACCAGTTGTGTCTCTTGGGAGTCTTGTGAAACATGTCAGATGAACACACATTCAGTGTTAAGATTGTGAGCATTTTCCTGATGATATTAACAATGAAATGATAGGCAGCAAGTAGCAAAAAGGAATTACAGATTAGGATAGGGAAATGGACCACCACTTATTGTAGATAATGGTTGTGTAGCATGAAAACACAAAACAGATGACATAGAAATTTTTGTGTCTGAGGCCTTGTCAACTAGGGAACATTATGGAGAGTGAGTGTAGTAGGAGACTTTCTCGAGAGTGACTGTTGGCTAAGAATATGGTGAGGGTAAATTCAAACAGAGGACAGGTAGTGATTTGAAGCTAATGCCTGAGCATTGTGAAAGTAGCAGAATAATATAATAAAATCTTAAAAACATAAATCTAAATAAGCAAAAGAAATAAAATTAAAAAAAAATTAAACCAAAAAATCTATGAAGACTTTACCCTCACCATGTTCTTGGCTAACAGTCATTCTTTGATGCTGTCTTCTTGAATACCTGTGGTCAATAGTGTTCTCTAGTTGATAAGGGCTAAGACCCTAAAATTTCAATGTCATTTGTGATTTGTCTTGTTTTGTGTGTTTGCACCACAGAACCATCGTCTACGGTAAGTGGTGGCTCATTTTCCTATCGTAATTCTTGTATATATATTTCCAACTGCTATTGCTTCTATAAAACTTGTATAGAAAATAATTTTATAAAATTTTAAATGTTTAGCATCAACAAACCACATAAAATGTGCAACTTATTCTGTTGATGAGCTAGAGGCTTGTAACTGATAGACAGAGACAGCAGTAGGGCTTTATTTTCCTTGAGTTATGCAATCCAAATCATAAAAACAGAAGTTGTTTTATAACAGGGTAGTGTATCAAATGTGCCATATTGGTGGATAGATTACAGGCCTTTCTTTTTTAGCAAAGCAACTGTAACTGGTGTTTCTTACCTTGATGCACTACAACAGTGGCTCTCACCTCAGCTTCAAGATGTTGAACCAGAGAACTGCATTTGGTAGTAAGATGGTGCACCGCCTCACTGACATAACTCTGTACGCGATTGGTTAAATGATGTTGTACCCAACCAATGTATTGGCTGCCACGTGTTGGATGACAGGGCTTGTTTCGCATGGTGTTTACTTTTACCCAATCTGACACCATTCAATTTTTACCTTTGGTATTTCATACCTCCACTACCAGCTGACCAACCCAATTTAAGAAACGGGATTGAAGCAGTTGTGTCAATTACTCCAGACATCGATCAAGTTATGGGAAGAACTTGCTGATAGACTGGATGTGTGCCAGCTGATGACTGGTGCTCTCACTGAATACTTGTAGGTACAAGACCTGTTTGATTTGCTATTTCATTTAATGTATCATTTATAATTGTATGTCAAATAATAAAAATTCTGGGAAGGCTCATAACCCTGATATTCATTTTGAAATTCTCTGCGTTTTGAACACCACTGGAAGAAGTACCATTCAGTGACAGAAAGTAACTTCTTAGTGTCTAATGATATCAGTGTCTGTTTTCATCAGTACAATTACAAGAGTGTTGTCACTATCCTTTTCTTTGTATATTGAATGAGGATTTTTCTATTATTTTATGGAGAGCTTTGTTCTTCAGCTGTAAGATTGTCATCTAATGTAACAAATTATTCGAAACTTGGATACTTTCTTCAAGTCTTCTTCTATTTGTACTAGTGATGCAGTTGAGTATTTGACAATTTTGCACAAAATTTATAACAGTTAACATTATACGATGCAGCATGGAAATATTGTAGGGTGCATGAAATATTAATTGGGCTACCAGCAAAATTTCTACCTGTAAGTTGGAGAAAAGACATTGGGTTTACTGGGCAATTATCCACAAAAAATGTGCTCCTGTTTATCTCTACCATTGCCAAAATAAATAAACAAAAGAAAAGATGATTTCTGAACAGAAACCAAATTGCTACAAATGTCATCAATTGTATCATGAAAAGATTGAGTTGACTGCTACCCTAAACAGCCAATGCCAGTTAACTTATAAATTTTCTTATTAAGGAAAAATGAAATGGCTATTAGGCACAATATAAATAACAAAAGATAGGGCTAATGCCCCATCACTCATCAAAGTTGAAGGCTACAATGAATTTACAACACAAGAGACAAACACATACTAGATGAATGCAAATATACATTATTTTGGCTTAAAACCCTGTTCATGGGGGACGGATCGAAACATTAGGTGAGAGATGCGTGTTTACACTTAAGTTTATCTCATGACTGGCTAGGCATTGGAGAACAGGGCGTGGTTGGTGGGGGTGAGCTGATGTGAGGTAAATGAACGATATATATAATAATAATAACAACGATGAGTATGAAAATGCTTTAAGTTCATAAAACTAAGAAAGGATAGGGAAATAAAACCCAATACTTACCACAGATGAAGGCAGCTGGGAATGAAGACATAAAAGAGACAAACTCAAGAAATGCAATATTTCAGCAGTTAGCCTTATTCTTGTTAGGAGTGAGACATCGTGCAGAGCAAGACATGCACGCACCGAAGGCTGTTTGGTGAATACACACATAAAGGCGCCTATTAGCAAAAAGGAATTGCAGATTAGGATAGGGAAATGAGCCACCGCTTACCTTTAGATGATGGATGCAAGGCATGAATGCTCAGGAAAGATAAAAATGCACATGATATAGTAATTTTCAATTTCCTGTTGATAAAGGGCTTGACCCGAAAATTACTATATCATGTGTTTTTGTCTTTTCTGTTTGTTCTTGCCCCACATCCATCATCTAAAGGTAAGTAGTGGCTCATTTCCCTATCCTAAGTTGTAATTCCTTTATATAATGTTGCAGGCAGTGGTAAAATGACCAAGTAGATCCATCTGAATATATAAAATGTACATTGTATTAAAGCAAACAATAAATAAATTTATTTGGTAGAATTTGATTAAAATTATTATTAGAAAAATTATGATAATAAGTAATGGGTTAAATTGTAGGAATTTATCAGTGGTTGAGCCCAGGTGGGTGTCTGGTATCCAAGATATTTTGGTATGCCAGTTCCCATCTCTGAAGTTCTGATGCAGTGGTGCTGTTTTGGGGAAAATTCTGATTGCTCTCACAGTAAAGCAGTCATTCAGGTTGTTAGACTCATGGCAACTGGTATTTTCTTGTGCAAATCTTTTACATGCATTGATACATACATAGAAAGACAGCAAGATTGGCTTATACCTGCATCTACTTTGCTGTAATGTGGTTGTTGAAAAGGTCCTGAAATCAATGTCAAAGCCACAGATTCCCTGAACATTCCAAAAAAAAACAACCGGTGTTTGAAGTTATCTTATTTATCTAATCTTTTCTTTTGTGTGTTTTTTTGTTAACTGTGTGAGTAAATTAGCTGTTCCACTGTGATCAGAGCAGATAAATCTTAAGCACTTCACTGAATTCCAAATGAACAAGAAGTTAAGTATTTAATTTTATGGTGAATTTCAAGTGGGACTTAATGTTCGTATAACAAATGTATCTGTGGGTGTTGATATTACCTCTAATTTTGTATTCTGCATCCATCCTTAAATTATGTGCCAATTTTTCATCATTTGATCAGTGATTTAGCGATTGCAGAGAATAATGGCTATATTTCTATAGATTTTTTTACATTTGAGAAGAATTACTTTGATTTGCTATGAACTACTTCCAGTTATGATGAAACGATAACCGAAGCTAAGCATATCAAAACCAGATTGTGTATGAATGACCTTTTGAGAATCATGATGTGTTGCAAAACTGACATAGCATAGATGAAAAATAAAATATATGGTATGGGGAGTTTTTATCTGAGTCGCAGAAGCAGTATATATTATGTATATAATGAGTATTAATGAGCTAGTAGAAGGTTTTTTCTTTCCATGATTGAACTGTAGGATGCAGCCACCAATGGACTGTTTTCATTCATAATTCCTAAACTTTACTTAAGTAGTCTGCACAATTCTAACATTGGAATCATAAAATATAATCTGGACAAGGTTTTTCCAAATAAAATGTTAAATATCCCTTGTTAACAATGAATGAACAATATGTTTTTGATGTAAATTATGTCTTACGTATCGGTTCAGCAGCTCTTCCTTTCCAACTAGAAAATTTAGCATTATACTATCTTGTAACATGAAATTGCAATACCTTCAAACTGACAAAACGTACATTCTTGTTGATATACCATTTGACAGACATAGGAACTATGGTTATAAATACCATAAGATGAGCACGCTGTGCATCACCAAGTGTGGTAAGAGTGGGAGGAGAAATTGGTATGTTTTGTGCTCCATGACTGATGTAATAGTTAAGTGAGGTATCATTGGAATTGTCTTATTGTGTACTATCTGTGTAGGGCATGGTGATAGTAGTAATATTGATGAAAAAAATGAATAATTGAAATTGTAAAAATTGTGTGTTTGAATAAAAGGTTTAGAAGTATCTTAAACACATATGGAGCGTAGAACAGATCGTGATGAAACGAATAAAGTCCCAAATGACCAAAGATGAATGTGAGCTCACTCTCACCAGCAATATCTGAAAGACAAAGTGAGCACATGCAGACTTCTGCAACAAAGAATTTTGCCACTGCTGTTGTTTATATGGGAGTGGATGAGTGAAAAACATAAAAACCTTGTCTTGTTCACTTTTTTTTTTAACTACATTAGTGACCCTATAACCAAGTGGCATGTTCTATGTCTGAAGATTTGTGGTCATAGCTCTTGACACACCCATACCTTTTTAAATTCTGACCTAGTGCTATGTTGAATGAGGATCTCATAAAAGGAGTATAATATGCTAGACAGTGTTAAATTGAGAGTGTTATGACAAAGCTATACTGTACTTGATTTTCACATGCTCAGAAGAAATAACACATTGGCCTTGATTTACGGAATAACTTTCTTGCATTTGCTAGTTACTTCCTTTCGTGTTGCAAACAATATATTGGTGTCAGAAATCTGTGATTGCTGTTACCTGTTATTTGTGGGCTGCCTCATACAAATTCTATTAAGTCTTTTGGTTACAAAATTTTGTTTATACCTTGTCCAATAAGACAGAGAAACTTAACATGTATCTAATAATGCTTTGTTAATGTATCACGTAGTAGTTGCCCATAATTATTTTGACAGTCAGTGAAATGGAATAGGTTAGAAAGGTATTGAATTATAAATTGTTTAAGAACTAGCAGAAGAGAAATAAAACTCTGAATGATAATGTATTTCAGCTAGAAATGTTGTTATACAGTGAATAGAAGAACTCTAAAAACACAGTACCAGGTGGGAAATAACCATTCAGCATAATAAAACATTAAAGAACCCAATTTTCTGTAATTGGTGCCGAATGTGAAATTTTCTCTGAAAATTACAACAACCAAATCTTTTTGACTCATGGTTATCTTCTATTAGATCCATTAGATGAAGCTGGCTTGACCACATTCTTACCCATACCTCCACAAAAATGTGTGTACTTTGCAGACACATTAAATATTCATACTTAAAATTATTTGTGAAAGGTCACACAGTTAAGACAGAAGGTAACATTAGCTTCATTACTCCACATTTGACAATCCATTTGATCATGTGAGGGGATGATGAAACACAATTAAGGACTGCAATCCCGCAGTGTTTTCAATCGCGCGGGATTTGCGCCGATCCGTGCGGGATTGGTACAAACAATTTTTAACGCATATATTTAAAACATAGTTACTTAAAACGTTAATAAATTAAATAATAATTAAATTAATAAATAATTTTTAATGTTAAATGATAAAAATTAACAGTTAACAATATTTTGATTGGCAAAATGACATTAAAATTTTTAGCGTGTCTTAAGTGTATTTCGAGTTTTTACATTTTTGGTTTTTAATCTAAACCAATTTTTAAATAAATAATAAAAATGTAAAATATTGAGTCTTAGGTCATATTATGTGCCTTACAATACATCACATAAGTTAAAAAATATGGTTTGCTTAATGCGCAAGTTACCATAGTTTTTTTTTTTTTTTTTTAATTCTAAATAAATGTTCCATAACACCGAAAAAAGCATTCCATTTCACAAAGTGAAGTGACTATACTCTGTAAAGTGTAGAATTGGTCAGAACAAGATCTCATAACTTTTTGTTACTGCACAAGCACGAGACTTGGCCTTTTTTTGCGTGATTCATTATTATATCTCCTGATTCCTTGACTGATATTACAGTTGATTCAATGTTATTAAAAGAAACTACTCACCAACACGTAAACTGTCATGTATTTCAGATTTACTTATGTGGCGTAACGACGTTTTTAGAGTGGAAATTATTATTTTTGCAGTGAAGTCCTCATAGGTTGTATCTCCGGATTTCATTGCAAACACACAAAATTACACACGTGAGGAAGACGGCGGAGGCAGCCGTCGAAGTATGGTGTTCCTACAACACAATTTGTCGATACACGCATGAAAATTTCATTATAACTTTTTTTAACTTTAGTCGAAATAATAACAAGGAGAAGAGGGATTAATCGAAAGCCTGAACGGCACATGTAAGCAGGTGGCTTTCGTCAAAGAAACGCATTCAGGCAGCGGCCAAAACAACAATAAGTCAAAGGATGTATCCTTTTGATAGCTGTTAAATAAATAGTTAAGCGATCGTTAAAATTACGATAACATTAGTTTCATATCAACGAATAAGCAAATTTTCAGCCACAAATTAGGAAATTGTCACAATTACTTTATCTGAAAATACAGAAAATTGGAATAATGAAACCGTGAATAAAAAGCTGTGACCGTGTAGTTCAGATAACGTGTGCGACACTTAAAAAATAATTATATAGTTAGAAAATCGTACTAAATACGCACCATAACTCAAATTACATAAATTTGTACTCCAAACAAACGTGAGTTTTGATGAATAGTAAAAGTGTATTTATTTACTTACGAATGACGAATATTGACATAAACAAACGCTTGTTCACATGAGTCAAATGCCAACTGGAAGGGTACAGGCAAACAGTGCAAAATATCCGACAGAGACCGAGTGGGGCAGTGAGTCACGCAGACTGACACGTGTTTCCGCCGGATTTTGCGGATTGCGGATCCGCTTAATTTTCTGTGGGATCCGCCAGACTGTCTAATGATGCGGGATCCCGCGGGATTGCGGGATCCCGCTTTGCTGGATTGCAATCCCTAAACACAATGTGCTACAGGTTCAACGGGTCACCCAAAATACTGTGTATTTGTGTTCTTTTATTGTTATGCCATCACAGCCCATCTTCATTGAGCTACAATTCAAAAAGGAAAAAGAAAAACACAAAAAAATATTATCTTATTACCTTGACATAGGTTCTGGGTGCTTAAAGGTAACACGTCTAAAATATGTCTGAACATGGAGCAATTGTTTGTATGTCAAAATCATTCAAGCCTCAAGAAACATAAGACAATAGTTCTGCATGAGATAGAAATTCAATTCTCGTTGTTCAATTCATTCTATTAGCTACTTTATTTTTGCATTTCTGCATGTGTCTATATTTTCATATTCCTTGCATTTTTCAGTAAATGAAGGTAATTTTCTGTTTCCTAACCTTTTTTTTTTTTAAATGTAGATTTTTGTGTCTTATTGAATTTAGGTGTGTAAATTTGACTGTCTTGGATTTGTGTATAGGTATTTGACTTTTATAATACTGAGTTTACTGGTGTTTGTCTGTCCAGGCAAGAGATCCCCAAGGTGACTGCCCTGACCTGCCTCAGGACATAATTGATGGCATCAACAACTTAACCATCGAGTCGGCCAGGAATCTCACGGTTGTCCAGCTGAAGAAGTTGCGTGAAGTTTATGAAAAGAAAATTGTGGAGAAACAGGAGGAAATACAGGTGGTTGAGTTAAAAAGGAACTCTGCACTAAGAGAAGTTGGCAACATCTTGCACAGCTCAGTCCATATTAGCAATGATGAGGTGATCTTCCAATAACTTTTGTTGCTTGTCACTTTGCAGTAGTATGGGACACTTGTATTACTTTGGCATTTTATTTGTATTATCATTCTGTTGTTATTATTATTATTATGTTACAGCATAGCTCAGTAGCTAGTGTCTATTTTGGGTTCATATTTCCAGTTTATTAGAAGATTTATATATGTTTAAAATTTGGTGTGAAAATAATCATTTAATAATAAATAAATAAAAACCGCCTTCAAAAAAAAAAAAAAGCATACAAAATTTTTTAAAATAACCTTATATCTTGCTTATAAGAAAGTAAATCTAAATAGGCAATATTTTACATCACTGTTATCGAAATTTTTACATTAATTAGTTATTTTTGGAGTCGGTGCCAGCTGTCACATTGCGAAGATGGAATTACTGAACTTTATTTGGTGTTCAAGGCGAAATGGGGAGTACGAACTAAAATTCCGAATATTTTACAGCATGTAGTGAGGCAGATATTGCCATTGCAGGAGACAGTTTAGGGTAAACAAATAGACAGTATTTTAATCTGTGGCTCGGCCTCATTGGTCATCCAGGCATATCTCTGGTGCTGCAGTGTTAGTTGGTAGGCTGTTTCATACAGTAAACACTTTACAGTTAATATAATATTCGCTTATCGTCTGTATGTTTCAGTTTTGTTGAAATATGTTTCTAGCATTAATTGTAGGCAAGTAGTAGCATGATTTTTTTCTGTTTTATTGTTGTTCATTATTGTTTTTATATTTTGTATTTCATTTCTTTGGCTGACACCGACTCCAAAAATAACTAATTAATGTAAAAATTTCAATAACAGTAGTGTAAAATATTATCAATTTAGATTTACTTTCTTCTAAGCAAGGTATAAAGTTATTTTAAAATTTTTAGCATGCTTTTTTAAAGGTGTTTTTTTTTAACAATTATTTTATTCTTAAATTTTTGTTGGTATTTGTATTTTAAATATGCCGCAGCAGTTCTCATTTTGCAAACTTACTGGTAGCTCAATGGTTAAAGCGCTTGATTAAAAAAATCTGTCTTGATATACGCCAGTAATTTCCAGAATGAGGTGAATTGGATGCTGTGTTAAGGAATGTCAATTTAAATTTGGGTCCACGCAGTGTTTGGACCTAAACATAACATCTTTTAAAGCTGCTGCTCAATAATCGAAAAGCCGGGATGCTTCCTTCAAAAGGCCATGGCCGAATTCCTTCCCATTCCTTGCCCCCCATCCTTTCCCATCTCTAAAGACCTAGTTATTATAGGAGACGTTAAGCAGTTAAAAAAGAAAAAAAATCGAAACATGTAACATCTGGGCATTAATACATACCACATACACAAATCTGTCTCGGAAATACCTGTTTTTCCGGCATCACTCAAAAATGTAGATTTTTAATTGTTTTTCACAATGTGAAAGCTTGAGGTTCAAGTTGAAATCTGAGGTACATGTTAAGACATTAGGAAACATTTATTTTATGAGCATTCTGCCATGACTTAAAAATAGCTTAATTGATTTTCATGGGATTTAAAACTGTGAATTTTTCTAAAGAACATTGGAAATAAAAAGGGGTGGGGTAAAGGGGAAGAGGGATTTGGCTTTTGTATACCAAATGTAGACTGTCTTTTCTGATTGATTTAAAGTATATGTGTATAAATTTCTATTGGTATCAGATAAAAACTGTAGGTATGTATAAAAAATAATTAAGGGGTGTAGAGGTGAAGAGTAGTTTGGTTTTGTAAAGTTAGGGTGCAAGGTTCCATCGAAACCAGATAAAAACTGTAGCTTTGTGTAAAGAACATTTGCAAAAAAATTAAATGGGGCAGAGAAGTGAATGGTTGGGTTTTGTGAACAGAATTTAGACACTATGTTTCTCTTTGTTTTTAACTATACATGTGTAGTGTTCCATCGAAATCTGATATAAACTGTGGATATCTATAAAGAATATTGGAAATTAGGAGGGGTAGGGATAGAAGGGAAGAGAGAGGTTGGGCTTCTGCAACCAAATTTAAACACAATTGTTCTGTGTATTTTAAAGTATACGTGTGCTAATTTCCTTCCGAATTGGATAGAAACTGTAGCTTTGTGTAGATTAAGGGGAAAGAAACGGGGAGAGGTGTTTGGATTCTCTAAACCAAATGTAGATAATATTTTTCTGTTTGTTTTGAAGTATACATGTGCATACTTCCTCCAGAATCGTATAGAAACTGTAGCTTTATACTAAGAACATTGACAGTAATGAAAGGGGGATAGGGTTTGCTTTTTTGCGAAAGTTATGTGGACAGTATTTTTCTTTTTCTCTTTGTTTTAAGGTATACACATGCGATGTTCCACCGAAATCGGAATAAACTGTGGGTTTGCACAAAAATTAAGGGGTGTAAAAGGAGAGCTAGGGTAGTTCTTTTTCATTTTTTGGTCAGAAATCTTCTCCATAAAAAAAATACTGCCAATTTTCATAAAGATCGATCAAATGGTGTTGACTGTAACATTTTAAAAAGAAAATTGACAAAAATCAAGGGGGTGAAAACAGGGAAATGGGTTCAGTTTTTGCAAACCAAATGTTGACTTTATTTTTCTCTTTGTTTTATAGAAAAAGTGTGCTAAGTTCTATCTAAACTGGGAAAAAACTGGATTTGTATAATAATTGAGCGGCTTAATGGGGAAAGGGGGTGGTTTTTGGATTTTTTAATTAGAAACCTTCTTCGTGAAAAAAAAAATACATATAAGCACCAACTTTGATGGTAATCAGTCAAACAATAACGACTGTTTCTTTTTATAAAGAACATTGACAAAAATTAAGGGGGTGGAAGGAGGGAGAAGGTTTGAATAAAATTAATGAGTGTAAAGTGGGAGAGGGGGGTGTTTCTTTAAATTTTTTTCTCAGAAACATTCTCCATGAAAAATTACATGTATATGCCAACTTTCATGGAGATCAGTTAATTGTGGTCGACTGTAGCTTTGTATAAGGAACATTGACAAAAATTAAGGGAGTGGATATGGGGAGAGAGGTTCAGTTTTTTCAAACCAAAAGCTTAAAGTATTTTTCTCTTTATTTTTGACTATATATGTCCAAAGTTCCATCGACATCAGATAAAAAATGTGGGGTTGTATAAAAATTATGGGGTGTAAAGGGGTAGAAGGGGTGATTTCTCAATTAATTTCATATGGGACCACTTTGGAGCTATACCCTATCCACTAAAAAAATTTCATTTAGATCGGTTCAAAATTGGCGAAGTAATCGCTGAATATGCATCTAAAAAGGGGGGGGGGACCAGATGAATTGAGAACCACCTCCTTTTTTTGAAGTCAGTTAAAAATATTAGATGAACTTCATTGAGGATGATCTTACTTTCTGAGGCATCAGGGCCAGATGCAGGCTGTCTGCATACCTTACAACTGGTGTTAAGAAATTGTGTTATGCTCCAATAACCAGTATTGATAGTTGAAAATGTTTTTGTGCCATGCTGATTAATTTATTCTTGACAGAGGTGGTTCCCACTTCCTCCATATAGGTCATAAAATTTAATATTTTATCTGATCTTTTGTGAAGGTATTGATTCACTTAGTTTATTTGTTATGATGTAATGCAAGTTATTGATGCAGGTTCACAAGTAGATGCAATTTTTTTTAGATTTTCAGAAAGCCTTTGACTTTGTGCCACACAACCACCTTTTAGTGAAGCTTTGAGCGACTTTGTGCCACACAACCACCTTTTAGTGAAGCTTTGAGCGTATACACAGACGGAAAAAAAAATCCCAACACCAAGAAAGACTTGTGTTAGATAAACGAAATTTGGTAGGCGTGTTTATACATCTGAAAGATGACATCGATTCAAATTTCGCGCTTCGCGCATAAGTGTGGCGCTAGTAGCGCTACTCAGAGCTTGCAAATCAGGTTTGCTTTAAATACGCGCTGTAAAGTTTGTGAACGTTATTTACCGCTGAGATTTGACATAGTGAGTTGATGTTAGCCAAGAATGCCTTTAAGAAGACGAAGAAGCCATTATCAACAGCTCACCGAGTTTGAACGAGGTCGTGTAATAGGGCTACGAGAAGGTGGATTTTCTTTTCGCGATATTGCAGAAAGACTTGGCCGGAATGTATCCACTGTGCATGATTGTTGGGTGCAGTGGTCAAGGGATGGTACTGCCTCAAGAAGACCGGGTTCCGGGAGGCCACGTGGCACTACTGAGAGGGAAGACCGCCGTATTCGGCGTACAGCTGTGGCGCATCGTACTGCGTCTGCGGCAGAAATTCGAGCTGCAGTTGGTACCACAGTGACACAACGAACTGTTAGAAATCGGTTACTTCAAGGACAGCTCCGAGCCAGGCGCCCTGTAGCGTGCATTCCACTGACTACAAGCCATTGCCGTTTGCGACTCCAGTGGTGTCAAGCCAGAGCTCATTGGAGGACGGAGTGGAGATCTGTTGTGTTTTCTGATGAAAGCAGGTTCTGCCTTGGTGCCAGTGATGGCCGAGTGTTGGTCAGAAGGAGGCCAGGGGAACGCCTGCAACCAAACTGTCTGCGGCCTAGACACACTGGACCTACACCTGGAGTCATGGTCTGGGGAGCAATTTCCTATGACAGCAGGAGCACTCTTGTGGTTATACCAAACACACTGACTGCAAATTTGTACGTCAGTCTGGTAATTCAACGTGTAGTGCTGCCATTCATGAACAGCATTCAAGGGGGAGTTTTTCAACAGGATAACGCTCGCCCTCATACCGCTGTTGTCTCGCAACGTGCTCTACAGAGTGTCGACATGTTACCTTGGCCTGCGAGATCACCAGATCTGTCTCCAATTGAACACGTATGGGATATCATTGGACGACAACTCCAGCATCATCCACAGCCAGCACTGACCGTCCCAGTATTGACAGCACAAGTACAACAAGCATGGAACTCCATACCACAAAGTGACATTCGAAACCTGTATGACACAATGCATTCACGTTTGCAGGCTTGCATTCAAAATTCTGGAGGTTACACCGGCTATTAATTTAACAGTATTTCACATTTGAAATGCATTTTCTTGAGCTTAAATTAACCTGTGATCTTGAAAATTTAATCAATTAAACATGTTAACTTGACAAATGCATTGTCCAAATTTCATTACTCTACAATAATTTTTTCTTGGTGTTGGGATTTTTTTTCCCGTCTGTGTAGTATATCGGATCAGCTTTGTGAATGGATAAAGGATTTTCTAACTGGTCGGTCACAATATGTCGTCGTTGAAGGAGAAAGTTCTTCTAATCTAGACGTTACATCAGATGTACCTCAAGGAAGTGTAATAGAACCACTTCTTTTCTTAATTTTTATAAACAATCTCAGAGACCAAGTGAAAAACATTTTTAGATTGTTTGCTGATGATGTGGTTATTTGTAGAGAAGGAAGGAATTCGGCCAATTGCTTAGAAATTCAGCGTGATCTGGATGTTATTTTGGCATGGTGCACTGAATGGCAACTTACACTAAATTGTAAAAAGTGCAATACAGTGAGCATTACTAACAAAAAGAATCTGATTGTTCAGAAATACGAGGTAAGTAGTTCAGTTATTGATATGGTCGATTCTGTGAAATATTTGGGAGTAACAGTACAAAGGAACATGAAATGGGACTTAAACATTAATACGTTAGCAGGCAGAGCTAATTCTAGGTTGCAATTCGTAGGTCCAATCTTGAAAAATTGTAATGAATAAACAAAGGAGATAGCGTACAAATCTCTTGTGCGCCCACATTTGGACTACTGTTGTGCCATTTGGGATCCGTTTTGTAAGGGGTTGATTGACACTATACATAAAGTACAGAGAAGAGCCACTTGATTCATGACCGCTTGCTACAGTCCTCATGAAAGCATCACAGAACTGATTAGTAGACTGGGCTGGTAGCCTCTGGTAGATAGACAATGCATGTTTCATTTAAACTTATAGTTAAACATGTGTACTCCCACTTTCACTTATGAGTGTGGTGAAATACTTCGTCCACCAACCTATTTGAGTCGTAATGACAGGAAAGATAAGATTAGAGAAATAAGGTGCCACACTGATTCTTATATGAATTCTTTTTTCCCTCGTACATTCGGAATTGGAATGCTCAGCAAAGAGATTAGCTTTGGTGCTGAGCACCCTCTGCCACCTACTATTTTGTGAATTGCAGAGTATAGATGTAGATGAAATGATTTAGATTAACATTGTATTGTAAATTTCACTTAAATCTAATCTAATCATTTTCAGGATGAAAATCCTGTGGACAGGATAGTTGGGAACTGCACTGACCGTAAGAAGTTTTCACATGTGGATCTAATCTACATGATTGATGGCATGGATGGGGAGAGGGGTGTCACAGTGTCAGGAGGAAGAGCCTACTTTCTCAAGGTATTTACATTTTTAAGGATTATTATAAATATTACATTGTTCATCAGGTCATTAGCAGTAATATCTCATAGGGGTACAATATTGTTTTGAGACCTTAACTTCATAATACTGTTGTTGTCATTATCCATGTGTTAAAAATTTAGAATGACTGTTTGCTAATGTTTATTTTTTAAAGTTTTATTTCGCCTGGAAATATCAGGGCTGTCAAGCCATCTCTCACATCATGGCAGGTGTTTATAAATCATAATTTACACTTTACATAAATTAACAGTTTACAATCATCATGCAGTAAGCCTTGGTCTGCGTGCACACCTACCATGCCAAATGACCTCTCCTCTCTGAATGAATAAGGTTGAAATCAAAATATTGTGCAAAGTGTTCATCTTGTGTTTTGTGTATTCGTCACAGCCCTCCAGCATTCAGTTATAGTGAGTGATGTGTTATTTTCCATATCTTTTATTACTTACAATACCAAAAAAGAAATTTCATTTTCCTTAGTTTTCCCTACTACATTTTGCTCCAGTGTATATCTACTTTTTTTGTTTTCGTCCTAGTTGCTCAAACATCAGTAGAGTATGTATGCAAAAATCTGCTGTTGAGGTTAAACTAACTTGTTTAATGGTAATATCTTGGTTCTCTGGGTGGAGCTGCGTCGATTTGTTAAAACCTAACATTTCTGCCATCTTGCTGTGGCTTTCATCAGAGGACACAGCTCCACCCGGAGAAACAAGGTATTACATACAGTGACCGCGGAATCATTTTTTTAATGGTGTATGTGCAGGGTCCAGCAGTCTTCCTGCAGCATGGATTGGTACAGTTGGCGCTACATATGCTGTATGGACGTGGATACCGCCCACTCTACACGCCATTCTTCATGCGCAAAGAGGCGATGGAGCAGGTTGCGCAACTCTCCCAGTTTGATGAAGAGCTCTATAAGGTACAGCAATATCACAGATTTTGGTACTGGTAATATTGACAAGTTATTTTCATTCCAAAATGTGAGTGTGTAGTATATTCAAGGCTGGGAGCATGCATAGCTAACAACATTTTGCATTGTACAGCAAAATTTGGTGTGTTACAGATGATTTTTTTGTTGGTAATTTTCTTACATTTGGATTGATATTCAGGAAGATCTGGATTTGAATCTCGCCTTCTATATTTCAGTTTTCCAAGACTACTGAAATCTGATTTGTGAACCTTCTTAATGCACGGCATGACTGATTTGCTTCTTGTTCTTTTCCAACAATACTCTCTTTGTTCAAATGACCCTTTTCCTCTGCCAAAAGCCAATTAGAAAAAATGTTTTTTGATAGTATTTGTTATGTTATGTGCAAAGGAGTAATTGATGTTTCTGTATCATACAGGCTTTTTCTTGTATAGCTTGACAACAGAATGAAAGGCAGAAAATGGAAAGGGAAAAAAAAAATCAGTTACAAATCCAGATTTGATTGTTCTGTAAGACCTGCTTCTTTATACATGCACATGAATTTTGTAAAAGCTTGATTAATTGGAACATTAGAAATTATTAACACTAGAAATCGGCCTGCAGCAGTTTCACACAATTTCTTTAATTCCAGAATCTAGTATAGTATGCAATTAAAAAATGGAAGGCTTCCAACAGTTGATGAAATATAAATAAAGTGGCAGCAACTCTCTTATATAAACCCTGATAATATTTCGACAAAGTCAAATATCACAATCAAGAATAATGACATGGACATACATTCAACAGAAAAAACTCGCTGAATGTGCTTTCACAGAATGAAGTGACTGTAATTTACTATCTGCAATTAAACAAAATGGCTCCCAGTATCTAGTAATTAAACTTTTATGCCTGCCTTTACATACATACTTGTTTACAAAAAACTAAAATAGCTAATTCAATGTATAGTTTTGGTCATTCTTATGAACAAATTCTATTAATTAATAACTTTCATTTATATTTCATTTTAAACTTAAATTTCAGTTTTAATTATTTTTAATTCTGCAGTATAAAAGTCGGGGTTTCTTTTGAAAGGGAAAAAAACCCACTAAGGTGCCTCTTTGTGGAAACTTTCCATTATTTGTTTGTTCACAATCCATCTCCATTTTGTATTAAAAATGATAAACTCTCAAGGATACAAAGATAGTAATTATATTGAAAACAGTAGATAGAATCAGACATAGATGTTTCTACAGATTGATGTTGATTACAGTCAGTTGCCTCTGTGGTTACTTCAAGAAGCTGCTGGATTGTTCCATCAAATCTCCTAAGAGGGCATTTCATGGTAATGTGATGGATAGTTTCCTGGTGGTTACCACAGTTACAAGGATTCTATATTATTCTCCACTTGTGCATCCAGTAGTTGCATCTACCATGGTCTCACCTGATTCAATGTTATACAAATTATCCGATGTTGGTTGAATCCAGGTTGCTGTGTTGTAGGGGCTTGGATTAGTGCTTGTTTGTCAGGACTAGAATTAGTCCACTCAACGTGCCATGCTTCATTAATGTTCAAGTGATTTTGGAACAGCACCTCAACAAACTTGATATCTTGATTTTAATCTGTTTTGAGTTTGATGTGCAGTACTGATGTATTAGAAGTTGTGGGTTTCTTAAACATTTCTGTCATTCCTTTTTTAAAGCCACTTGTCTGCACAGATTGGTGGGAGATATTGGAAAGAGCAGGTAGCCATTTTATAGGTGTATACTAAACAGTTCCAGATTTGTCCTCATTGTATTGTTTAACTGAGTGTCGAACTTTTTGTGTGACTGCTATTTAGCCACACCAGAGTGCAGTATTCAGTAGCTGAGTATACTAAAGCAAGAGTTGATGTTCTGAAAGCTGTTGCATGTACTCCGCAACCCATTCCTGAAAGTTTTCTTGCATGTGACCAAATCTAAGAAAAAATTAAATTTGTTTTTATTAAAAGTAATCCATATTTTCTTTGAAAAATGTAAAAATTAATTTTCTTAAGCAGTGATGGATGCTGACAACAATTCGTAGTATATTTTAAATACAGTTAAATATTATGTAAATCTATCTACCATTAAAAAAAATGATAGAATGTGTTCTGGATTCGTGATATTTAAGTAGTTCCATGGTTATAATAGCAGATATGCCATTGCCTTTGAATCAAAGAAAATGCTATTACCTCAGTTTTTTTTAATAAAAAAAATCTTGGTTATACAGAATTGAAGTGCAGCCAATAAATAGTAAAACTGGAAATGATGATTAAAAACCATTTAGAAATTTTGTTCATAAGCATTATTAGTACTTGATTATGGTAATAGAATGGGAAGTGTATTAAGGTGATCTGAAAACAAACCTGGACAGAGGTAATAAACCCATTAAAAACCAGCTAGATGCATGGTACAGGGAGTGCAGGACTGAGGAAGAAAATGAAGTGTTGCAAAAATGGAAGTCTTCCAACAGTTGATGAAATATAAATAAAGTGGCAGGTGTAGAGGTTGAGGAAAATATTAGTTTTCCTTGAAAATAGAGATTGATGTACCTATGCTGAGTGGTTAGTTGATAGTGGTGTCTGAATTATTTAACACCTCAGGCATGTATTACTAAATCCCTTCAGTCTCCAATTATTGTATGTGCTGTTTTTATATTCCTTATCCTGGTTTGGATTTAATAAACATTTATTGCAAAATTAATGATGATACAGGTGACTGGCAAAGGCACAGATGAGAAGTACCTGATTGCTACATCAGAGCAGCCGATTGCTGCATTCCACCGTGATGAGTGGCTGTCCGAACAGGATCTGCCACTGCGTTACGCCGGTCTGTCTACCTGTTTCCGTCAAGAGGTGGGCGCCCATGGCAGGGACACTCGTGGTATCTTTCGGGTCCATCAGTTTGAGAAGGTAACAATCTTAAAATTGTTATGGTTTTTAACTACGAATAATGTTGTTGTTGTTAAAGTCTGATCAGTAGAGTCCAATATTTGATTATCAACGAGACTAATTTTTTTCCTGATCCTCATCTATGGTGTAGGATCACAGGTGATAGAGGAAAGCCACACAAGTAGAAATCAGGCATTGGAAATAAAGTTTCTGAGCAGTAAAGTAGGAGCAGGAAATTGTTTAGTCAGGTAGATGATAGATAAGAAACTTCTACAACAAATACTAGAAAAATTAGGTTTATAGTTACATGGGAAAAGAAAGGGGCAGGAGTTGATATCAAAGAATAGTTACTCATAGATATAAAGGCCTAGTGATATATAAAGACACTAATGGGTGAAAGGAGTTGAGAAAAATATATAGGGAAATAATTGAACTACAATACAGTGGAAGAAGAGAGCTGGCGGCCTAACAGGTAGTGTTAGACAGGCCTATGCTCCAAGCAGATGAAACTGGAGGTTGCAAACTACTCTATATAATGATGATTTTAGACTCGGGAGAGTGTAATTATTATGTATATACATATATACAAGGTTGTTCAATAAGTTTTGTCGTTCAATAAGAGATATTGAAGCTGCTATTACCTCTTCGTTAGATGAAAATCGTTTTCCATGCATGAATTTTTTTTAGCTTTGGGAACAGCCAGAAGTCAGAGAGAGCCAAATCTGGCAAATAGGGTGTATGTGGCAATGATTCATACTTTAATTCACTGATTTCGTGATGGTTTTTTGAGCATTATGGGAGGGTGATGAAAAATATTTTTTTTCCATCTGTAAACTAGGTCTTTTCTCACAAATTTTTATATCCAGCTGCTTCAAACGGTTACTACTATAATCCGAGTTTATTTTTTTACAAGTTTGGAGGTAATCCATGAACAAAATTCCTTTCACAAGCCAAAAAAACTGATGCTAGCACCTTCTTGGGCTGATTTCTGGAGCCTAATTTGCTTTTGAGTCAAAGTACCGTGCTCACACCACTCCTTAGCCTCTTGTTTTGATTCTGGATCATGGTGGTAGACCCAAGTCTCATCCTTTATGAAATGATGCATAAAATCATTTTTGTCCTTTCTAAAATGCTCCAAATATTGCTGAGAGTCGCATTCAAATGTGGTTTTGTTTCATTGTTAGCAAATGTGGCACCCATTTTGCACACAGCTTTTTGAAACCCAAAACTTCAGCCAAAATATTATCGACGCTTCTACTAAATCTCCCTCCATTAACTGACAATCTTCCAAAACCATATCCTGTATTTTTGCTATGATTTCTGGTGTTTGGACATAGATCATCTTCAAGAATCATATGACCACATTTAAATTCAGCTACTCATCTTTCTACTGTTCAAATTGAAGGTGAAGAGTCCTTAAACTCTTTTCAACAATCATTCATGGATTTGTTTTGGTGTTACACCTTCCAAAAAAAAAAAAAGAATTTTACTACTGAACAGTTTTCCATTTTGCTGTGACACATCAACTTTGAACGTAAATATACGAATAAGTTATCAGATCTACCTGAAATTTCACACATTTTCATTAAAAAAAAGTAATACCAACTTTAGAAAAATAAAATGATGAACCTACAAGTGCCATCTTTTATTGAACAACCTTGTATGTATGTGGGAACTGGGATTTTAGTAGCAGATTAGAATTTCTTTCAATCTGTTTGGAGGGTTGGCTTGAAGTCTGATCTGAGCAGACCAAAATGTGGACTTGTGTTCACTACTGGCCATCTCAAATAGTTTTGGGCAGCATAACATGGTAACAACATATATTTTTGTAAGTTTTTCCTTTTAATATTGTTGAAGTAAAGAATAGAAAAATTATTCTAGCGTAATGTACTTCTGAAGTTATCTCTTTGCTTCATTAAACAAAAAGATTGTGATAAAAGAAAAATTACTATATAGCACAGAGAAGCAGGAATAAATAATATTCAAGAGAAGAAATAAAAATCTGTTCGAAACCTTCATCACATTGGAGAATTTTCAATGCAGATATTGTTTAAGTGGAATGTAATTTCTGTATTTAGTAATATATTCTATGATTTCTGTGAATTAAACAACTCAGTCTATATTAATTTTGTTGTTATTTTAATAATTTTCAAAGATCTGTAAAACGTGTTTCAGGTGGAACAATTTTGTTTGACTTCTCCATATGACAACAAATCTTGGGAAATGATGGAAGAAATGCTTGGAAATGCAGAAGATTTCTGCAAACAGCTTGGAATTCCTTATCGTGTTGTAAACATAGTGTCTGGAGCCCTCAACCATGCAGCTGCCAAGAAATGGGATATAGAAGCTTGGTTTCCTGGTTCTGGTAAGACCTATTCTGTTACAAGTATAAATTTTCCCCATTTGTAAATCCAAATGAATTAAACTCTTTATAATGGATTATAGCCTATATTTGGACTTACGATTTCTTTGTCAGTATATACATATATATAAAAACCAACACCTACCTGTAACTGTTGTGTCTTTGTCATATTTATTAATTTTGGATTTTTTGTTCGATATTTTATCATTGAAATTATTTTTAGGTGCTTTCCGGGAACTGGTGTCATGTAGTAATTGTTTGGATTATCAAGCCAGAAGATTGTTAGTTCGATACGGAAAGACTAAGAAGATGAATACCGCAGTAAGTTTATCTGAGATTTGATTCACAAATAATTTATAACATTCCCCAAGTTAAGCTATGTCATCTTTATGTATCGGAATATTTTAACACTTATTACTCTTTGCAGTGGTTAGCATGAGGCATTATTTAGGCAAAAGGACCATTTGCGCTTTGTATTCGGGAGGACACGCGGTTGTACCCCTCTGAGACATCCATATTTTGGTTTTCCATTGTTTCCCAATATCTCTCCAGCAAATGCTGGGATGGTTCATTCAAAAGATCATAGCTTAATTTCTTCCCATTCCTGGTGCCTAGTCCTTTCCCACCTGTAATGACCTTGAGGTTGATGAGGCATAAACCCATAAGTGTAAGCTGTAACAGGAATGTTGGCAATGTTAGATTGAGTGATGAATATTGAAAAGGAGAAAATTGGTGATAATTGGTGATGGACTTACTAAGCACAATGATGTCACAAAATATATGGTGAAAAAATTATAGGAAAATGAACAGAATTGTGAAATTCAAATACTGGGCTAAATAATCCAGCCAAATGCAATAGCCAAAGTTTGCAGTCTAGCAAGAACAATAAAATTGGAATTGACATACAAGTATGACAAAATATATGTGTATCATAAGATCTTTATGCATATTCTCAAATCTAAAACATAATACTTTGATTAATTTAGGAAGTCTTAATGCAGCAGAATGTCTTGCCTTAATGTGAGTAAAGTGTAAAGTGAAACAGAAACAGAGGAAAGAAATATGTGAATGCAGATTTTCCCTGGGTGTAAGTACAACACATTCTTCCTGTGTGTGTAGCCAGATAGTGTAATAAAAGGATGACAGCATCCTCTGTTGTCTTCGTCAGGTATCTTCAAGGTACCTATTGAAAAACTAGAAGTTCACTGTCGGACAGATAGGTTTATATAACATCGTATGCCAGCAGCTGGTCAGCGAGTATTGTGGCTCTGTATGCCGCTCCCTCTTATCGTGCAGTTCTGCTCGTGCTAGTTTCATTATCAATGTCAGCCTTAAATTTGCTTCGCTCCTGTTTGAAGATAGCAAGGGCCAGTTTCTATGTGTCAACCAGAAAGAGTCCTGTAACTCTGTTGAAGGTGATACCATCGAGTCTTATTTCAATAGCTTCTTTTATTACAGATTCCTAAAAATAAGGGGTTTGGGCCAGCAACTTCACTTTTGCAAAGTCTATTTTATGGCCTCTATTAATGACATGTTCTGCAACTGTAGACTTTTGTAGTTACAACAGACGAAGATTGAATCTGTGTTCAGTGCAGCTTGTTTCAATGGTGTGGATGGTCTGCCCAGTGTAGAATTTTTCTCATTCAAAGGTTATGCTATGAACCCAGGTATCCTTAAACCCACGTCGTCCTTCACGCTTCATAGCCAATCTAGATCTTTCTTGATCTTGTGGTGAGCCAATATCCAACCTATCTCGCAGATAGTCTCCTGCTTATGGGAGCAAAGCCAAATGCTTTGACCAGTCTCCTTGCTCCGATGGTTGTTGTTTTTCTTTGCTTGAAGTGCCCTTTCTATCTGACGTTCGGAGAACCCGTTCAACCTGAAGATTTTTCATTGATATTGGAGATCACCTGCAGACTTTCTTAATCGCAAATTTCTCTTGCTCTGTTTACCAAAGTAAGTAACTTTGTAGTCTTCTGAGCTGGACAGTGATAATTACTGGCGTTCAAGTAGCGGTCTGTGTGTGTTAGTTTGCGATGCACACTACATGCTAAAGTTCTGTTTGGCCTTCACCTGATAAGGATATCGAGGAAAGGAAGCAGCCATTTTCTTCTACATCCATGGTTAAATGAATGTTACCATGAAGCTACATAATGAAGATCATCCATGTAACGGTTAAAACTATTAGGTTTTAGTGCTGTGCTATTCAGTGCTCTTTCCTCGACGTCCTCCACTGCTGGGGACAGAGGTTACCTCATCGTCACACTGTCAGTCTGTTCCTCTGTATGTAAAGTATGTTCAATGAGAGCTATATTATTGGTTTCAAAATAGGGATGCAAAAGCTGCAGAGACGCTTTCAGAGAAACCCTTGTGAACAATGATACAACAACGAAGCTAACTGAGAAAGCTCTGCAGCGTCTTAACAAACTAGGATAAGTTTCACATGATGGGGACATGACTACAGTGTTACATACTTTTGCACATAGAGCAAGAGAAATTTACAACTAAGAAAGCCTGCAGTTAGGTGTCCAACATCTACGAAAAATCTTCATGCTGAATGGGATCTCCAAATAGAAAGGACGCTACAAACATTGGAGCAAGGAGACCTGTAAGCAGTAGACTATTCTGCAAAGATAGTTTGGATATTGGCTTGCCATAAGATCAAGAGTATCTTTCTCCCGCCTTCAAAAATTCGGGATTTGTTTCGATGTGTGAAGGAGTCCTGGGTTTAAGCATACCAAGGGCTTATAGCATACCCTGTGAATGTGGATAATTCTGCATTGGTCAAATTATCCACACCATTGACACAAGCTGCACTGAACACAAACACAACCTTCATCTGTTGCAACCAGAGGAGTCCACAGTCACAGAACATGTCATTGACAAAGGCAAATGTGAAGGTGCTGAACGAAACCCCTTTATTTTGGGAGTCTGTGTTAAAAGAAGACTCAATGATAACACCTTCAACAGAAATGCAGGGCTATTTCTGAGTGATGCATGGAAACTGGCCCTTGCAATCCTCAAACAGGAGCGAAGCTTATTTAAGGCCGACAGTTGTAACGAGCTAGCCCGAGCAGAGCTGGATGACATGAGGGAGCAGGCCGCATCGGAGGAGCCATGATGCCCATTGGCCGGCTGCTGACACATGACGTTATATATGCCCATTCGCCCGCTGACGTCTGACAGTGAACTTTTAGATTCTCAATAGATACTTTGAAGATACATGATGGGGACAAAGCATTGTCATCTTTTTATGCCACTATTTGGTTGCAAACCCGAGAAAACTATGTTGTGAAGGAAAGAAAATATGAACACAAATCCTCGAACTGAAGTACAAGAATAGAAATTGGGAAACAAGATGTAACAAGTAAATATATTGGGAATAAACTGAGAAATTAATTGATAAAATAAAAAAGGAAAAAGCACTTAAAAGGAATTTATACAAAAACGTTGTTGAAAATGATATTTGACTTCTTGGAGGAATTGGTGGGCAAGGGGGGGGGGGGGGGGGGGGGGGGGGGGTAGACCAGTTCATGTGTTTTCAAGAAGTCATAAAAAAATCTAAGAAGACTGAAAGTATAGGGGTAGCAAGTAAATAACAAATGATAAAATAATAAAATTTGTAGGTTTCCAATAAAATAGGATGGGAATTTAATGACAGTAAAAAGAGAACAAATCAGAGAAAGAAAAACTACATCAGAAAAGGAAATGTTGTTTCATCTGGTACAAAGGTCCTAAAAAAGAAATAATAAATGCTTAATAATAATAGACTAGAGATCGCCCAGTGGTCGAAATTCGACCATAATTCATTAAGTTAATTAGTATTTTTTGTTTGTAACACAGTAATAATTATTGCAAATAGTTTCTTGAATTTGTTCTATTGCGTTTGAAAAAATTGTCCTATCGGTATCAAGTTTAGTACATACATTCCAACGTAAGCTTCGAATGCGTGAAAATGAGGAAAAATCACTTCAAATGTGAGTAGATGAACACATTTTATTAAGCAAGAAATACACGTTATTACATGTCGATATTATTTCTGTGTGTTTCTTACTCTTAATTTTTGGTCCAGGCTGCATTTCAACCTAACCACAACTGGTATTAGTTACGGTAGACGCCATATATCTCAGCACTGAAAAACAATATGTCATCCCGCACAGAGAAATCGTAACTGTTACATGATTTTCTATTTGCATGTGGAAAGCAGTTTTTATTCAATACTGTAGACTTAAAAACGTGGAATAAATGTCAACAGCTATGAACGTGTATTTCTTGCGTAATAACATGTGTGCATCTACCCACATTTTTCCTTATTTCAACATATTCGAAGCTTACGATATACACTTTAAATCAAATATTATCGCCTAAGGAATGTGTGTACCAAATTTCATACCGACAGGACAATATTTGTAGGTTCCGACGTAATGCTAAACTCAGTATATAAAGACTTTGCTGCCATTCATGTAATCACTTTTTTTTTAACTACCAGATTTCGTTCAAATGGTGGCTCACCATCATATTACAGCTACATCAATTTGAACTGCATAATTGTAACATCGTATATCTAAATCACGATTTAATGAATTCCGAATATATTCCGTTTGGAAATGTTGCTTCTATGTAAATTCAGAGATTAAGCTCGACTCTTTGGTTTCACCAAAGACCACAGAGTATCTCAATGCTGGAAATACACGTCATATAGTTGGCTCCGATCCGATTTCACTCACACACACGTTCCCGAATTTATTTTTCATTTAATAATGTATCTGTAACATGTTTTAACTATGCTCATAATTTTTTTTTTTTTACTGTTGACCAAAGATCACAGACATTGCTTAGTGTCGTTGCCTCTTAAAAACAATTTATTTTATTTTATTTAATTTAATGTATTTTTAACACATATTATATGTACATTTTGGCTTTATGCACTTCTTCCCCATATAAACTTTAACTATGCCAAATCTCACATTTCTCCGTGCGCGCAATATTCTGAAAAATGTTTCCAAAGTTTTCGCTTAGCGTATTAATATATAGATATGCAAAAAAAAAAAAAAAAAAAAAAAAACCTCATTCTGGTTAGTAGAAATGCTAAAGGACACTGGTTTTTGCTGTATCACTGAGAAAGATTGTTGATAAAAGGCTTACCTTATTCTGAAATTATAGCTCAGCCAAAATTCTGGCATTGTATTTAACTGAAAAGATGTTAATACTATTGTTTTCTTCTCTTCTTGATCTGATTTTACCCTAACTTGATACCATAGTAAGTGAAATGGCTTTCAAGCCTCTGTTTGCAGTTTCTAATTGCAATTCTGTGTTCCAAAAATTCTGCAACTTGTCATAAATAATTTAGAAATAGTTTCTAATCTTTATATCATATTGGTGTTGTACATCTGCAACATTACCTTTAACAAAGTATACTGTTTTATTCATTCATTTATAATGGAAGATACACAAGGCTATTCTCTAATGTTGTTTGATTTTTACAGACACCTTTCGTGCACATGCTGAATGCGACAATGTGTGCGACTACACGAGTGATCTGTGCACTGCTGGAAGTTCATCAGACAGAAACAGGCATCAAAGTGCCATCAGCTCTGAAACCATACATGCCTCCAGGTTAGACAATCAAATTTATTGGTATGTTTTACTGTAATAGGTAATGTTCTTGTGACAGTTGTCTTTATCGCTTATTGTTCTTCTCATTTTTCCTTTCTCTCTCTCTATTACAAAACTGTGACATTATATCATATAGTGAGTGAGGTAGTTTAACTAAATGAAGGTCAGCTGGGATAAACGAGATCTGACAATCTGATCACTAGTAGCCACTTTCAAGTTCGAGAACCTAATAACCTAAAAATATTAACAACGGTGGTGGTGTGTCTGTGGTACAAGTGATCATTAACTGGGAGCTGGTCGGTAACACCAGTTCTCTCTTCCCCTCACAACTCTAATGGCCTCAACGTGGTCCTCTGTCATTTTTCTTCATAGTATGTTTGCAATGTGTTGTAGAGTACTACCAATGATTTCCCTAGTGGTAGAATTGTTGGCAGTCTCTCTGAGTGAGACTCTTAGTATTGTCGACAAATGTCCTGCAACACCTTTTACAACTGCTTTCTCCTTTGCTGTTGATCGACTTTGCTTCACAGATGCTGTCCAAAGGGTTGCTAGAGTTCCATTTTTGTAGTATTGTGGTCAGAATAATGCCACAGAATAGCAATAAAGGTTTAAAAAAAAAAAAAAAATAGAAAAGACCAAGTGTACCATTTTACACACACTGTACACAAGGTATTGATTCATAAATCTTTCATACCATAGACAAATATGTTAGTTCCATTGTTGAACATGAATTGTCATATTGCCATAACAGCATGAGAGTATATACTCCAGTGGTTCAGGAGGAATCCTTGCTCTTAGAAGCCAACACTATTTCAAATGTGAAAATAGAAGCCTATAGCAAAATTAAGGAAAACAAAATGATGTCATACCATCAGTTCTAGATCGCTACAAACTATTCCACTGACGATTCCGTTTTTTCAGTATCTGAAGAAGTTGCTTTAGAATCTTGTGTCACGACTATATAATCCCAATAAAAGCAATTTTTGTGAGAATAATATTGTGGCTGTTAATATGGAAAGGGCAGATAAAATACACCCAACACTCACCAAAGTTGAAGCGAGGAGGCTGCAGCAACACAAAACAACACACAAACACAGAAAATACAATATTTCGGGTTAAAACCCTTTGTCATGTTAACAGAACGTTTGACGCAGCCACTCATGGAATGAAAATGACTGACAGAGGTGGTGGGAGGGAGCTACGATAATATAACCGCAAGTATAAATCACAAGAGAGATAAAATGGGAAATAATAACAACAATCACTGAAATAATAATAAAAATATAATAAATAAATATTGACAAATTTTGAAATAAGGTCTATAAATATATATCAATCTATTGCACTGGCTAGTGATGGGTGTGCAAGGTGAGGATGGAAGATATTATCGGAAATTAAGGCCTGGGGGATGTCTAGTCTGCAGGATGTGTTTATATGCCAATTCCAACCTGTGGAGTTCAGATTGAGAGGTAGTATCTGGAAGTAATCTAATGGCTCTGACTGTGAAGCAGCTATTAAGGTTGCGGGTGTTGTGAGTACTGGCATGGTGAGCAACAGGGAGGTCTAGGTTTTGGGGGTAAACTGTTTGTCTGTGACCATTCATTCTGATGGATAATGAGTTTGAGGTCAGGCCAATGTAGGAACTTGGACAGTGGAGGCAGGTGAGCTGGTATATGAGATGGGTTGTAGTACAAGTGGCATGACCTATTACGGGGGTAGGTTTCACCAGTAGTAGGGTTGCAATAGGCAGTGGTAGGTGGATGAGTACTTCACATTTAATAACAGGGTCTCTTACAAGGAAGGATCCAAATGGTGGCTTAGGAGCATCAGAGGTCTGATATTTATGTAAAAGTATATTTTTTAGATTAGGCGGTCTGCTGAAGGTGACACGGGATGTGGTGGGAAGGATAGTGGGAACAATGCAGCGAATTTCAGGAAAGGATCTGAGAAAGTTATAGCCCAAATGAAGAATTTGGTTTAGCGATTCCAGGCCAGGGAAAAACTGGGTGCGAAAAACATGGTTCTGGTTGGTTTTGGGTTGTTTGCGTCGGTGTAGTGGACAGTTCTTGACTTTTGATAGCTGTTTTTTGATTAATTTTGGAGGATAATTGCGGTTTATGGGTGCCCGAGTCAGGTTGTTGTAGTAGAAAGTAAAGGATTCATGATCAGAGCAGAGGCATTTACCTCGAATGGCTAGGCTGTATGGGGCAGGTATCAAAATGGAGATATTGTTGTAGGTTGGTGGGCTTTATGTGGACAGAGGTGTGAAAGTGGCCATTCTGTACAGAGTTGTCCACATTCAGAAAAGTGAAGTCACTCTGAGAGTAGGACCAGGTGAAGTTTAGGGAGGAGTCCAAGAAGTCAAGAAGGAGGTTTTCACCGTGGGTCCAGATCATAAATATGTCATCTATATACCTGAACCACACGGTGGGTTGTCGGGTAACCTTTTGAAGAAAACATTCCTCTAGTCTGCCCATGAAAAGGTTGGCATAGGAAGGTGCCATGCAAGTGCCCATAGCAGTGTCTCGTATCTGATGGCAAACCTGAGACCGGAAGGAAAAGAAATATTTGGTAAGGATGAATTGACCCAAAGAAGTGAGGAAACGAGTGACAGGGACGGTGTCTGGGGGCGATTGTCGAGGTAATGCTCTATGGCACTGAGGCCATGGCCATGAGGGATGTTGGTGTAAAGTGATGATACATCAATAGTGACCAGGAAGCAACCTGCTGGTAGGGGTGTAGAGACTGTTGACAGATACTCTAAAAAGTGGGGGGTATCTCTGACATAAGATGGAAGGACCTGGATGCTAGGTTGTATGTATGTGCTGATCAACGAATGCAGAAATTTGTTCTGTGGGAGACCCAAAGGTAGCAACTATAGGATGTCCAGGATTGCCCGTCTTATGTATACAGGGTGGGGATCCGGGAGGTCTTAGGGGTAAGAAGGCAAATGGAATGATGTGAAAGATCCTGTAAGGGACCTTTGAGGCTGAGGAAGGAGTGGATTTCCATGCAGATCGAATTAGTGGGGTCATTCATAAGAGGCAGGTAAGTGGAGGTGTCAGAGAGCTGCCCGAGGACTTCAGCTATGTAGTCGCTTAGATCCATGACCACAGTGGTCGAGCCCTTATCAGCTGGGAGAATGATGACTTTTTTATTTTTTGAAAGTTCATTCATAGCCCGCTTTTCAGTATGGGTCAGGTTGTTGGAGTGGGGGATTGAATTTAGGAAGGAAGGCGATGAGAGGGTTAACACGAATTCCTGGAATAGGAGTAGGGGATGGTTTTGAGGGAGGGGAGGTGGATCTAACTGGAACGGAGGTAGAAATTGTTGGAGGCTGGGTTTCAGGTTATCACATCAGCTGTCTCCCCTGACTATAGTATTGAAATAATACCACCAGTTGATAGTGCAGCAGAATGAAAGGGAATCCTTAATAAGAGTTATCCAATCAAATTTAGGGGTGGGAGAGAAAGTATGATCCTTTGAAAGAACTGATAGTTCAGGTTTGGAGAGGAGTTGGAAGATAGATTCGCATTAGTGATTTTTAATCTCTTCAGTGGTGGGGAGTGGGTAGGGATGGGGGTGATGGGAGTGGCTGACTGGGTGGGGAAAGTTGAGAATATGAGAAATACATGGCGTTGTGGCAGTAAGTGGTGGAGGGGTAACATGTTGTCTGTTATGTGGGTTAGGGAGATGTAGGCCCAAAACAAAGTTCTGGTGCAGGAGGGATGTATATAAAAAGTTGATAATTAGTGCTTTGAAATATAAGGCATAAGAGGGGGACAAATATATATATATATATATATTGTAAGTAGAATAAGGAAAAAAAAGTACCAAAGCAGAGCGGTAAAATGGCCCAGAAAAATGTAACACTATTGGGCTGAATAACAGTCACAGGCGGACGAAAGAATTAAATACGTCATAAAAAGAAAAAATAGTAAGAGGCAAAGAAGTGAATATGGTAACACGGAAAATAGTTAATAGTTTTGGTGCTGGTTTTGTGGCTGTTAAGCTATACAAAGTGGTGAGATCTTGTTCTGAGCCAAGTCTACACTATAGTGAACATTCACTTTACTCTCTGAAAAAGAAATGTATCTCTAGGTTTTATAAACCGAGCGTGGTGGTGTAACGGATAGCGTTCTGGCCTCGCATTCGGGAGGAAGGCGGTTCGAATCCCCGTCCGGGCATCCAGATTTGGGTTTTCCATGGTTTCCCCAAATCACTCCAGGTGAATGCCGGGATGCTTCCTTCAAAAGGCCATGGCCGAATTCCTTCCCATTCCTTGCCCCCATCCTTTCCCGTCTCTAAAAGACCACGTTGTTAAAAAGGGACGTTAAACTGTTAAAAAAAAAAAATCTAGGTTTTATGAATTTTTTTTTTTTTTTTTTAAATCAATCAACTTGGTCACTATGCATATAATAATTTTTACCAAACTGAATGGAATAGTGTTGCATGATTTAGGCTTGACACTCTCAAAGGGCTTGATATGAGGAGAATGATTTCTTGGCTTTTGTATACTGGTGCAGAATGATAAAGCTACAGAAATAGGATATTGATTTACATACATGTATAAAGAGTTTGAGAAAAGTATAGCACTCTTCTTCTTTTTCTCCAGTATAATTGAGACAAATGTGTAGCCATGGTGGAGACTGTTTGCTGGTGAAAATAACGTGTAAGTCAAATGCAGTTTGGACTGAAGGCAATTCTTTCAAGGAAGATTCTCAAAGTATCACCATCCAATTTTAATAATTTTGTTATATGTCATAATTTTTTAAAATTATTTGTTATCTGCAGGAAAACATGTTTAGGGGAAGAAATGGGCATCCAAAGTTTCAGACAAGGTGAAAAATTTATTGTTAAAAAAAGATATGTCAAAACAAATTGTGGAAGGTTTCTAATGAGGAAAGATTAGAAACTTAATTTTTGCAGCTGGATTAGTTAACTTTCAGCCATCCCATTTATTTAAAAAAAATTCCCACCTAAATTCAATGATGCTTCAATGATCTTCAAAAATTTGAGGTAATCACCTAACATGATATATCACACTTCAGCGACCCTGCCAATTTCAATGATTTTGCAAAATGCTGTAATGGCTTAAAATCTAAGATGGAAGTGGCTTTTTTTATCTTTGAAAAAAACTTCTTGGGGGTGGAATAACACTCCTAATATTCTATTTTATGGATGCTGTTTCATACACAAATACCCAGCTTTGTAAAACAAATTACACAATGCTTCTTATGAGGGAGAATAATAAACACAATTTCTGCTCCCTGGTTACTCAGTTTTGTGAAAGTAAGCCAAACTGACAAATGTTAATCATCAGAAGGTGATATTTTCAGGAGGTTAACAGTCTCATTGTTCACAAAATAACCTTAAAGATTTTTTCTTGTAGTTCACTTAAATTTAGATTTTTCCAATTTTTTCCAGATTTTTCACATGGTATTTACCATTTTTGGTAGGAATTATGGAGAACTTTGAAAATAACTGAACAGTACAATATCTAAAAATTGTGTATTTTCATCCTGTGCATTGTAATCATATTAAAATTCAATCAATTAAAAATGAAACAACGAAATTTTCACATGGCACTTTTATCTTTGGGAAGCTTTTCCACCTTGTAAAAAGGTTTTTCTGAAGATAAAAATTATTTTAGTCATAATTTTTTATTTATTTTAATGTATCCCAAAATTCTAAAAATTGAATGTGGGAGAATATTACCTCCCTTATGACTCAGTAAATCAATTTTTGAGTGTAGTTACACACAATTTTCAATTAATTTAAGATACTCAGTATGCTCAGGCTTTTTATTTACATCAAGGAGTAACAGACAAATGTTTTCAGATTTTTTTGTTGGAATTTATAATATGTGGGTGGAAGCAAGGAATGACAAGCAACTTAACCAGTCTCTTACAACAGACGGAGGTTGGAGGGCCACAATTAACATAAAAATATGAACAGTGTGTTCATGTTTTTGTGTTAATCATGGCCCTCCTGCCTTCATTTAGAGAAGGTGACCGAGCTTGGTGGGTGTTCTGACCTTGCATTGGAGAGGACACGGGTTTAAGGAGATGGGTTTGAGGACGTGGATTGGAATCCCATTCCTGGCATCCAGATTTGAGTTTTCCATGGTTTACCCAAATCACTCCAGTTGAATGCTGAGATGCTTCCTTCAAAAGGCCATAGCTAAATTCCTTCATGTTCCTTGCCCCCAGTCCTTTCCCGCCTCTAATGACCTCGACATCAACAAGGCGTGAAGCCATATGAAAAAGAAATATAGAAGGTGATGGTTATTTTTCATATTCTTCCTTGTTTTCATAATAAATCAGATATTACAATAAGCAACTCTCGGTCATCTATGATGTCGCCTGTCACACCACGACGTCACACTTTACGTTATTGTTCATGGCTATGCACTTTATTTAATAACATTTCTAAGTATCTGCGAATAAATTAACTGACAGAACACTGAAATAAAAGTATGTATTGTGTTTAAATCAACATAATAATTATTAGTTGCTTAGATTTATTTGATATTCATTTTATGTAAAAGTATTCGTTAAAATCTTTGGCCAGAGATATGTAAGATAAAATCTTTAATTTTCGCAATGTTAGCGGCAGTTTTGATAGATTGTTATTAGAACCGGCACTTTACATTACAACAGAGGGCACATGTAATTTAATTTAAATAAAATAAAATATTTTTTTCCCTTGAGTGTTCTGTTACTTAAATCATTACTTTGTTTTAACGAAAGTAGTTCCCCACTGATCTCGATCTATATGGCATAGACTAAAATTAAAACTAATATTATGTGAATGCTGTAAGTTGTTAAGATTTATTTTTAATTTCCTTTGCTTTTACTGGTGCCTTATTTCAGCTTCATGTAACTGTGTCAGCCATTCAGAAGTGTTGGTATCTATCTGAATCTTGGGTATAAAAAAGGAAGATGGAAGAACCCGTAAAGATTTTCAATTTAGTTTATATCGCGATGTATTATTACCACTAACATGCGATATAGTACATGTACTAATATGCATGTGATTGAAGTATTGTTTCTCTGGCGGGAAGTTTAGTACGTGGTTAGTTTGAAATGCAACCTGAATCAGGACAGCAATGAAAACCTTTTGTTGCAGGGCAAGGCACTAGGGATTGCATTGAGCTTTATTTTATAACAATTTTATTTATTTAAGTAATCGCTAATAAATGTAATGCTACAATGATATATTAAATATCAGTTGCTGTTTTTACTGAAATCATTACTTGGTTTGAATGAAAGAAGTTTCAAATTGATCATGAGCTATGCGGCCTAAACCACAATTAAAACTAATATTATGTGGCATAATGTAAGTTGCTAAGATTATTTTTAGCTTCTGTTTTTACTGGGGTAATTATTTCAGCCGGATGCAAGCTGTGTCAGAACTGTGAAGATTTTGGATCAAGTTTGTCTCTGATGCATGATTATATTGACATGCGATACAAAGAATGTATTAATTCATGTGTGATTGAAGCTTTCATTTTCTACCGGCGGAGATTGTGGTTAGGCTGAAATGCAACATTGACCAAGTTGACAACTGAAACTTTTTGCTACATCACAAGGGACGAAAAATGACAGCACATTGAGCTTTATTTTATAACAATTTTATTTAGGTAAGCAACGAAACAGAAATTAATTGCCAGAACCCTCTGTTAAACCTGTCATTTTTGATGGTCTTTGTGGCTAGTAGCTTAATAAATAGCAATTTCACTTATAAAAATTTTAATAATATTTGGGTGGGAATTTTTAAAAAGTTTGAAATGGGATTATCCAGTAAAATTGAGTAATATCATTGAGAACTGCATGTTTTTAATCTACTTTATGAGAAACATTCTGTTGATAATTTTTCCGTTCAAACAAAGAAATTTTCCTTGAAAGTCCTATGTTCAGGATGCTATTTCATCCCAAAAATAGGCTTCTCCATCAATTAAAAAGTCTTTTCATACTTAGATTTAATCCACTACAACATATCACAGAATCATTGAAGCTGGGAAGGGCAGTATGAATATCTGTGGTTGAAGTGTGATGAATATTTTTGTGATAGATATCTATATTTAACAATTTTTAAAATGAGAGGGGTGGGGAGGGCATTCGTCCCCCAAAAATCGAGTAACGGGGTTGAGATTTTATCAGATTTTTTTCTCATGTTTTTTCATGGGAAAAAATTTTGTGGTTTGCTTTGTCTAAATTGGATTCCTCCTGCCCCGTGTTAAACAGTCAATTTTTCACTTACATCCCAGCTTTTTGGGGACTCTCCAAAAACAATTACCAACCTTCAATTTTAATGTACTTTAATATATTACAAAATTATTAACCCTTTGACTGCTGACAGCGGATCGTCTACCTGTGGCGCTGAGGCCTGCTACCTATGCTAAGCGATTATTCCTGGGGACGTAGCGGCCCGCACTGCCCCACCCGCCCAGTGCTGAATATTCCTGACGTGAGCTCTCACGGCTGATACACAATTAATGCCCTCACTACATAGTTTCTCTGCAAATAAATTACTGCAGAATCAAACTGAAACATTAACCCTATTTTTTGTCACTAATAATTATATCTTGCTTGTAGTTTTTACTCGATTTTTGCGGCTTACATCGAAAGCGTCGTGATTCTTAAATGTACCTCAATAGTTTACTGTTCTTTCTTGCATACCCGTTTATATCAACTGCAATTTTCCATAGGTTCCTTACTGTATTAGAGTGTTATTGTTTGAAATTTAAAGAGTGTAGATTCGAAGAAGATGTTAGATATATTTTACTGCCGCACTTACATACCGCGTTCAGAACACGACTGTAAAATTAGAGATATTCGAACTCATACAGAGAGTTAAAGGAATCCTATTTTTCCTCGCGCTATTCACGAATATAAAAAGACACCTGAAAATGATAATTGTACAAGCTGCCTCCCCCACACACCGAAATTTGGCTTGCAGAATATCTTTGTAGATGTAGATTCCCAAAATATCTCGACGTTGACTGAATGTTTGCTGCGCTTTGTAATTATCCGATTATATGTAATTTTGTTTCTTTGATGAAATTTGTTCCACATAAGTACTCAACAGATTTTTCAACATTTCAAAGCTGTTAATTGTCTGTTTATTAATTACGTGAGGTGAAATGGGGGAGGGGGGGGGGTTTCCGGCGAAATCTCACGAAACCTCACCAGAGTAACAAAATGTGGTATCTGGACATAAGTTCACTAAAAACTGGAGTATTTAGATCATCTCTGGTCCAATATACGCTAATTTTCAATTTTTTTCACGCGAGTCATCAGAAGACAAATAGCCATGAAACAATATATTCATCATATCCAGTATCTTTCCACTTTGATGTTCGAGAATGCACTGATTCTGGAGCATTCTCCATAGTGGTTATATAAAATGGATTCTTTTCATCAGCTATACATTTCATCAGTTCTTCTGTAAAAAATAACATGGAAACTAACAGAATACTTGGCATATTCCCTATTTGACACACATGTCCCGATAGCGTATCATCAAATGCGTGACTAACTGGGCGAAAATTATTTTCTTTCCAGTCATATTTATCGCCAAGACGTAATTTCTTCGTAGGCGTTTCACTATCACTTTCTGATTCTTCAGATTCAGAACAACTAACATCTCTTATAGAAACATGAGACTGCATTGTCACCCCTGCTGACGAGTATGGTTTAGGACTACAGCTTTCCGATTCTGTGGAAAAGCTATCACTTCCATCAAAATCAAGCAGTTCATCCTCAGTGTCGCTCCTCGTAAGAATCTCCATGATTTCTTACTTTATGCACCCATGACGTCTTGCCATTTTCTTTATAAAAATACAGGATACAAAGAACACTGATGTAATTTCCATTGAACAGTGAACTGTATATATCCGCTGTACAACTCGGGTAGCGGTGCGTGTATATTCAGTATATTCGACTTAGGTAGCGGCAGGCGGGTGCGACTTATCTCATCAACAGCGCTCAGGGGATAACCGGCGGCTGCGACTAAACTCGTCATTAGCACACAGGGGCCGCAGGTAGCATGACAAGTAAACTCGTCAACAGCAGTCAAAGGGTTAAGATCAGAAGGTCCAATCGGGGAAATCGTCCTTGTCTATATATCCATATTTTTATCACCATAAAAATAAAAAATAATTTTGATGAAGATTTTATGTTATAGATTGTATTTAGTTTCAAAATAATCAAATCATTATTCAACGGTAATACATATTAGTATTCTTTTAAAAAGAACATTGTTTGATGGAACTTAATAATTTTCTGTATCACTGAACTGATATGCCCGAGAGACACCGGTATTTAAAATAAAAGAACATACTAAGTACCCATAATTAATTTAGTATATATTATGTCATTAATATAATAAGGTAATTGTGATTGTATTGTTTCTAGATTTCCAAGAAGAGATTCCATTTGTGAAGAAAGCCCCTGCCATACCTACAAAAGACTCTTAGCGGGAAAAGGAAAATGATAAAGTATGGAGAGCAAAGTGATATTAAATTATTTGAAACATTCTGTGCCTGCCTTTTAATGATCATAAACAACCTGCACCTCTTAGTAACCTTTTTCAAACTATTCATCTAACAAGAGATATGTTTTTCTCACAATTACTTCAATATGTGCTGAGCCTCAAAAGAATAGGACATCTGGAGACAACATAAGATAGAACTTTCTCTCGTCGTTGAAAATTAATATAGTCTTCTCAGCTAGTCACCCGAGAAGAATGTACACAACTTAGAAGAATAAATATGCACCTACATATATTTTTTAATTAAATTGAAGAAAATAATCTTTAGTAATGAAGGTTTTATTAGTGTCCAAAGATGATTGTGACACTAATGATCCTTGATCAGAATTCTTCCCAGGTGTTCTGCCAGATAAGTTTTGCCATACATGACGTTTCAACAGCTTCCTCCGCTGTCTCTATCAACTGAAAAGTCGAAGTTGCTACTGCAACGACACGACACTGACTGTGTACGCCTTGCAATTCTGGCTCATATTAATACCCTGTGGTCAGTGGATGCATATGAGGCCCCCTAGGGAAGCTGCTTAACTCTGCTCTCTCCCAGTGGACGCTGTGTTGTCTGAGTCTCCTACAAGGCCTGCAACCGATGACAACGACATATCAGCTCTCTTTGGGCAAGCATGTCTGTTGCACTGCTGTTGCAGATCTTGGATAACAGGCTTCCATGCTTCACTCGAAAAGAGACCACCATCTCTATTGAAATTGCTGATGCTCAGTCTAAACTCCAGCAATTCTCTAATTATAGAATACCAGAAATGTGCAGTTTATTTGGTGGATTTTTTGAGGTGTGTTTTATGGGATTTGAACTGTGTTTTATTTTTCTTAAGTAATATTAACAAATTACAAAGGCAGTTCACTTAAATGATGATTCTTGAACCATTAAAATAACAAAAATGAATAAGACGCATTCACATTGGCTACTATGAAAACCACACATAACACTATTTTGAGTGACCTGTACATTGAGAAGGTATGAGGCACAGGAATAATTTGTAGTCTAAGTAAGAATTTAAACTCAATAATAAATACGAGAAATACAATAGACAATCTTTGGCTAAAACCTCACTTTGCCCCTTTCTCTCACCAAAGTAGGGTGCTAATGACCTCGCTGTCAACATGCCCTGAAACCACAACAACATCTCACCAAATAAAGCAATGAAGGAATTGGAAAATAAATTGTGGCAGAATGGTCAAAGTGAAAAAAAATCAGCATGTTATGATTTTCTGATGAAATTGTCAGTAGGTAAGAATAAGCGTGTGGATAGTGATGAAAAACTAGTGAGAAACGTTTTTTTTGTTTTTTTTTTTGTTAATTTAAATAAATTAAAAATATAGTAAATACCAAAATTTGATAATTTTTATTTTGCGAACACCTTTGTTATGGAGTGAAGATCGGCTTTGGAATTTTCAGAAACTAGGGAAATTAAAGCTTTCGGAATATGGTGTTACAGAAACTGGAAATGGGAAGAGAAAAGGTTTTTGTGAGATAATCTAATGAAAAGATCATTTTTAGTGTGTGCGACTGGTTAATTGGTAGAGGATAACAATGGATAAATTGTGTACAAATACTAAGATTTCTACTGTAATATGTTAAGCAAACAGTTGAGGATGTAAGTTGTAATAGTTATGTATTTTGGAATAATTAATTTTAAGATTTGGAACAACCTATGAAACCATTAGACACTCTAATGGGGGGGTGGGGGAAATGATTTGGAGGGGTGGAGGCGAGAAGATTGAAAAAATTGTTATGAAAGACCGAGTTCTGATAAATTACAAAATGAATTTATTACAGTTCATTAATTTTAACATTCAGTTGCTAAAATCATTGCTCAAATAGAAAACAACTCAATAAAAGTGTTTACTATATGTATTTGAAAAAAAGGCATATGATATTTATAAATATGTAATTACAGGTGTTCTGCATTATTAGGGCATGTAACAAGACAGTCCCATTTCTCCTACTAAATCAATATTTCTGATAATTATTTGACTATTAAAAGATATTAATCAGGGTTATTTGCTACAGTTATCATCTTAATTTACTTCCTTATTATTAAAATTTCTTTGCTGGCAAGGTAGTAATTTTTTTTCTTTCCAAACTGAACACACATTTATTTACATTATCAGAAAAAAATCACACAAACATACAAAATTACATTGTAAACTAATTTTACTAATACTTTATTTGTTGAAGCTGGTACATAACTGTAAAGTATGCGGAAACAATTTATTTTTGGTAAACTATACAATTAATTTACAAACGACATGTTAGTGCTTATGATGAAACGAAATAAATGCAGTATGGTCGGAAGGGAGAAAAAGAGCGTCCATAAATTTAAAAATGAATGTTCCTTTTTTTGTTACACTAGATGTAGAATGTGGCTCCAGCTGTAACACTGAAATGAAACCAACAATTAATAGCCAGTCCAGTAAGCCCAAAAATATATGTATTTTTTTTTTTTTTTTCCCTTTCATATTATTTTCCTCTTCAAAAGACAAATATGCTGTTTTTTCTATATAAGTTGGCAACCCTATGTGAGGTCCCATAAAAATTTGTGGGTCTTTTACACCTCCAGAAACTCTGTCAATACTTCTTTTTCTTGATTATCGGATGCATCCATCTCAAAATAATAGAAAACGGGGAACCAGGCAGTGTGAGCACAACTGGTTGAGGCTTTACACGGCCAATTTTCAGGGCAGAGTGGTGGGGGCCCGACTTACCCCCACCGTTTTGCCCTAAATCGGATGGAATTTCCACCCGATCTCCCGGCCTGGCCTCGCCACAAAAACGTGACCAGGAGCTCACTTTAGACGACCCGTTCCCGATCACTCTGTCCCATTCCCGATTTCACTTTCCTCCCGATTCAGGGCCGAAGGGGCGTGGCCACGATTTAGGGAGACCAGGTCGGGTCGTCTAAAGGGTCCTATAATATTGACCAGTTTAAAAACAACAAGGCGCCGGGAGAAGATCATATAATATCTGAAATGTTTAAACTAGGAGGAGCGAACTTAGTGTAACAGATCAATAACTTCATGTCTGTATTGTTGTTTCCCCTCCCCCTTTTTTCAAGCAGATCTACACTGAATCACAATAACGCATTGACTACTGAACAGGAAACCATTACATGTATGACAGTAACAGGATTCAATTAATTAACTTGTATTGCATTAATAACAATGACATGGCTTCCGCAACAGGACAAGTGTTATAACTTTAATCTTACAACTTGGAGGAAAACATACTATGAAGTAAAGTATTTTAAGTTGTTAAAACCATACTTTTTTTATGTATTTTGAAGAAGTAAGGTAATTTAAGAAACACTCGATAGTGGGAATATGCGTTTGCGAAATTGTCCATACTGACTTTAGAGCAAACTATATTATGAGAACCCAAATGAGAGAATTAAGTGATTTAATGCAAACAAATTTTTATACACCTGCATATTAGTTTCAGCACAAATGTAGTATAGACAGTACCATTTTCAGTGATGAAGTTGCATCTGCAAAGAGTGCTAACTTTTAAAAGAAACTATAATCGAGAACTAGTATCAATTGCTGTGTATAATAATAGTGATGTAGTGTGGTGAAATAATATTTTTTTGCCACTTGTGAAACACAATTGTGGAACAGCGAAACAAACTATCATAATTTTGGGGGAAAACGGGAGAGAAGGACATATCAGGAAGATGCAGTCAATTTGTTTGGAAAGCCTCATATACATTTTTTTACTTTTATACACAAGTAGTGCAAATATTGAATATTTGATCTAGTATTTTATCTGTACACTAAATGACTTTTTGCTATATGAATGTGTTTCTTATATTTGTTATTTCTGCATTTATCACTTGTGGCATATGTTAAATTGACTAAAAAAAAAAAAAAATGAATACCAAAAGTAGTTCCCTTATTGTTGTTGACTAAAAAGGGAAACAGACACGGAATCGGAAGTGTGCTTACAAATACTGTGTGATTTTTATTTCTAGTTAAAATTTATTGGTTAGTATTTACAGACAGGTTTATATTGCTGATGTTCTCATTAAAATCCTGCCACTACTCCTTTTCGTCTGAAGTCTGAGTTTGCGTAAATCTTGCCGTTCTGCAGTGCTATGCCAGTTAATGCAAACACAGCATCCCCAAGTTCTTCAACTTCATGACCAATTACTTTTAATGCGTCAATGATGTCCTATGCGGAAAAAAATAAAAATAAGAATCTTTATGTCACGAACATGAACAGCATACGGAAATTAGGGATACAATGGGAGTGTAAATTTCATAGGAGTAGGGTTGGAACAACTAGACTAGACAAATTGTACTGTGTAGAAAATTGTTATGAAGTACAATTTACAGAATAAAATGGAAAGATCAAGACTGTAGAGGCTCTGTTACATAAAGAGTATGAATGTAGAAAGTAACCTATACAGCGTAAAACAGAAAGATGAAGAGACTAGTGGTTTTTATCGAAAACGAAGAATAGACATACGTATGTGGGAGCAGAGAAATTGTGGAGAGGAGAAGTGGCAGAACAAAGGACACTGGAAGATAAATAAGGACAGTGTATGCGAAATATCCAGGTTGAAGGTCGTGTTGCAAATAATAGTTTCAAAAAGAAATCGAAGAGTCTGCTTCTATAAAGAGGTTTTCCTTAAAACACATTTAAAATTTTGAAACAACTGAACTGTTGTAAAAGAATCAATACAATCGCTTGCGCTCTTAACTGCTTCCAATAGCTGCTTCGAGTTCTCATCAAGCATATTTAAAATTGTTTTAGAATGGAGGAAAAAGATCTATTTACTCTACCTCGGAAAAACTTGAAAAAGGGCGGAGAAACATCAAAATGTTGTGGGTTATTGACACGTTAAGTGGGAAACAATTTTAGTTCGAGTACTTAAAGTAAAAATGCAGAAAATTATCATCCATCAAAAAATTATGTAGTAAGTAATCAGATGTATTTATGTGTGTATGTAAACATGTCAAAGAACATTTCTAATTAATGACTAAGCTAAATTAATTTCCTATGAGTCATCATTCATATAGTATCAACCTGTAATTTGATTAAGAAGTTCATGAACTAAAATTATTTGACATTCAGGAAACTAATAAAATAAAATTTTAATACAAATTTAAAACTAAATATTCTTTCCAAAACAGAAATATGTTTACTTACCTGTGGGAATCCTTTTTCGTACTGAAGTACCATCGGAAAGAGCTGAGGATGAAATTTCTTGTGATCAATGCTTTCCTTTATATTAGAAGCTAACCACAAGTTGTCTATAGATGCCTACAAACCAAGAGTTAAGTTATAGCCAAGATTTCATACAGAATAATTTACAAAATACGCTGTTGGGCATGGAAGCTGTAACACCATAAAGGATTTTTAACGTTTTAACAACAAAAGAAAAGCAATTATATTATTAAGAACAATCTTGCAATCTGAGATTAAGAACAATGAGGGTACTTTTCGGCCCTTATGGATTTGATGAAAACTTCGTACAGCGTTGAAAGTCGAAAAGCGCGTAAAATTTTAAGGACATAAGGTCTGAAATATTGGTCTACAGTATTAAAATAGCTATTTTCCTTATAGGAGTAACTGTAATAAAAAACGACGACATGAGACAGGGGAATCAATTAGATATAATGTATAGTGAACTTTGTAGTCTGTTCACAAAAATATTTAGTTTGTATGAACAATAAGAAATAAAAAAGTGCACAAAACAATACAATAGAATGTGATGGTAATTTTCAAAGAAAATAATCAATACTCTGCGCTTTAATGACGATGTAGAGTAATTAATGAATTAAATAAGCTAAATATTTTGTGAAAAATATGGACTAAATACAAACAAAAGCAAGAAGTGTAAAAAAGCTTATAATAAAGGCAGTATACTAAATATAAAAATAATTGATGAACTGGAAGAAGTAATAGAAATTCTTTATTGAGGTGTGGGAAAACTTCGAAATGAAATGAAAGGGAAACATTTCATATCAAACATAGGATTAAAAATAGGAAAGGAAATTTTCAAAAAGTGTATAACACAAGGTTTGGATTTTACAAATTCCAAAAGGAATAAGAATTGATATGTGAAAAATATACCATTTCTCCAATTTTCTTCTTTACAGTAAAGTGAGTACTGTAAATTTGTGTAAGAAGAAGATTGTAGAAAA
>JARYHS010013631.1:174859974-174921540 GCA_031002005.1 Vandiemenella viatica
TGCAGTAGTATGGGACACTTGTATTACTTTGGCATTTTATTTTTATTATCATCCTGTTGTTATTATTATTATTATGTTACAGCATAGCCCAGTAGCTAGTGTCTATTTTGGGTTCATATTTCCAGTTTATTAGAAGATTTATATATGTTTAAAATTTGGTGTGAAAATAATTATTTAAAAATAAATAAATAAAAACCGCCTTCAAAAAAAGCATACAAAAAATTTTAAAATAAATTTAACCATGCTTATAAGAAAGTAAATCTAAATTGACAATATTTTACATTACTGTTATCGAAATTTTTACATTAATTATTAATTTTTGGAGTCGGTGCCAGCTGTCACATCGTGATGATCGAATTACTGAACTTTATTTGGTGTTCAAGGTGAAATAGGGAGTATGAACTAAAATTCCGAACTTTTTACAGCATGTAGTGAGGCAGATATTGCCATTGCTGGAGACAGTTTAGGGAAACAAATTAGACAGTATTTTAATCTGTGGCTCGACCTCATCGGTCGTCCAGGCATATCTCTGGCGCTACAGTGTTAGTTGGTAGGCTGCTTCATACAGAAAACACTTTACATTTAATATAATATTCGCTTATCATCTGTATGTTTCAGTTTTGTTGAAATATGTTTCCAGCATTAATTGTAGGTAAGTAGTAACATGATTTTTTTATGTTTTATTGTTTTTCATTATAGCTTTTAGTTTTTTGTTTTTCTTTCTTTGGCTGACACTGACTCCAAAAATAACTAATTAATGTAAAAATTTCAATAACAGTAGTGTAAAATATTGTCAATTTAGATTTTCTTTATAATAAGCAAGATATAAAGTTATTTTAAAATTTTTAGTATGCTTTTTTAAAGGTGGTTTTTTTAACAATTATTATATTCTTAAATTTTTGTTGGTATTTGTATTTTAAATATGCCGCAGCAGTTCTCATTTTGCAAACTTACTGGTAGCTCAATGGTTAATGCGCCTGCTTTCAAAAAAAAAAAAAAAAAAAAAAAAAATATATATATCTGTCTTTATATATGCCAGTAATTTCCAGAATGGATGCTGTGTTAAGGAATGTCAATTTAATTTGGGTCCACACAGTGTTTGGACCTAATCATAACATCTGTTAAAGCTGCTGCTCAATAATCGAAACATGTAACATCTGGGCATTAATACATACCACATACACAAATCTGTCTCTGGAATATATGTATTTCTTTGTTCCGGCATCACACAGAAAATATAGATTTTTAATTGTTTTTCACAACATGAAAGCTTGGAGTCCAAGTTGAAATCTGAGGTACATCTTAAGACATTAGGAAACATTTATGTTATGAGCATTCTGCCATGACTTAAAAATAGCTTAATTGATTTTGATGGGATTTAAAACTGTGGATTTTTCTAAAGAACATTGGAAATAAAAAGGGGTGAGGTAAAGGGGAAGAGGGATTTGGCTTTTGTATACCAAATGTAGACTGCCTTTTCTGATTGATTTAAAGTATACGTGTATAAATTTCTATTGATATCAGATAAAATCTGTAGGTATGTATAAAAAATAATTAAGGGGTGTAGAGGTGATGAGTAGTTTGGTTTTGTAAAGCTAGGGTGCAAGGTTCCATCGAAACCAGATAAAAACTATAGCTTTGTGTAAAGAACATTTGCAAAAAATTAAATGGGACAGAGAAGTGAACGGTTGGGTTTTGTGAACAGAATTTAGAAACTATGTTTCTCTTTGTTTTTAATTATACATGTGTAGTGTTCCATCGAAATCTGATAAAAACTGTGGGTATCTATAAAGAATATTGGAAATTAGGAGGGGTAGGGATAGAAGGGAAGAGAGGTTGGGCTTCTGCAACCAAATTTAAACACAATTGTTCTGTGTATTTTAAAGTATACGTATGCTAATTTCCTTCTGAATTGGATAGAAACTGTAGCTTTGTGTAGATTAAGGGGAAAGAAACAGGGTGAGGGGTTTGGATTCTCTAAACCAAATGTAGATAATATTTTTCTGTTTGTTTTGAAGTATACATGTGCATACTTCCTTCAGCATCGTATAGAAACTGTAGCTTTATACTAAGAACATTGACAGTAATGAAAGGGGGATAGGGTTTGCGTTTTTGCAAAAGTAATGTGGATAGTATTTTTCTTTTTCTCTTTGTTTAAAGGTATACACATGCGAAGTCCCACCGAAATCGGAATAAACTGTGGGTTTGTACAAAAATTAAGGGGTGTAAAAGGAGAGCTAGGGTAGTTTTTTTTTATTTTTTGGTCAGAAATCTTCTCCATAAAAAAAATACATATATGTGCCAACTTTCATAAAGATCGATCAAATGGTGTTGACTGTAGCTTTTTAAAAAGAAAATTGACAAAAATCAAGGAGGTGAAAATGGGGAAATGAGTTGTTTTTGTAAACCAAAAGTTGACTTTATTTTTCTCTTTGTTTTATAGAAAAAGTGTGCTAAGTTCTATCTAAACCGGATAAAAACTGGGTTTGTATAAAAATTAAGCGGCTTAATGGGGAGAGGGGGTGGTTTTTGGATTTTTTTAAATCAGAAACCTTCCTCGTGAAAAAAACAACAACATATAAGCGCCAACTTTGATGGTAATCAGTTAAACAATGTTGACTGTTTCTTTTTATAAAGAACATTGACAAAAATTAAGGGGGTGGAAGGAGGGATAAAGGTTGGGCTTTTGCAGACCAAATTTTAACAGGATTTTTCTCTTTATTTTAAAGTTCAATCAAAATCAGATAAGAAATGTAGGTTTGAATAAAATTAATGGGTGTAAAATGGGAGAAGGGGGTGTTTTTTTTTAAATTTTTTGCTCATAAACCTTCTCCATGAAAAATTACATGTATATGCCAACTTTCACGGAGATCAGTTAATTGCGGTCGACTGTAGCTTTGTATAAGGAACACTGACAAAAATTAAGGGAGTGGATAGGGGGAGAGAGGTTCAGTTTTTTCAAACCAAAAGCTGACAGTATTTTCTCTTTATTTTTGACTATACATGTCCAAAGTTCCATCGACATCAGATAAGAAATGTGGGGTTGTATCAATATTAAGGGGTGTAAAGGGGTAGAAGGGGTGTTTTCTCAATTAAATTCATATGGGACCACTTTGGAGCTATACCCTATCCACTAAAAAAATTTCATTTAGATTGGTTCAGAATTGGCGAAGTAATCACTGAACATACATCCAAAAAGGGGGGGGGGACCAAATGAATTGAGAACCTCCTCCTTTTTTTGAAGTCAGTTAAAAATATCATTGAGGATGATCTTACTTTCTGAGGCATCAGGGCCAGATGCAGGCTGTTTGCATATCTTACAACTGGTGTTAAAAATTGTGTTATGTTCCAATAACCAGTATTGATAGCTGGAAATGATTTTGTGCCATGCTGATTAATTTATTCTTGACAGAGGTGGTTCCCACATACTTCCTCCATAAAGGTCATAAAATTTAATATTTTATCTAATCTTTTGTGAAGGTATTGATTCACTTAGTTTATTTGTTATGACGTAATGAAAGATATTGATGCAGCTTCACAAGTAGATGCAATTTTTTTAGATTTTCAGAAAGCCTTTAGCTCTGTGGCACACAACTGCCTTTTAGTGAAGCTTTGAGCATATGGTCCCCGGATCAGCTTTGTGAATGGATAAAGGATTTTCTAACTGGTTGGTCACAGTATGTCTTCGTTGAAGGAGAAAGTTCTTTTAATCTAGATGTTACATCGGGTGTTCCTCAAGGAAGTGTAATAGGACCACTTCTTTTCTTAATTTTTATAAACGATCTCAGAGTCAAAGTGAAAAACATTTTTAGATTGTTTGCTGATGATGTGGTTATTTATAGAGAAGGAAGGAATTCGGCCAATTGCTTAGAAATTCAGTGTGATCTGGATGTTATTTTGGCATGGTGCACTGAATGGCAACTTACACTAAATTGTAAAAAGTGCAATACAGTGAGCATAACTAACAAAAAGAATCCGATTGTTCAGAAATACGAGGTAAGTAGTTCAGTTATTGATATGGTCGATTCTGTGAAATATTTGGGAGTAACAGTACAAAGGAACATGAAATGGGACTTACACATTAATACGTTAGTAGGCAGAGCTAATTCTAGGTTGCAATTCCTAGGTCCAATCTTGAAAAATTCTAATGAACAAACAAAGGAGATAGCATACAAATCTCTTGTGCACCCACATTTGGACTACTGTTGTGCCATTTGGATCCGTTTTGTAAGGGGTTGATTGACACTATACATAAAGTACAGAGAAGAGCCACTTGATTCATGACCGCTTGCTACAGTCCTCATGAAATCATCACAGAACTGATTAGTAGACTGGGCTGGGAGCCTCTGGTAGATAGACGACGCATGTTTCATTTAAACTTATAGGTAAACATGTGTACTCCCACTTTCACTTACGAGTGTGGTGAAATACTTCATCCACCAACCTATTTGAGTCATAATGACACGAAAGATAATATTAGAGAAATAAGGTGCCACAATGATTCTTATATGAATTCTTTTTTCCCTCGTACCATTCGGTATTGGAATGCACAGCAAAGAGATTAGCTTTGGTGCTGAGCACCCTCTGCCACCTACTATTTTGTGAATTGCAGAGTATAGATGTAGATGAAATGATTTAGATTAACATTGTCTTGTAAATTTCACTTAAATCTAATCTAATCATTTTCAGGATGAAAATCCTGTGGACAGGATAGTTGGGAACTGCACTGACCGTAAGAAGTTCTCACATGTGGATCTAATCTACATGATTGATGGCATGGATGGGGAGAGGGGTGTCACAGTGTCAGGAGGAAGAGCCTACTTTCTCAAGGTATTTACATTTTTAAGGATTATTATAAATATTACATTGTTCATCAGGTCATTAGCAGTAATATGTCATAGGGATACAATATTGTTTTGAGACCTTAACTTCATAATACTGTTGTTGTCATGTGTTAAAAATTTAAAATGACTGTTTGCTAAAGTTTATTTTTTAAAGTTTTATTTCGCCTGGAAATATCAGGGCTGTCAAGCCATCTCTCACATCATGGCAGGTGTTTATAAATCATAATGTACACTTTACATAAATTAACAGTTTACAATCATCATGCAGTAAGCCTTGGTGTGCGTGCACACCTACCAAGCCAAATGACCCCTCCTCTCTGAATGAATAAGGTTGAAATCAAAATATTGTGCAAAGTGTTCATCTTGTGTTTTGTGTATTCGTCACAACCCTCCAGCATTCAGTTATAGTGAGTGATGTGTTATTTTTCATATCTTTTATTAGTTACATTGCCAAAAGAGAAATTTCATTTTCCTTAGTTTTCCCTACTACATTTTGCTCCAGTGTATATCTACTTTTTTTGTTTCTCGTCCCAGTTGCTCAAACATCAGTAGAGTATGTATGCAAAAATCTACTGTTGAGGTTAAACTAACTTGTTTAATGGTAATATCTTGGTTCTCCGGGTGGAGCCGCGTCGATTTGTTAAAACCTAACGTTTCTGCCATCTTGCTGTGGCTTTCATCAGAGGACGCGGCTCCACCCGGAGAAACAAGGTATTACATACAGTGACCGCGGAAGCCTTCGTAATCATTTTTTTAATGGTGTATGTGCAGGGTCCAGCAGTCTTCCTGCAGCATGGATTGGTACAGTTGGCGCTACATATGCTGTATGGACGTGGATACCGCCCACTCTACACACCATTCTTCATGCGCAAAGAGGCGATGGAGCAGGTTGCGCAACTCTCCCAGTTTGATGAAGAGCTCTATAAGGTACAGCAATATCACAGATTTTGGTACTGGTAATATTGACAAGTTATTTTCATTCCAAAATGTGAGTGTGTAGTATATTCAAGGCTGGGAGCATGCATAGCTAACAACATTTTGCATTGTACAGCAAAATTTGGTGTGGTGCAGGTGATATTTTTGTTGGTAATTTTCTTACATTTGGATTGATATTCAGGAAGATCTGGATTTGAATCTCGCCATCTATATTTCAGTTTTCCAAGACTACTGAAATCTGATATGTGAACCTTCTTAATGCAGGGCATGACTGATTTGCTTCTTGTTCTTTTCCTACAATCCTCTCTTTGTTCAAATGACCCTTTTCCTCTGCCAAAAGCCAATTAGAAAAAATGTTTTTTGATAGTATTTGTTATGTTATGTGCAAAGGTGTAATTGATGTTTCTGTATCATACAGGCTTTTTCTTGTATAGCTTGACAACAAAATGAAAGGCAGAAAATGGAAAGGGAAAAAAAATCTGTTACAAATCCAGATTTGATCGTTCTGTAAGACCTGCTTCTTTATACATGCACATAAATTTTGTAAAAGCTTGATTAATTGGAACATTAGAAATTATTAACACTAGAAATCGGCCTGCAGCAGTGTCACACAATTTCTTTAATTTCAGAATCTAGTATAGTATGCAATTAAAAAATGGAAGTCTTCCAACAGTTGATGAAATATAAATTAAGTGGCAGCAACTCTGTTATATAAACCCTGATAATATTTCGAAGTCAAATATCTTATTGTGAAGATCAAGAATAATGACATGTACATACATTCAATAGAAAAAACTCACTGAATGTGCTTTTGCAGAATGAAGTGAGTGTAATTTACTATCTGCAATTTAATAAAATGGCTCCCTGTATCTAATAATTAAACTTTTATGCATGCCTTATACATACGTTGTAGTATGCACTCCACTTGTCTACAAAAAACTAAAATAGCTAATTTAATTTACAGTTTTGGTCATTCTTATGAACAAATTCTATTAATCACTAACTTTGATTTATATTTAATTTTAAACTTAAATTCCAGTTTTTATTATTTTTAATTCTGCAGTATAAAAGTCGGGGTTGCTTTTGAAAGGGGAAAAAACCCACTAAGGTGCCTCTTTGTGGGTGGAAACTTTCCATTGTTTGTTTGTTCACAATCCATCTCCATTTTGTATTAAAAATGATAAACTCTCAAGGATTCAAAGATAGTAATTATATTGAAAACAGTAGATGGAATCATACATAGATGTTTCTACAGATTGATGTTGATTACAGTCACTTGCCTCGATGGTTACTTCAAGAAGCTGTGGATTGTTCCATCAAATCTCCTACGAGGGCATTTCATGGTAATGTGGTGGATAGTTTCCTGGTGGTTACCACAGTTACAAGGATTCTATATTATTCTCCACTGGTGCATCCAGTAGTTGCATCTACCATGGTCTCACATGATTCAATGTTATACAAATTATCCTATGTTGGTTGAATCCACGTTGCTGTCTTGTAGGGGCTTGGATTAGTGCTTGTTTGTCAGGACTAGAATTAGTCCACTCAACGTGCCATGCTTCATTAATGTTCAAGTGATTTTGGAACAGCACCTCAGCAAACTTGATATCTTGATTTTAATCTGTTTTGAGTTTGATGTGCAGTACTGATGTATTAGAAGTGGTGGGTTTCTTAAACATTTCTGTCATTCCTTTTTTAAAGCCACTTGTCTGCACAGATTGATGGGAGATATTGGAAAGAGCAGGTAGCCATTTTATAGGTGTATATTAAACAGTTCCAGATTTGTCCTCATTGTATTGTTTAACTGAATGTCGAACTTTTTGTGTGACTGCTATTTAAGCCACACCAGAGTGCAGTATTCAGTAGCTGAGTATACTAAAGCAAGAGTTGATGTTCTGAAAGCTGCTGCATGTATTCCGCAACCCATTCCTGAAAGTTTTCTTGCATGTGACCAAATGTAAGAAAAAATTAAATTTGTTTTTATTAAAAGTAATCCATATTTTCTTTGAAAAATGTAAAAATTAATTTTCTTAAGCAGTGATGGATGCTGACAACAATTCGTAGTATAATTTAAATACAGTTAAATATTATGTAAATCTATCTACCATTAAAAAAAATGATAGAATGCGTTCTGGATTTGTGATATTTAAGCAGTTCCATGGTTATAATAGCAGATATGCCATTGCCTTTGAATCAAAGAAAATGCTATTACCTCAGTTTTTTTAATAAAAAAAATCTTGGTTATACAGAATTGAAGTGCAGCCAATAAATAGTAAAACTGGAAATGATGATTAAAAACCGTTTAGACATTTTTTCTATAAGCATTATTAGTACTTGATTATGGTAATAGAATGGGAAGTGTACTAAGGTGATCTGAAAACAAACCTGGACATAGGTAATAAACCCATTAAAAACCAGCTAGATGTATGGTACAGGGAGTGTAGGACTTAGGAAGAAAATTAAGTGTTGCAAAGGGCATTCTAAGGTAGTGTAAAGGTTGAGGAAAATATTGGTTTTCCTTCAAAATAGAGAGTGGTGTGCCTGTGATAAGTGTTTAGTTGGTAGTGGTGTCTGAATTATTTAGCACCCCAGGCATGTAGTTGCTACATCCCTTCAGCCTCCAATTGTTGTAAGTGTTGTTTTTATATTCCTTACCCTGGTTTGGATTTAATAAACATTTATTGCAAAATTAATGATGATACAGGTGACTGGCAAAGGCTCAGATGAGAAGTACCTGATTGCTACATCAGAGCAGCCAATTGCTGCATTCCACCGTGATGAGTGGCTGTCCGAGCAGGATCTGCCACTGCGTTACGCCGGTCTGTCGACCTGTTTCCGTCAAGAGGTGGGCGCCCATGGCAGGGACACTCGGGGTATCTTTCGGGTCCATCAGTTTGAGAAGGTAACAATCTAAAAATTGTTATGGTTTTTAACTACGAATATTGTTGTTGTTGTTAAAGTCTGATCAGTATTTTAGAGTCCAATATTTGATTACGAGACTAATTTTTTTTGCTGATCCTCATCTATGGTGTAGGATCACAGGTGATAAAGGAAAGCCACACAAGTAGAAATCAGGCATTGGAAGTAAAGTTTCTGAGCTGTAAAGTAGGAGCAGGAAATTGTTTAGTCAGGTAGATGATAGATAAGAAACTTCTAGAACAAATACTGGAAAAATTAGGTTTATAGTTACATGGGAAAAGAAAGGGGCAGGAGTTGATATCAAAGAATAGTTACTCATAGATACAAAGGCCTATAGATATATCAAGACACTAATGGGTGAAAGGAGTTGAGAAAAATATATAGGAAAACAACTGAACTACAATACAGTTGAAGAAGAGAGCTGGCGGCCTAATAGGTAGTGTTAGACAGGCCTATGCTCCAAGCAGATGCAGCTGGAGGTTGCAAACTACTCTATATAATGATGATTTTAGACTCGGGAGAGTGTAATTATTATGTATATACATATATACAAGGTTGTTCAGTACGTTTTGTCGTTCGATAAGAGATGTTTATTTTATTGTTTGAAATACATTTTATTATTCAATATAATGTCCCTGAACTTCAATACACTTGTTCCAGTTATCTTCTAATTTATGGGCTCCATCCTTGAAATGAGAATCCGGAAGACTGTCGAAAAAGCTGCTATTACCTCTTCGTTAGATGAAAATCGTTTTCCAAGCATGAATTTTTGTAGATGTGGGAACAGCCAGAAGTCAGAGAGAGCCAAATCTGGCGAATAGGGTGGATGGGGCAACGATTCGTACTTTGATTCACTGATTTTCGCGATGGTTTTTTGAGCAATATGGGAGGGTGCAGTGTCTTGATGAAAAATTATTTTTCTTCTTCTGTAAACCAGGTCTTTTCTCACGAATTTTTATATCCAGCTGCTTCAAACGGTTACAGTTATAATCCAAGTTTATTTTTTTTACAAGTTTGGAGGTAATCCATGAATAAAATTCCTTTTGCATGCCAAAAAGCTGATGCTATCACCTTCTTGGTTGATTTCGGGACCCTAATTCGCTTTTGAATCGCAGTACCGGGTTCATACCACTCCTTAGCCTCTTGTTTTGATTCTGGATCATGGTGGTAGACCCAAGTCTCATCCTTTATGAAACGATGCATAAAATCCTTTTTGTCCTTTCTAAAATGCTCCAAATGTTGCTTAAAAAGTCGCATTCCAATGTGGTTTTGTTTCATTGTTAGCAAATGTGGGACCCATTTTGCTTTTTGAAACCCAAAACTTCAGCCAAAATATTATTGAAGGTGACTAATGATATGTCTAGAGCTTCTACTACATCTCCCTCCGTTAATTGAAAATCTTCCAAAACCATATCCGGTATTTTTGGTATGATTTCTGGACGTACACCATCTTCGATAATCATATGACCCTGTTTAAATTCAGCAACTCGTCTTTCTACTGTTATAATTGAAGGTGAAGAGTCCTTAAACTCTTTTCAACGATCATTCGTGGATTTGTTTTGGTGTTACACCTTCCAAAAATAAGAATTTTATTCCTGCATAGTATTCAATTTTTTCCTTTTTACCAATCTGCTGTGATACATCAACTTTGAACATAAATATACGAATAAGTTATCAGATCTACCTGAAATTTCACACATTTTCATTAAAAAAAGTAATACCAACTTTAGAAAAATAAAACGATTAACCTACAAGCTCAATCTCTTATTGAACAACCTGGTATGTATGTGGGAACGGTGATTTTAGTAGCAAATTAGAATTTCTTTCAATCTGTTGGGAGGGGTGGCTTGATGTCTGATCCGAGCAGACCAAAATTTGGACTTGTGTTCACTACTGGTCATCTCAAATAGAGTTTTGGGCAGCATAACATGGTAACAACATTTATTTTTGTAAGTTTTTCCTTATAATATTGTTGATGTATAGAATAGAAAAATTATTCTAGCTTAATGTGCTTCTGAAGTTATCTCTTTGCTTCTCTTTGCTTAATTAAACAAAAGGATTGTGATAAAAGAAAAATTATGATATAGCACAGAGAAGCAGGAATAAATAATATTCAAGAGAAGAAATAAAAATCTATTCGAAACTTTCTTCACATCGGAGAATTTTTCAATGCAGATATTGTTTAAGTAGAATGTAATTTCTGCATTTAGTTATATATTCTGTTATTTCTGTGAATTAAACAACTCAGTTTCTATTCATTTTGTTGTTATTTTAATAATTTTCAAAGAACTGTAAACCTGTTAAACATATTTCAGGTGGAACAATTTTGTTTGACTTCTCCATATGACAACAAATCTTGGGAAATGATGGAAGAAATGCTTGGAAATGCAGAAGATTTCTGCAAACAGCTTGGAATTCCTTATCGTGTTGTAAACATAGTGTCTGGAGCCCTCAACCATGCAGCTGCCAAGAAATGGGATATAGAAGCTTGGTTTCCTGGTTCTGGTAAGACCTATTCTGTTACAAATATAAATTTTCTCCATTTGTAAATCCAAATGAATTAAACTCTTTATAATGGATTATAGCCTATATTTGGACTTACGATTTCTTTGTCAGTATATATATATATAAAAACCAACACCTACCTGCAACTGTTGTGTCTTTGTCATATTTATTAATTTTGGATTTTTTGTTCGATATTTTATCATTGAAATTATTTTTAGGTGCTTTCCGGGAACTGGTGTCATGTAGTAATTGTTTGGATTATCAAGCCAGAAGATTGTTAGTTCGATACGGAAAGACTAAGAAGATGAATACCGCAGTAAGTTTATCTGAGATTTGATTCACAAATAATTTATAACGTTCCCCAAGTTAAGCTATGTCATCTTTATGTATCGGAATATTTTAACACTTATTACTCTTTGCAGTGGTTAGCATGAGGCATTATTTAGGCAAAAGGACCATATGCGCTTTGTATTCGGGAGGACACGCGGTTGTACCCCTCTGAGACATCCAGATTTTGGTTTTCCATGGTTTCCCAATCTCTCTCCAGCAAATGCTGGGATGGTTCATTCAAAAGATCATAGCTGAATTTCTTCCCATTCCTGGTGCCTAGTCCTTTCCCACCTGTAATGACCTTGAGGTTGATGAGGCATAAACCCATAAGTGTAAGCTGTAACAGGAATGTTGGCAAGGTTAGATTGAGTGATGAACATTGAAAAGGAGAAAATTGGTGATAATTGTTGATGGACTTACTAAGCACAATGATGCCACAAAATATATGGTGAAAAAATTATAGGAAAATGAACATAATTTTGAAATTCAAATACTAGGCTAAATAATCCAGCCAAATGCAATAGCCAAAGATTGCAGTCTAGCAAGAACAATAAAATTGGAATTGACATACAAGATGACAAAATATATGTGTATCATAAGATCTTTATGCATATTCTCAAATCTAAAACATAATACTTTGATTAATTTAGGAAGTCTTAATGCAGCAGAATGTCTTGCATTAATGTGAGTAAAGTGTAAAGTGAAACAGAAACAGAGGAAAGAAATATGTGAATGCAGATTTTTCCCAGTGTGTAAGTACAACACAGTCTTCCTGTGTGTGTAGCCAGATAGTGTAATAAAAGGATGACAGCATCCTCTGTTGTCTTCGTCAGGTATCTTCAAGGTACCTATTGAAAAACTAGAAGTTCACTGTCGGACAGATGGGTTTATATAACATCGTACGCCAGCAGCTGGTCAGCGAGTATTGTGGCTCTGTATGCCGCTCCCTCTTATCGTGCAGTTCTGCTCGTGCTAGTTTCATTATCAATGTCAGCCTTAAATTTGCTTCGCTCCTGTTTGAAGATAGCAAGGGCCAGTTTCTATGTGTCAACCAGAAAGAGTCCTGTAACTCTGTTGAAGGTGATACCATCGAGTCTTATTTCAATAGCTTCTTTTATTACAGATTCCTAAAAATAAGGGGTTTGGGCCAGTAACTTCACTTTTGCAAAGTCTATTTTATGGCCTCTATTAATGACATGTTCTGCAACTGTAGACTTTTGTAGTTACAACAGACGAAGATTGAATCTGTGTTCAGTGCAGCTTGTTTCAATGGTGTGGATGGTCTGCCCAGTGTAGAATTTTTCTCATTCAAAGGTTATGCTATGAACCCAGGTATCCTTAAACCCATGTCGTCCTTCACGCTTCATAGCCAATCTCGATCTTTCTTGATCTTGTGGTGAGCCAATATCCAACCTATCTCGCAGATAGTCTCCTGCTTATGGGAGCAAAGCCAAATCCTTTGACCAGTCTCCTTGCTCCAATGGTTGTTGTTTTTCTTTGCTTGAAGTGCCCTTTCTATCCGACATTCGGAGAACCCGTTCAACCTGAAGATTTTTCATTGATATTGGAGATCACCTGCAGACTTTCTTAATCACAAATTTCTCTTGCTCTGTTTACCAAAGTAAGTAACTTTGTAGTCTTCTGAGCTGGATGGTGATAATTACTGGCATTCAAATAGCGGTCTGTGTGTGTTAGTTTGTGATACACACTACATGCTAAAGTTCTGTTTGGCCTTCACGTGATAAGGATATCGAGGAAAGGAAGCAGCCATTTTCTTCTACATCCATGGTTAAATGAATGTTACCGTGAGGCTACATAACGAAGATCATCCATGTAATGGTAAAAACTCTTAGGTTATAGTGCTGTGCTATTCAGTGCTCTTTCCTCGACGTCCTCCACTGCTGGTGACAGAGGTTACCTCATCGTCACACTGTCACTCTGTTCCCTCTGTATGTAAAATATGGAGATAAGAGTATGTTCAGTGAGAGCTACATTATTGGTTTCAAAATAGGGATGCAAAAGCTGCAGAGACCCTTTCAGAGAAACCCTTGTGATCAATGATACAACACCGAAGCTAACTGTGAAAGCTCTGCAGCGTCTTAACAAACTAGGATAAGTTCTACATGATGAGGACATGACTACAGTGTTACATATTTTGGCACATAGAGCAAGAGAAATTTGCAATTAAGAAAGCCTGCAGGTAGGTCTCCAACATCTACGAAAAATCTTCATGCTGAATGGGATCTCCAAATAGAAAGGACGCTACAAACATTAGAGCAAGGAGACCCGTAAGCAGTATACTATTCTGCGAAGATAGTTTGGATATTGGCTTGCCATAAGATCAAGAGTATCTTTCTCCCGCCTGCAAAAATTCGGGATTTGCTTCTATGTGTGAAGGAGTCCTGGGTTTAAGCGTACCAAGGGCTTATAGCATACCCTGTGAATGTGGATAATTCTGCATAGGTTAAATTATCCACACCATTGAAACAAGCTGCACTGAACACAAGCACAACCTTCATCTGTTGCAACCAGAGGAGTCCACAGTCACAGAACATGTCATTGACAAAGGCAAATGTGAAGGTGCTGAACGAAACCCCTTTATTTTGGGAGTCTGTGTTAAAAGAAGACTCAATGATAACACCTTCAACAGAAATGCAGGGCTGTTTCTGAGTGATGCATGGAAACTGGCCCTTGCAATCCTCAAACAGGAGCGAAGCTTATTTAAGGCCGACAGTTGTAACGAGCTAGCCCGAGCAGAGCTGGATGACATGAGGGAGCAGGCCGCATACGGAGGAGCCATGATGCCCATTGGCTGGCTGCTGACACATGACGTTATATATGCCCATTCGCCCGCTGACGTCTGACAGTGAACTTTTAGATTCTCAATATATACTTTGAAGATACATGATGGAGACAAAGCATTCTCATCTTTTTATGCCACTATTTGGTTGCAAACCCGGGAAAACTATGTTGTGAAGGAAAGAAAATATGAACACAAATCCTCGAACTGAAGTACAAGAATAGAAATTGGGAAACAAGATGTAACAAGTAAATATATTGGGAATAAACTGAGAAATTAATTGATAAAATAAAAAAGGAAAAAGAACTTAAAAGGAATTTATACAAAAACGTTGTTGAAAATGATATTTGACTTCTTGGAGGAATTGGTGGGCAAGGGGGGGGGGGGTAGACCAGTTCATGTGTTTTCAAGAAGTCATAAAAAATCTAAGAAGACTGAAAGTATAGGGGTAGCAAGTAAATGATAAAATAATAAAATTTGAAGGTTTCCAATAAAATAGGATGGGAATTTAATGACAGTAAAAAGAGAACAAATCAGAGAAAGAAAAACTACTGAAAATAGATACATCAGAAAAGGAAATATTGTTTTATCTGGTCCAAAGGTCCTAAAAAAGAAATAATAAATGCTTAATAATAATAGATATGAAAAAAAAAAAAATCTCATTCTGGTTAGTAGAAATGCTAAAGGACACTGGTTTTTGCTATATCACTGAGAAAGATTGTAGATAAAAGGACTTACCTTATTCTGAAATTATAGCTCAGCCAAAATTCTGGCATTGTATTTAACTGAAAAAATGTTAATACTATTGTTTTCTTCTCTTCTTGATCTGATTTTACCCTAACTTGATACCATAGTAAGTGAAATTGCTTTCAAGCCTCTGTTTGCAGTTTCTAATTGCAATTCTGTGTTCCAAAAATTCTGCAACTTGTCATAAATAATTTAGAAATAGTTTCTAATCTTTATATCATATTGGTGTTGTACATCTGCAACATTACCTTTAACAAAGTATACTGTTTTATTCATTCATTTCTAATGGAAGATACACAAGGCTATTCTCTAATGTTGTTTGATTTTGACAGACACCTTTCGTGCACATGCTGAATGCGACAATGTGTGCGACTACACGAGTGATCTGTGCACTGCTGGAAGTTCATCAGACAGAAACAGGCATCAAAGTGCCATCAGCTCTGAAATCATACATGCCTCCAGGTTAGATAATCAAATTTATTGGTATGTTTTACTGTAATAGGTAATGTTCTTGTGACAGTTGTCTTTATCGCTTATTGTTCTTCTCATTTTTCATTTCTCTCTCTCTATTACAAAATTGTGACATTATATCATATAGTGAGTGAGGTAGTTTAACTAAATGAAGGTCAGCTGGGATAAACGAGATCTGACAATCTGATCACTAGTAGCCACTTTCAAGTTTGAGAACCTAATAACCTAAAAATATTAACCACGGTGGTGATGTGTCTGTGGTACAAGTGATCATTAACTGGGAGCTGGTCGGTAACACCAGTTTTCTCTTCCCCTCCCGGCTCTAATGGCCTCAACGTGGTCCTCTGTCATTTTTCTTCATAGTACTTTGCAATGTGTTGTAGAGTTCTACCAATGATTTCCCTAGTGGTAGAATTGTTGGCAGTCTCTCTGAGTGAGAATCTTAGTATTGTCGACAAATGTCCTGCAACACCTTTTACAACTGCTTTCTCCTTTGCTGTTGATCGACTTTGCTTCACAGATGCTGTCCAAAGGGTTGCTAGAGTTCCCATTTTGTTGTATTGTGGTCAGAATAATGCCACAGAATAGCAATAAAGGTATTTTAAAAAAAAAAAAAAGACCAAGTGTACCATTTTACACACACTGTACACAATCCTCATACCATAGACAAATATGGTAGTTCCATTGTTGAACATGAATTGTCATATTGCCATAACAGCATGAGAGTATATACTCCAGTGGTTCAGGAGGAATCCTTGCTCTTAGAAGCCAACACTATTTCAAATGTGAAAATAGAAGCTGATAGCAAAATTAAGGAAAGCAAAATGATGTCATACCATCAGTTCTAGATCGCTACAAACTATTCCACTGACGATTCCGTTTTTCAGTATCTGAAGGAGTTGCTCTTATCACAAGCTTTAGAATCTTGTGTCACAACTATATAATCCCAACAAAAGCAATTTTTGTGAGAATAATATTGTGGCTGTTAATATGGAAAGGGCAGATAAAATACACCCAACACTCACCAAAGTTGAAGCGAGGAGGCTGCAGCAACACTAAACAACACACAAACACAGAAAATATAATATTTCGGGTTAAAACCCTTTGTCATGTTAACAGAACGTTTGACGCAGCCACTCATAGAATGAAAATGACTGACAGAGATGGTGGTGGGAGCAACGATAATATAACCGCAAGTATAAATCACAAGAGAGATAAAATGGGAAATAATAACAACAATCACTGAAATAATAATAAAATATAATAAATTGACAAATTTTGAAATAAGGTCTATAAATATATATCAATCTATTGCACTGGCTAGTGATGGGTGTGCAAGGTGAGGATGGAAGATATTATCGGAATTTAAGGCCTGGGGGATGTCTAGTCTGCAGGATGTGTTTATATGCCAATTCCAACCTGTGGAGTTCAGATTGAGAGGTAGTATCTGGAAGTAATCTAATGGCTCTGACTGTGAAGCAGTTATTAAGGTCGCGGGTGTTGTGAGTACTGGCATGGTGAGCAACAGGGAGGTCTAGGTTTTGGGGGTAAACTGTTTGTCTGTGACCATTCATTCTGATGGATAATGAGTTTGAGGTAAGGCCAATGTAGGAACTTTGACAGTGGAGGCAGGTGAGCTGGTATATGAGATGGGTTGTAGTACAAGTGGCATGACCTATTACGGGGGTAGGTTTCACCAGTAGTAGGGTTGCAATAGGCAGTGGTAGGTGGATGAGTACTTCACATTTAATAACAGGGTCTCTTACAAGGAAGGATCCAAATGGTGGCTTAGGAGCATCAGAGGTCTGATATTTATGTAAAAGTATATTTTTTAGATTAGGCGGTCTGCTGAAGGTGACACGGGATGTGGTGGGAAGGATAGTGGGAACAATGCAGCGCATTTCAGGAAAGGATCTGAGAAAGTTATAGCCCAAATGAAGAATTTGATTTAGCGATTCCAGGCCAGGGAAAAACTGGGTGAGAAAAACATGGTTCTGGTTGGTTTTGGGTTGTTTGTGTCTGTGTAGTGGACAGTTCTTGACTTTTGATAGCTGTTTTTTTTTATTAATTTTGGAGGATAATTGCGGTTTATGAGTGCCCTAGTCAGGTTGTTGGAGTAGAAAGTAAAGGATTCGTGATCAGAGTAGATGCATTTACCTCGAATGGCTAGGCTGTATGGGGCAGGTATCAAAATGGAGATATTGTTGTAGGTTGGTGGGCTTTATGTGGACTGAGGTGTGAAAGTGACCATTCTGTACAGAGTTGTCCACATTCAGAAAAGTGAAGTCACTTTGAGAGTAGGACCAGGTGAAGTTTAGGGTGGAGATGTTATTCAGTGAAGTCAAGAAGGAGGTTTTCACCATGGGTCCAGATCATAAATATGTCATCTATATACCTGAACCACACGGTGGGTTGTCGGGTAACCTTTTGAAGAAAACATTCCTCTAGTCTGCCCAGGCATAGGAAGGTGCCATGCAAGTGCCCATAGCAGTGTCTCGTATCTGATGGCAAACCTGAGACTGGAAGGAAAAGAAATTTTTGGTAACGATGAATTGAGCCAAATAAGTGAGGAAACGAGTGACAGGGAAGGTGTGTGGGGGCGATTGTCGAGGTAATGCTCCATGGCACTGAGGCCATGGCCATGAAGGATGTTGGTGTAAAGTGATGATACATCAATAGTGACCAGGAAGCAACCTGCTGGTAGGGGTGTAGAGACTGTTGACAGATACTCTAAAAAGTGGGGGATATCTCTGACATAAGATGGAAGGACCTGGATGGAAGGTTGTAGGTGCTGATCAACGAATGCAGAAATGTGTTCTGTGGGAGACCCAAAGGTAGCAACTATAGGATGTCCAGGATTGCCCGTCTTATGTATACAGGGTGGGGATCCGGGAGGTCTTAGAGGTCAGAAGGCAAATGGAATGATGTGAAAGACCCTGTAAGGGACCTTTGAGGCTGAGGAAGGAGTGGATTTCCATGCAGATCGAATCAGTGGGGTCATTCATAAGAGGCAGGTAAGTGGAGGTGTCAGAGAGCTGCCCGAGGACTTCAGCTATGTAGTCGCTTCGTTCCATGATGACAGTGGTCGAGCCCTTATCAGCTGGGAGAATTATGACTTTTTTATTTTTTGTAAGTTCATTCATAGCCCGCTTTTTAGTATGGGTCAGGTTGTTGGAGTGGGGGATTGAATTTAGGAAGGAAGGCGATGAGAGGATTGACATGAATTCCTGGAATAGGAGTAGGGGATGGTTTTGAGGGAGGGGAGGTGGATCTAACTGGAATGGAGGTAGATATTGTTGGAGGCTGGGTTTCAGGTTATCACATCGACTGTCTCCCCTGACTACAGTATTGAAATAATACCACCAGTTGATAGTGCAGCAGAATGAAAGGGAATCCTTAATAAGAGTTATACAATCAAATTTAGGGGCGGGAGAGAAAGTATGATCCTTTGAAAGAACTGATAGTTCAGGTTTGGAGAGGAGGTGGAAGATAGATTCGCATTAGGGATTTTTGATCTCTTTAGTGGTGGGGAGTGGGTAGGGATGGGGGTGATGGGAGTGGCTGACAGGGTGGGGAAAGTTGAGAATATGAGAAATACATGGCGTTGTGGCAGTAAGTGGTGGAGGGGTAACATGTTGTCTGTTATGTAGGTTGGGGAGATGTAGGCCCAAAACAAAGTTCTGGCGCAGGAGGGATGTATTTAAAAAGTTGATAATTAGTGCTTTGAAATATAAGGGATAAGAGGGGAACAAAAATATATATATTGTAAGTAGAATAAGGGAAAAAAGTACCAAAGTAGTGCGGTAAAATGGCCCAGAAAAATGTATCACTATTGGGCTGAATAACAGTCACAGGCGGACGAAAGAATTAAATACATCAAAAAAAATAGTAAGAGGCAAAGAAGTGAATATGGCAACATGGAAAATAGTTGATAGGTTTGGTGCTGGTTTTGTGGCTGTTAAGCTATACAAAGTGGCGAGATCTTGTTCTCAGCCAAGTCTACGCTATAGTGAACATTCACTTTACTCTCTGAAAAAGAAATGCATCTCTTGGTTTTATGAATATTTTTTTTTTAAAATCAATCCTATGCATATAATAATTTTTACCAAACTGAATGGAATAGTGTTGCCTGATTTAGGCTTGACACTCTCAAAGGGCTTGATATGAGGAGGAGAATGATTTCTTGGCTTTTGTATACTTGAGCAGAATGATAAAGCTACAGAAATAGGATATTGCTTTACATACATATATAAAGAGTTTGAGAAAAGTATAGCACTCTTCTTCTTTTTCTTCAGTATAATTGAGACAAATGTGTAGCCATGGTGGAGACTGTTTGCTGGTGAAAATAACATGTAAGTCAAATGCAGTTTGGACTGAAGGAAATTCTTACAAGGAAGATTCTCAAAGTATCACCATCCAATTTTAATAATTTTGTTATATGTCATAATTTTTTAAAATTATTTGTTATCTGCAGGAAAACATGTTTAGGGGAAGAAATGGGCATCCAAAGTTTCAGACAAGGTGAAAAATTTATTGTTAAAAAAAAGATATGTCAAAACAAATTGTGGAAGGTTTCTAATGAGGAAAGATTAGAAACTTTTTTACAGCTGGATTAGTTAACTTTCAGCCATCCCATTTATTTAAAAAAATTCCCACCTAAATTCAATGATGCTTCAATGATCTTCAAAAATTTGTGGTAATCACCTGACATGATACATCACACTTCAGCGACCCTGCCAATTTCAATGATTTTGCAAAATGCTGTAATGGCTTCAAATCTAAGATGGAAGTGGCTTTTTTTATCTTTGAAAAAAACCTCTTGGGGGTGGAATAACACTCCTAAGATTCTATTTTATGGATGCTGTTTCATACACAAATACCCAGCTTTGTAAAACAAATTACACAATATTTCTTATGAGGGAGAATAATAAACACAATTTCTGCTCCTTGGCTACTCAGTTTTGTGAAGTAAGCCAAACTGACAAATGTTAATCATCAGAAGGTGCTATTTTCAGGAGGTTAACAGTCTCATTGTTTAAAAAATAACCTTAAAGATTTTTTCTTGTAGTTCACTTAAATTTAGATTTTTCCAATTTTTTCCAGATTTTTCACATGGTATTTACCATTTTTGGTAGGAATTATGGAGAACTTTGAAAATAGCTGAACAGTACAGTATCTAAAAATTGTGTATTTTCATCCTGTGCATTGTAATCATATTCAAATTCAATCAATTAAAAAAAATAAATAAATGAAACAACGAAATTTTCACATGGCACTTTTATCTTTGGGAAGCTTTTCCACCTTGTAAAAAGGTTTTTCTGAAGATAAAAATTATTTTAGGCGTATTTTTTTATTTATTTTAATGTATCCCAAAATTATAAAAATTGAATGTGGGAGAATATTACCTCTGTTATGACTCAGTAAATCAATTTTTGGGTGTAGTTACACACAATGTTCAATTAATTTAAGATACTCAGTATGCTCAGGCTTTTTATTTACATCAAGGAGTAACAGACAAATGTTTTCAGATTTTTTTAGTTGGAATTTATAATATGTGGGTGGAAGCAAGGAATGACAAGCAACTTAACCAGTCTCTTACAACAGATGGAGGGCCACAATGAACATAAAAATATGAACAGTGTGTTCATGTTTTTGTGTTAATCATGGCCCTCCTGCCTTCATTTAGAGAAGGTGACCGAGCGTGGTGGGTGTTCTGACCTTGCATTGGAGAGGACACGGGCTTAAGGAGATGGGTTTTGAGTACGTGGATTGGAATCCCAGTCCTGGCATCAAGATTTGAGTTTTCCATGGTTTCCCCAAATCACTCCAGTTGAATGCTGAGATGCTTCCTTCAAAAGGCCATAGCTAAATTCCTTCGCGTTCCTTGTCCCCAGTCCTTTCCCGCCTCTAATGACCTCGACATCGACAAGGCGTGAAGCCGTATGAAAAAGAAATATAGAAGGTGATGGTTATTTTTCATATTCTTCCTTGTTTTCATAATAAATCCAATATTACAATAAGCAACTCTCGGTCATCTATGACGTCGCCTGTCACACCACGTCATCACACTTTACGCTATTGTTCGTGGCTATGCACTTTATTTAATAACATTTCTAAGCATCTGCGAATAAATGAACTGACAGAACACTGATATAAAAGTATGTATTGTGTTTAAATCAACATAATAATTATTAGTTGCTTAGATTTATTTAATATTCATTTTATGTAAAAGTATTTGTTAAAATCTTTGGCCAGAGATATGTAAGATAAAATCTTTAATTTTCGTAATGTTAGTGGCAGTTTTGATAGATTGTTATTAGAACTGGCATTTTACATTACAACAGAGGGCACGAGTAATTTAATTTAAAAAAAATAAAATATTTTTTTTTCCTTGAGTGTTCTGTTACTTAAATCATTACTTTGTTTTAACGAAAGTAGTTCCCCACTGATCATGATCTATATGGCATTGACTAAAATTAAAACTAATATTATGTGAAATGGTGTAAGTTGTTAAGATTTATTTTTAATTTCCTTTGCTTTTACTGATGCCTTATTTCAGCTGCATGTAACTGTGTCAGCCATTCAAAAGTGTTGGTATCTATCTGAATCTCGAATATAAAAAAGGAAGATGGAAGAACCCGTAAAGATTTTTTATTTAGTTTATATCGCGATGCATTATTACCACTAAAATGCGATACACGAGGGTTGTTTTTTAAGTAAGGGCCGTTTTTATTTTTTTTAAAAGATACAAATACTTTCGTAAAAAAACTTTTATTTTCTGATACTACACACTTTTACCTATTTTTCTACATAGTTGCCTTGTTTATTTAAGCACTTGTCATACCGTACAACTAAGTTTTTAATTCCTTCTTCAAAGAATTCGGCCGCCTGCTCCGACAGCCAAGAGTTCACGGCCGCTTTCACTTCATCGTCGTCATTGAAGCGCTGCCCGCCAAGATGGTGTTTCAGGTACCGGAAAAGGTGAAAATCGCTAGGAGCAAGGTTGGGGCTGTATGGTGGATGGTCCAAAACTTCCCAGCCAAAAGAATCAATCAAATCCCGAGTCTTTTGAGAGGTGTGAGGCCTAGCGTTATCGTGCAGGAGCAAAACTCCTTTTGTCAGCATGCCGCGCCTTTTGTTTTGAATTGCTCTGCGGAGCTTCTTTAGAGTTGCACAGTAGGCATCTGAGTTGATTGTCGTTCCTCGTGGCATAAAGTCCACTAGCAAAACACCGCGCCGGTCCCAGAACAGAGTTGCCATAATCTTGCCACTTGACGGGTGAGGTTGTGTGTCGCCATTCCATCGATTTTCGCTTGCTTTCGGGAGTGATATGGGATACCCATGTTTCATCTCCAGTGACAATATGACTCAACATGTCATCCCCTTCTTCCTCGTAACGAATCAAAAAGTCCAATGAAGTGGCAAATCTCTTCCCTTTGTAATCCTCTGTCAGGAGTGTGGGTACCCACCGAGAACACAGTTTCTTAAACTTTAGATTTTCAGACACAATTTTGTACAAAACCGATCTTGAAACTTGTGGAAATTCCAAAGAAAGAGTGGAAATTGTGAATCTTCTGTCCTCACGAATCTTTGTTTCGACTGCAGCCACCAAATCATCAGTGATCACAGAGGGCCGGCCTGAGCGTTCTTCGTCATGGACGTTTTGACGCACTTTACCTTCACTCATTGCATTCAAGCCATAAACTTCTGTTAACTGACGATGAATTTCTGCAGCTGATAGGCTTTTCGCGGTCAAAAAACGTATCACTGACCGTATCTCACACGCGGCGGGCGATTCAATAATCGTAAACATTATAAAGTAGCACAGCAATGCGTACACGTCAGCTACAGAGCTGCAACTGGCATCAGTGTGAACGGAAAGGATGCCGGCAAGTGGCGCGGTGGATTGTTGCGGCGTCCGCGCGAACTACGGGACTATACGCGCGAACGGCCCTTACTTAAAAAACAACCCTCGTAGTACATGTACTAATATGCATGTGATTGAAGTATTGTTTCTCTGGTGGGAAGTTTAGTACGTGGTTAGTTTGAAATGCAACCTGAATCAGGACAGCAACGAAAACCTTTTGTTGCAGGGCAAGGCACTAGGGATTGCATTGAGCTTTATTTTATAACAGTTTTATTTATTTAAGTAATCGCTAATAAATGTAATGCTACAATGATATATTAATTATCAGTTGCTGTTTTTACTGAAATCATTACTTGCTTTGAATGAAAGAAGTGTCAAATTGATCATGAGCTATGTCGCCTAAACCACAATTAAATATTATGTGGCATAATGTAAGTTGCTAAGATTTATTTTTAGCTTCCGTTTTTACTGGGGTCATTATTTCAGCCGATGCAAGCTGTGTCAGAACTGTGAAGATTTTGGATCAAGTTTGTCTCTGATGCATGATTATATTGACATGCGATACAAATAATGTATTAATTCATGTGTGATTGAAGCTTTCATTTTCTACCGGTGGAGATTACGGTTAGGCTGAAATGCAACATTGACCAAGTTGACAACTGAAACTTTTTGCTACATCACAAGGGACGAGAAATTACAGCACATTGAGCTTTATTTTATAACAATTTTATTTAGGTAAGCAACGAAACAGAAATTAATTGCCAGAACCCTCTGTTAAACCTGTCATTTTTGATGGTCTTTGTGGCTAGTAGCTTAATAAATAACAATTTCACTTATAAAATTTTTGAATAATATTTGGGTGGGAATTTTGAAAAAGTTTAAAATGGGATTATCCAGTAAAATTGAGTAATATCATTGAGAACTGCACGTTTTTAATCTACTTTATGAGAAACATTATGTTGATAATTTTTCTGTTCAAACAAATAAATTTTCCTTGAAAGTCCTATGTTCAGGATGCTATTTCATCCCAAAAATAGGCTTTTCCATCGATTAAAAAGTCTTTTCATACTTAGATTTAATCCACTACAACATATCACAGAATCATTGAAGCTGGGAAGGGCAGTATGAATATCTGTGGTTGAAGTGTTATGAATATTTTTGTGATAGATATCTATATTTAACAATTTTTAAAATGAGAGGGGTGGCGAGGGCATTCGTCCCCCGAAAACCAAGTAACGGGGTTGAGATTTTATCAGATTTTTTTTCTCATGATTTTTCATGGAAAAACATTTTGTGGTTTGCTTTGTCAAAATTGGATTCCTCCTGCCCCATGTTAAACAGTCAATTTTTCACTTACATCCCAGGTTTTTGGGGACTCTTTTACCCCTGAATATGTCTTTCTCCAAAAAACAATTACCAAGCTTCAATTTTAATGTACGTTAATATATTACAAAATTATTAACCCTTTGACTGCTGACGGCGGATCGTCTACCTGCCGCGCTGAGGCCTGCTAACTATGCTAAGTGATTATTCCTGGGGACGGAGTGGCCTGCGCTGCCCACCCGCCCAGTGCTGAATATTCCTGACGTGAGCTCTCATGGCTGATACACAATAAATGCCCTCACTACATAGTTTCTCTGCAAATAAATTACTGCAGAATCAAACTGAAACATTAACCCTATTTTTCGTCACTAATAATTATATCTTGCTTGTAGTTTTTACTCGATTTTTTGCGGCTTACATCGAAAGTGTCGTGATTCTTAAATTTACCTCAATAGTTTACTGTTCTTTCTTACATACCCGTTTATATCAACTGCAATTTTCCATAGGTTCCTTACTGTATTAGAGTGTTATTGTTGAAATTTAAAGAGTGTAGATTCGAAGAAGATGCTAGCAATATTTTACTTCCGCACTTACATACCGCTTTCAGAACACGACTGTAAAATTAGAGATATTCGAACTCGTACAGAGAGTTAAAGGAATCCTATTTTTCCTCGCGCTATTCACGAATATAAAAAGACACTTGAAAATGATAATTGTATAAGCTGCCTCCCCCACACACCGAAATTTGGCTTGCGGAATATTTTTGTAGATGTAGATTCCCAAAATATCTCGACGTTGACTGAATGTTTGCTGCGCTTGGTAATTATCCGATTATATGTAATTTTGTTTCTTTGATGAAATTTGTTCCACATAAGTACTCAACAGATTGTTCAACATTTCAAAGCTGTTAATTGTCTGTTTATTAATTGCGTGAGGTGAAATGGGGGAGGGGGGCGGGGGTTTCCGGCGAAATCTCACGAAACCTCACCAGAGTAACAAAATGCGGTATCTGGACATAAGTTCACTAAAAACTGGAGTATTTAGAACATCTCTAGTCCAATATACGCTTATTTTAAATTTTTTTCACGCGAGGCATCAGAAGACAAATAGCCATGAAACAATATATTCATCATATCCAGTATCTTTCCACTTTGATATTCGAAAATGCACTGATTCTGGAGCATTCTCCATAGTGGTTATATAAAATGGATTCTTTTCATCAGCTATACATTTCATCAGTTCTTCTGTAAAAAATAACATGAAAACTAACAGAATACTTGGCATATTCCCTATGTGACACACATGTCCCGATAGCGTATCATCAAATGCGTGACTAACTGGGCTAAAATTATTTTATTTCCAGTCAGATTTATCGCCAAGACGTAATTTCTTCATAGGCATTTCACTATCACTTTCTGATTCTTCAGATTCAGAACAACTAACATCTCTTATAGAAACATGAGACTGCATTGTCACCCCTGCTGACGAGTATGGTTTAGGACTACAGCTTTCCGATTCTGTGGAAAAGCTATCACTTCCATCAAAATCAAGCAGTTCATCCTCAGTGTCGCTCCTCGTAAGAATCTCCATGATTTCTTACTTTATGCACCCACGACGTCTTGCCATTTTCTTTATAAAAATACAGGACACAAAGAACACTGATGTAATTTCCATTGAACAGTGAACTGTATATATCTGCTGTACGACTCAGGTAGCGGTGCATGTATATTCGTCATCAGCACTCGGGTAGCGGCAGGCGGGTGCGACTTAACTCGTCAACAGCACTCGGGATAACTGGCGGATGCAACTAAACTCGTCATTAGCACACAGGGGCCGCAGGTAGCATGACATGTAAACTTGTCAACAGCAGTCAAAGGGTTAAGATCAGAGGGTCCACTCGGGGAAATCGTCCTTGTCTATGTATCCATATTTTTATCACCATAAAAATTAAAAATGATTTTGATGAAGATTTTATGTTATAGATTGTGTTTAGTTTCAAAATAATCAAATCATTATTCAACGGTAATACATATTAGTATTCTTTTAAAAAAGAACATTGTTTGATGGAACTTCATAATTTTCTGTATCACTGTACTGATATGCCCGAGAGACACCAGTATTTAAAATAAAAGAACATACTAAGTACCCATAATTAATTTAGTATATATTATGTCATTAATATAATAAGGTAATTGTGATTGTATTGTTTCTAGATTTCCAAGAAGAGATTCCATTTGTGAAGAAAGCCCCTGCCATACCTACAAAGGACTCTTAGCAGGAAAAGGAAAATGATTAAGTATGGAGAGCAAAGTGATATTAAATTATTTGAAACATTTTGTGCCTGCCTTTTAATGACCATAAACAACCTGCACCTCTTAGTAACCTTTTTCAAACTATTCATCTAACAAGAGAAATGTTTTTCTCACAATTACTTCAGTATGTGCTGAGCCTCAAAATAATAGGACATCTGGAGACAACATAAGATAGAACTTTCTCTCGTCGTTGAAAATTAATATAGTCTTCTCAGCTAGTCACCCGAGAAGAATGTACACAACTTAGAAGAATAAATATGCACCTACATATATTTTTTAATTAAATTGAAGAAAATAATCTTTAGTAATGAAGGTTTTATTAGTGTCCAAAGATGATTGTGTCACTAATGATCCTTGATCAGAATTCTTCCCAGGTGATCTGCCAGATAAGTTTTGCCATACATGACGTTTCAACAGCTTCCTCCGCTTTATCAAGTTAACTGAAAAGTCAAAGTTGCTACTGCAACGACACGACACTGACTGTGTATGCCTTGCAATTCTGGCTCATATTAATACCCTGTGGTCAGTGGATGCATATGAGGCCCACTACGGAAGCTGCTTAACGCTGCTCTCTCCCATTGGACGCTGTGTTGTCTGAGTCTCCTACAAGGCCTGCAACTGATGACAACGATATATCAGCTCTCTTTGGGCAAGCATGTCTGTTGCACTGCTGTTGCAGATCTTGGATGACAGGCTTCCATGCTTCACTCGAAAAGAGACCACCATCTCTATTGAAATTGCTGATGCTCAGTCTAAACTCCAGCAATTCTCTAATTGTAGAATACCAGAAATGTGCAGTTTATTCGGTGGATTTTTTGAGGTGTGTTTTATGGGATTTGAACTGTGTTTTATTTTTCTTAAGTAATATTAACAAATTACAAAGGCAGTTCACTTAAATGATGATTCTTGAACCATTAAAATAACAAAAATGAATAAGACGAATTCACATTGGCTACTATGAAAACCACACATTCACATTGGCTACTATGAAAACCACACATAACACTATTTTGAGTGACCTGTACATTGAGAAGGTATGAGGCACAGGAATAATTTGTAGTCTAAGTAAGAATTTAAACTCAATAATAAATACGAGAAATACAATAGACAATCTTTGGCTAAAACCTCACTTTGCCCCTTTCTCTCACCAAAGTAGGGTGCTAATGACCTCGCTGTCAACATGCCCTGAAACCACAACAACATCTCACCAAATAAAGCAATGAAGGAATTGGAAAATAAATTGTGGCAGAATGGTCAAAGTGAAAAAAAATCAGCATGTTATGATTTTCTGATGAAGTTGTCAGTAGGTAAGAATAAGCGTGTGGATAGTGATGAAAAACTATTGAGAAACGTTTTTTTTGTTAAAAATAAATAAAAAAATAGAATAAATACCAAAATTTGATAATTTTTATTTTGCGAACACCTTTGTTATGAAGTGAAGATTAGCTTTGGAATTTTCAGAAACTAGGGAAATTAAAGCTTTCGGAATATGGTGTTACAGAAACTGGAAATGGGAAGAGAAAAGGTTTTTGTGAGATAATCTAATGAACAGATCATTTTTAGTGTGTGCGACTGGTTAATTTGTAGAGGATAACAATGGATAAATTGTGTACAAATACTAAGATTTGTACTGTAATATGTTAAGCAAACAGTTGAGGATGTAAGTTGTAATAGTTATGTATTTTGGAATAATGAATTTTAAGAATTGGAAGAACCTATGAAACCATTAGACACTCTAATGGTGGGGGGGGGGAAATGATTTGGAGGGGTGGAGGCGAGAAGATTGAAAAAATTGTTATGAAAGACCGAGTTCTGATAAATTACAAAATGAATTTATTACAGTTCATTAATTTTAACATTCAATTGCTAAAATCATTGCTCAGATAGAAAACAACTCAATAAAAGTGTTTACTATATGTATTTGAAAAAAAGGCATATGATATTTATAAATATGTAATTACAGGTGTTCTGCATTATTAGGGTATGTAACAAGACAGTCCCATTTCTCCTACTAAATCAATATTTCTGATAATTATTTGACTATTAAAAGATATTAATCAGGGTTATTTGCTACAGTTATCATCTTAATTTATTTCCTTATTATTAAAATTTCTTTGCTGGCAAGGTAGTAATTTTTTTTCTTTCCAAACTGAACACACATTTATTTACATTATCAGAAAAAAATCACACAAACATACAAAATTACATTGTAAACTAATTTTACTAATACTTTATTTGTTGAAGCTGGTACATAACTGTAAAGTATGCGGAAACAATTTATTTTTGGTAAACTATACAATTAATTTACAAACGACATGTTAGTGCTTATGATGAAACGAAATAAATGCAGTATGGTCGGAAGGGAGAAAAAGAGCATCCATAAATTTAAAAATGAATGTTCCTTTTTTGTTACACTAGATGTAGAATACTGAAATGAAACCAACAATTAATAGCCAGTCCAGTAAGCCCAAAAATATATGTATTTATTTATTTTTTTCCCTTTCATATGATTTTTATTTTCCTCTTCAAAAGACAAATATGCTGTTTTTTCTATATAAGTTGGCAACCCTATGTGAGGTGTCCCATAAAAATTTGTGGGTCTTTTACACCTCCAGAAACTCTGTCAATACTTCTTTTTCTTGATTATCGGATGCATCCATCTCAAAATAATAGAAAACGGGGAACCAGGAAGTGTGAGCACAACTGGTTGAGGCTTTACACGGCCAATTTTCAGGGCAGAGTGGTGGGGGCCCGACTTACCCCCACCGTTTTGCCCTAAATCGGATGGAATTTCCACCCGATCTCCCGGCCTGGCCTCGCCACAAAAACGTGACCAGGAGCTCACTTTAGACGACCCGTTCCCGATTTCACTTTCTTCCCGATTCAGGGGCCGAAGGGGCGTGGCCACGATTTAGGGAGACCAGGTCGGGTCGTCTAAAGGGTCCTATAATATTGACCAGTTTAAAAACAACAAAGCGCCGGGAGAAGATCATATAATATCTGAAATTTTTAAACTAGGAGGAGCGAACTTAGTGTAACAGATCGATAACTTCATGTCTGTATTGTTGTTTCCCCTCCCCCTTTTTTCAAGCAGATCTACATTGAATCACAATAAGGCATCGACTACTGAACAGGAAACCATTACATGTATGACAGTAACAGGATTCAATTAATTAACTTGTATTGCATTAATAACAATGACATGGCTTCCGCAACAGGACAAGTGTTATAACTTTAATCTTACAACTTGGAAGAAAAAGATTTATTGAATTCCAGTAAGTTTCTTTTTAATGGATCCTTCTAAATCTTTGAATTGTGATTAAAGATTTCGATGCAAGAAAACATACTACGAAGTAAAGTATTTTAAGTTGTTAAAACCATACTTTTTTTATGTATTTTGAAGAAGTAAGGTAATTTAAGAAACACTCAATAGTGGGAATATGCGTTTGCGAAATTGTCCATACTGACTTTAGAGCAAACTATATTATGAGAACCCAAATGAGAGGATTAAGTGATTTAATGCAAACAAATTTTTATACACCTGCATATTAGTTTCAGCACAAATGTAGTATAGACAGTACCATTTTCAGTGATGAAGTTGCATCTGCAAAGAGTGCTAACTTTTAAAAGAAACTATAATCGAGAACTAGTATCAATTGCTGTGTATAATAATAGTGATGTAGTGTGGTGAAATTATTTTTTTTTGCCACTTGTGAAACACAATTGTGGAACAGCGAAACAAACTATCATAATTTTAGGGGAAAACGGGAGAGAAGGACATATCAGGAAGATGCAGTCAATTTGTTTGGAAAGCCTCATCTACATTTTTTTACTTTTATACACAAGTAGTGCAAATATTGAATATTTGATCTAGTATTTTATCTGTACACTAAATGACTTTTTGCTATATGAATGTGTTTCTTATATTTGTTATTTCTGCATTTATCACTTGTGGCATATGTTAAATTGATAAAAAAAAATGAATACCAAAAGTAGTTCCCTTATTGTTGTTGACTAAAAAGGGAAACAGACACGGAATCGGAAGTGTGCTTACAAATACTGTGTGATTTTTATTTCTAGTTAAAATTTATTGGTTAGTATTTACAGACAGGTTTATATTGCTGATGTTCTCATTAAAATCCTGCCACAACTCCTTTTCGTCTGAAGTCTGAGTTTGCGTAAATCTTGCCGTTCTGCACTGCTATGCCAGTTAATGCAAACACAGCATCCCCAAGTTCTTCAATTTCATGACCAATTACTTTTAATGCGTCAATGATGTCCTACGGGGAAAAAAATAAAAATAAGAATCTTTATGTCACGAACATGAACAGCATACGGAAATTAGAGATACAATGGGAGTGTAAATTTCATAGGAGTAGGGTTGGAACAACTAGACTAGACAAATTGTACTGTTTAGAAAATTGTTATGAAGTACAATTTACAGAATAAAATGGAAAGATCAAGACTGTAGAGGCTCTGTTACATAAAGAGTATGAATGTAGAAAGTAACCTATACAGCGTAAAACAGAAAGATGAAGAGACTAGTGGTTTTTATCGAAAACGAAGAATAGACATACGTATGTGGGAGCACAGAAATTGTGGAGAGGAGAAGTGGCAGAACAAAGGACACTGGAAGATAAATAAGGACAGTGTATGCGAAATATCCAGGTTGAAGGTCGTGTTGCAAATAATAGTTTCAAAAAGAAATCAAAGAGTCTGCTTCTATAAAGAGGTTTTCCTTAAAACACATTTAAAATTTTGAAACAAAACCGAACTGTTGTAAAAGAATCAGTACAATCGCTTGCACTCTTAACTGCTTCCAATAGCTGCTTCGAGTTCTCATCAAGCATATTTAAAATTGTTTTAGAATGGAGGAAAAAGATCTATTTACTCTACCTCGGAAAAACTTTATAAAGGACGGAGAAACGTCAAAATGTTGTGGGTTATTGACACGTTAAGTGGGAAACAATTTTAGTTCGAGTACTTAAAGTAAAAATGCAGAAAATTATCATCCATCAAAAAATTATGTAGTAAGTAATCAGATGTATTTATGTGTGTATGTAAACATGTCAAAGAACATTTCTAATTAATGACTAAGCTAAATTAATTTCCTATGAGTCATCATTCATATAGTATCAACCTGTAATTTGATTAAGAAGTTCATGAACTAAAATTATTTGACATTCAGGAAACTAATAAAATAAAATTTTAATACAAATTTAAAACTAAATATTCTTTCCAAAACAGAAATGTGTTTACTTACCTGTGGGAATCCTTTTTCGTACTGAAGTACCATCGGAAAGAGCTGAGGATGAAATTTCTTGTGATCAATGCTTTCCTTTATATTAGAAGCTAACCACAAGTTGTCTATAGATGCCTACAAACCAAGAGTTAAGTTATAGCCAAGATTTCATACAGAATAATTTACAAAATACGCTGTTGGGCATGGAAGCTGTAACACCATAAAGGATTTTTAACGTTTTAACAACAAAAGAAAAGCACTTATATTATTAAGAACAATCTTGCAATTAAGAACAATGAGGGTACTTTTCGGCCCTTATGGATTTGATGAAAACTTCGTACAGCGTTGAAAGTAAAAAGCGCGTAAAATTTTAAGGACATAAGGTCTGAAATATTGGTCTACAGTATTAAAATAGCTATTTTCCTTATAGGAGTAACTGTAATAAAAAACGACGACATGAGACAGGGGAATCAATTAGATATAATGTATAGTGAACTTTGTAGTCTGTTCACAAAAATATTTAGTTTGTATGAACAATAAGAAATAAAAAAAGTGCACAAAACAATACAATAGAATGTGATGGTAATTTTCAAAGAAATAATCAATACTCTGCGCTTTAATGACGATGTAGAGTAATTAATGAATTAAATAAGCTAAATATTTTGTGAAAAATATGGACTAAATACAAACAAAAGCAAGAAGTGTAAAAAAGCTTATAATAAAGGCAGTATACTAAGTATAAAAATAATTGATGAACTGGAAGAAGTAATAGAAATTCTTTATTGAGGTGTGGGAAAACTTCGAAATGAAATGAAAGGGAAACATTTCATATCAAACTTAGGATTAAAAATAGGAAAGGAAATTTTCAAAAAGTGTATAACACAACGTTTGGATTTTACAAATTCCAAAAGGAATAAGAATTGATATATGAAAAATGTACCATTTCTCCAATTTTCTACTTTACTGTAAAGTGAGTACTGTAAATTTGTGTAAGAAGAAGATTGTAGAAAAATCTGTTAGGAATGTGATACTATATTCTGGCTTAATTTTTAATTTGATTTAATGTTGATTCCGACTGAGTGCTTGCTCCGTGTGCAATTTCCTCAAAACACCCATTTTCCCCCTCTCCTGTTTTACTCTTAAATAATTATATTCCACATCCGTCTACTTTACCCATTTACTAATTTTAAATTCTTTATGCGTTACTCGACAATATTGACAATACTGTCCTTTATTTACAATAATATTGACTGTGTAGGGTGAAAAATTGTGTTGATGGAGTACTGATGAAAATCCGGATTTTCTGTTATTTGGCCATCAGTACTGGAAAGTGGTCTATAATACTGAAAATATCCACTCCATGTAGGGGAGAGCGTTAAGTTTTTCATTAATACTCAGTTCAGTTTACAATGCACTTCAGTGAAGTGTAATAAGTGGCGACAATGACGACCCTACCACCTTCTCACTTTGCTTGTGGATGAAAATATGACATGCGTCCACAAAGTACGGAATTGAATACTCGGGTGTTCATCAGCAGATGCATAAAGTAATTTCAGAATTCAGGATAGAACACTTGAAATATTGACCGGCGTAAAACCTAAATATCTCATATATTTGTATGCAAATATATGTAAATTCTCCCATTACCATGCATTTACATCTTCGAAATCTATTCTTTTATATATATAGAAAATATCATGGCTAAAGATTCAGCACTCGACACCAGTACCGGTAACATAAAAAACAAAAAAGTATCAAAAAAGAACATTTCACTTAGAAATTAAGAAAGTATTACTGTAACCAATATTTTTCCATTTTTACCCCTTTTTGTGGTTTCAAATAGTTTTGAAAACACAAAAAAACTGGTTACAGGGCTTCGAAATGTTAAGATCATTGTCAAGTTTAAAATTTCGTAGGCTGGAGTGTACGATTCCCCCCCCCCCCCAAGAATATCCAGTTTCTGAACCTACATATGGTATTTCATTCTTAAACATTTAAAACATACCCATTACATTCTACGCGATTTCTTCACTATGCTGTCCTTGTCAGGTTTAAACAAAACTTCGAATCGATTAATATTATACTGTATTAGTTTTGCCCAGCATGCGTTTTTTTCTCCTCAATGGGTAAATATATACCAAGCAGACATTTTTACATGTACAAAATAAATGAGACAATAAATTTTTGTGTATAAACCAAATTTGAAAACGTTTATTCCAGTGCTTTGAGAGATGCAATATTTTTAGTCTTCCTCTCTTCTACTCGGAGGTTGGATATGAAACTTCTGATGTATATTTACGACATTTCGATCAAAAGGAATAAAACATCACCATCCACTTCAGCCAAATACCCAAAAGTTAAAAAAAAAATTACATGTGTGAATTTTCTAAGAGGAGTGAAGAGGGAGAGCGGGTCAGTTTTATGAAACAAATGTAAACATCGTTTTTAGCTTATTTTAAAGCATATGTGCGCAAAGTGCCTTTGAGATTGGACAGATTTACATGTCCCCACGAAAAATTTAAAACAATTTTGAAATTTCAAGTTGCAATTTTTTGGTAAGCAATTGTCCTATCCGAATCGGTCAGCGCCTGTTTGACAGGAAATTTTATGGGCTCTCAGAATATTGCTATCCACTTTGGCCTACTTGTATAAAAATTAAGGGAAGTAAAGGGGGAGAGAGGGTAATTCTTTGCTTTTTTGGGTCAGAAACCTTCTCCATAAAATAATACATGTATGTGCCAACTTTTATGGTGATCAGTCCAAAGGGGTCGAAGTCTAATAAGCTCGGATATATATATATATTTGGTAACCATGAAATAATAGGGCGCTAAGTAGCGAATGGATTTACAGAAAAAGAATAGCGAAATGAACCACCACTTACCTTAGATAATGGTTTCGTGGGGTGAATACATAAAAAAAACACAAGAACAGGAAAAACAATAAATGTTTCGGGACTTGGTCCTTCGTCAACAGAAGATCACCACGGAGGGAGGGTGGTGCAGGATATGGTCTCATAGAATGACTGTTAGTCAGGAACATGGTGGGGGCAAATCAAACAGAGGACAGGGAGAGATGGACAGTGAATTGGATCTAGTACACGAGCAATGCAAAAAGTGAAGAATAATACATTAAAATGTTCGTAACATAAATTTAAGAAAGTAAAAGTAAATAAGTAAACAGAATAATCGAAAAAAATTAACAAATATAAAAGTAATAATAAAAAAAATAAAAAAAGAGAATCTATGCAAATAAACATCACCTCTGGTATGTGGTGGTTCAATATAGACAGTGGGCATGGAGGCAAGGAGCGTATAGAGGGAAGGAAAAGTACTGACTGGGTATTATCTCAAATTGAGACTAGGAGGTTGTCTTGTGTCTAGTTTGTATTGGTAGGCAAGCTCCCACCTTTAGAGTTCAGAGGAGCTGCTGTAGTTTGGGAGGACTCTGATAGCACGGACCGTGAAACCGAGCGTGGCGGTGTGACGGTTAGCGTTCTCGCCTCGTATTCGGGAGGACGGTGGTTCGAATCCCCGTCCGGGCATCCAGATTTGGTTTTTCCATCGTTTCCCAAATCACTCCAGGCAAATGCCGGGATGCTTCATTCAAAAGGCCATGGCCAAATTCCTTCCCATTCCTTGCCCCCATCCTTGCCCCCCATCCTTTCCCGTCTCTAAAGACCTCGCTGTTGAGAGACGTAAAGCAGTTTATATAAAAAAAAAAAACAAAAAAAAAAAACCGGACCGTGAAACCAAAAATTAAAATTATTCGTGTCATGGGAGATGGCATGGATGGCTACGGGATGTTTTGGATTCTGAGTGAAAACTGTCTGTTGGTGGCCATTCATTCTTATAGCTAATAAATTGCTAGTCAAACCTAAATAGGAAGCGAAGCAGTGTTTACAGGTTAGCTGGTATATTACATGCGAGGTTTCATAGGTGGCATGTCCTATGATAGGTAGCTCTCGCCAGTGATACGGTTGGTGAAAGTGATGGAGGCACGGCGTATGTCGCACATCTTGCAGCGGGCTCTATTGTATGGGAAAGATCCTTGGGGCTGTCTGATGGGACGAGGAAGACTGTGTTTGTGGACTAGGAGTTGGCTGAGGTTGGGAGGTCTGCTGAAACAAGTTCTGGGAGGGCCAGGGAGGATTTTTGGAAGAATGGATCTCATTTCTGGGCAGGTTAGTAGGAAATCATAATCCTGCCGAAGGATTATGTTGATGGATTCAAGGCCAGGGAAATATTGTATAACCAGGACTGGACTGTGGTTGGTTTCTGGGGGTTTAGATTAGTCAATTGGTTGAGCAGGTTGCATTGTGGCTCATGAAAGTTGCTTGTGAACCAAAGCTGGGGGGATAGATTCGGGATACCAATGCTTGTGAGATGTCGTTTGAGTACTCCATTATGGATTTCTGATTGGAGCATATACGACTTCATCGAATGCCAAGACTGTAGGGAAGGGAACGTTTGGTGTGATATGGATGGAAACGCAGAAGTTAAAGAGCAATCCTGCAATAGACTTGTACAGATTGCCATAATTTGTTTAGAATGTTAACACACGATAATATCTCAAACCACATTTTCATTCTGCAGCCACAATTACCAAGCGCAGACCACTGATGTTTAAGTGTGGTAGCAGCCTTGCGTCCCCATCGTGCACTATGGTGGTTACATGTCGGTAGTTGTTGCGGTGGGGAAATATGGTGGTTGAAGATGGTTGACCGAGGCCATTTTCATATTTTGACCAAAGACGTGTGTGTCCCTATATTTCACTTTTCAGCGACAACTACGTAGCGCAGATCGTGTGTGTACCATGGAGGAAGGAAATATATGGAGACGATGCAAGAGACCTCCACCACGCATTGAAGTGAAGCAGGGCGGAGGAGGAGTGGGGGGGGGGGCATGGCCGCTTCCATACAGACACGGGCAATATGTACAAAAACGTCAAGGGGACTCTAGGATAAAGGTGACGCCGCAATCTGGTGATGGATTATTATGTAACTCGAGATGACAAATAAAAAATGAAGAATAAATTTTTTTGATATCCTGCTTAGTTTTCGAGATATTCTGTCCCAAATGTGAAATGGTTTTGGTTGAAATTCAGAAGAAAAAATTGGTCAAAGTAAAATTTGATGATGGATTCTTATTTAAAAAGACGAGACAAATGAAAAATAAAGAATAAAATTTTTCGATATCTCACCTAGTTCTAGAGATATACTGTATCAAAAGTGAGGTTGAAATCGAGAAGAAAAATTTCGCAAAAGTCAAATTTAATGATCGATTCTTATGTAACACGACGAGACAAATCGAAAATAAAGAATAAAATTTTTCGATATCTTGCTTAGTTTTCGGGATATACTGGGAACATCGCAATTGTTTGGAAGCGCAATATCGCCGCTGCCGCCACTGCGCATGCGCGAGTCTGCTTCACCAATTCAACGTCACTTCTCCTCCATATATTTCCTTCCTTCATGGTGTGTACTAGCCTTGTCTCCTATCATGCACTATGGTCGTTGCATGTCGGTAGCTGTGAGATGTGGGAGATATCGTGATTGAAAGTGGGCGACCTAGGGCATTTTCATATTTCTACCAAAGTGTTCTAAAATCTTTGGAATATTCTCGAATGTACTAAAATATTCTAGAACGTTCCTGAATAATGATCAAGATGATAACAAATTATTTATATTTGTTAATAGATTAAAAATGTAAGTGCAGCATATTTAGTGTGTGAACCGATTTAGACGGGACTTTCACAGGCGGGTTGCTGATTTGGTAGCGAGTAACATAGATTAATCTTGGAAATATTTAAGGTTCATTGCAAAAACATAAAACCTTCAAAATTCTTGACAAACGCGAACGAAGTCATGGGCACCAACTAGTCATATGTTAAATTCTAAGCTGTGCAATTCGGTTAAACCCTAATCATAAAGTGTGTCCGACCCTTCCGTGAGGTTTTTTAAGCTTACAGTGCATTCAAAAACATCATCAAATTGAATTATGGTCTTCACTGCCTTCCCACCTTCTGTTTGTTAAATGCTTTAATTTGCTTTTGATTAGCTTCCAGTATTTACTAGATATTGAAAACATTAAATAATTTTTTTGAATAAATCCAAAATAATATTTTGCTGCCGCCGGAGGATTACCTGTCTCTACCAACAGCAAATCCAGCTATTACATCCGCGTGTTGTAAAAACTCGAGTATTAAATACTAATCCCAGGGCATTTTTAACTCCACTCTTTATGCCTACCATATTTGCACCATTGTAGTAACCTTGGCCACGACACTTTTTAATATCTAATCCATTTTTTTTTTTTTGCTCTTCTAGTATTGCTTTAGTTAGATATTCTCCAGACATCTCAGAGTTAGCAAGAAATTCAACAAAGTTTTCTTCTATTGTGCAGGTTGACGTATTACAAATTATTAAAATAACTGACATTTGTTTAATTTCACTAGAGCCTCTAGTGTATTTTAGAAAAATACAATAATATTTTTCCGCCTCTTTTACCCTGGGTAGCACTTCACTGGTAATAGTTTTTGATATCAGTGTGATCATTTCGAAGTTCGTAGCTTAGATAATGGTGTGTAAGTTGTTTGTCATTAATGCATTTCATGTGTTCCAATAATGTACGGTCACATTCAGATATCAATTTAGACGTTATATTACCAGAATTCCCACAGTCATCACCAATCTTGAGACATTCTCTGTGACCTCTAAATGACAGGTCATTAGAGGTTAAGAAATTAATGATATCAATCTCTCCAAAAATAAAGTTGCCTTTTTTTTAGATTGTTTTTCTGCTCTATTTTTGTGTACTTTATTCCTTTTTCTAATTTAATTCATTGGAACAGAAATGTCACGTTTTTTTGTGTTATTCTCATGTGTTATTCTCATGTCTTTGTAAAATGATGCTTAGGTGTTTCCAGTCACAGCACCTATCTGAGTTTGTGAATTGCCAAACAGTCTGCATGGAAATTAGAAAAATTTGTTTTGGGATTTTGAATAATCCAACCAGCGACGATGTTGAGTTGAGTTTCACCATTATTTAGTTTTCTTGAGAAATATAAATTAAAAAGCTGCCTATGCTGCGAACTGCGAGGCCATAGGCACCGCCCACGTTGCCCATGCCTTACGCCGTTTTTTTAAATTAAGTGTTCGTTCCTTAAATCAAATCATTGCATAGCACTGTTGGTGAGGAGACCCCGAAGGATTGTTCGGCCACCAGATCACAGGGTTTTTTATTCACTGCGCAATGCGCTACTGCGTATATACGACCTACAGCTTAGCGTGGAATCCGAACCTCGAAAGCGTTCTTTCGTACTTCATAGTACGCAGCAAGCTGTGCCAGATATGTCTACTGCCCTATGAATAAGAGAACTCAGTAAATATCAGAAATAGTTTATGGGGAGAGGAATTTTTATTGAAAATAAACACCGAGCATAAAAATGTAACGCAGTTTCTATATCTAATTTGAGACAAATATAAATAAGTATTGTTTGAAGTAAGGTCAGAGGCCAAGATCGAAGTATTATCCTCTTATATAAAACTAGCTTCTAGCCCGTCAAAAATGACGGTTTGAACGCCATATTCTGGCAGTTCATTTTATTATTATTATTTTGCATACGGGATTGTTATTAGATAATGCTAGTGGCCTTGATTTGATAATGTTCTACACAGCAATACAGTAATAACTTCTACTGAATTAATGAGGGCGGATGTAGAACCAATAAAATGAAAAATAAATTAGGAATCCAGAAACTTTTGCTATCCATGTAATATCAGTTTTATTTCTAGTCCAGGCACACTTCAGCACGATAGGTACGAACTACGTTCACCCGCATTTATTAATACCTTCAGTAACTTGGCGCATAAGAAAGCAGTTTAATTGGTTTGTAAAACTCATTTCAGAGTGAATTACGCCGTAATCAGATGTGTCGGTGGGCTTTCTGGTCAACTTAACCACAACTCTCCATTAATATTGCTTTCTACAATCATATCTTCTACTACTCTCAAATGCTGTAGTCAATCGCAAGACATATTGTTTTTAAGCAGTGATTCCGTTGTAATACAGCCTGTAGACTAACATTATTTTCAAGCAGAAATTAGGTTGTAATACATCCTGGATGGGCATAATACAGTTAAATGTACTACGGAAAATATTTCTACAGGAATCTTGCATTTTACCACAGCAATTCCTGGCAGAATCGCGATCTCCAGTAATACCGATTTATTTACATTATTTTACTTTAAATGACGGGAAGTATAATATCAAAAACGAATAACTACCATTTATCTTAATGATATATTTCGTGATTCGTACATTTTGTGTAAACTTCCTCTAAGTTTTTTAATAAACTTCATCGTTTCTTATCTCTGGCAAAAAAATAAAATAAATAAAAAAAAATATCGTAGGTTGTGTTTTAACCTAGTACTCATTATCGATACAAGTAATATAACGTACACATACAATATCCGTCTTCTTACATGAATTTTTACATCTGGTTGTCGTAGATAAATAAAAAGCAATTTGTAAATTTAAACGAACGTACTAATTGTAACTTTGTGACATATAATTGCCTTGCATTAATTTTTTTCCTTGCTCTCTGTAGTTCTAATATCTCTTCTCACTGCTCTTTTGCGGCAATAATATCGTTGTTGTATTCCGAGTCATATCCTTGACTGATTCTTAACATGGAGGAAGGAATTATATGGAGGAGAAGTGACGTTAAATCGGTGAAGCAAGCACTAAACTCTCCCGCATGGTGGCAGCACCGGCAGCGACCATATGGCGCTTCCCAACAATTAAGGTGTTCACATTGTGGTAGATGCAGTGATTATTTCATTTAGTATTGTGTATAAGTGTTTAAAAATGCCAGCTTGTGTTGCGTACGGTTGCACAAATAGGCCAGACAGGAAAGAACCTGGAATATCATTTCATAAGTAAGTTGAATTGTAATTATCGTTGTTGAAGTGAGCGGTAGACACCGCAAACTTTGCAGCACGTCTATAAATATTTAGTCATTGTTCTCAAATTTTTCTTGGTGTAGTGTAGAAAATCAGCAAACTTTGCTTTTTTGCGCATAATAGACTAGCATTATTTTTTAACGAGTGTTTAAAATGAGATTTAAAGGGGCGTGTTTTACTTCGCGATTCAGTGAATTTACTATTACGATTTCTTTCGTCACGTTGCTGATAATACTGACAATGGATGATGAAATTAACTGTTATGTGAGAAGCTGTGAGTTTTATTAATTTTTTAAATAGCTATTTCAGGCCATTGACTTAGGTTATTTTTAAAGCTTCATATAAGACTTGTTTCTGTTTGTAAATACGTCTATACCTATTTTTACCGATTTTGAAATCTTTCTCATCTATTTATGTCGAAACAGGTTCATGCAGAAATAAAAATTGGCTTCATAAATAAAGAAGTTATTGGCCTTTGAACAAAATCAATTTGGGGAATGTGTTTCTAATTTAGTCTCTTTTTTTTGTACAACATTCTCCCCCCCCCCTATCTAAATCTAACTGAGAGATAATTTTTTTACAATTGTCCTAATAAGTAGGGCTGTGAAATTAGACAACACATAATAAACATTTTATTTCTGGTACCAGCCTACAAAATGTCTGGGTTGCTCATCCCTAGAGTGGGTCCTCTTACTTTTTTTCTGGTCTAGGACACATTTCAGACTAACACAAGTGGTAGTAATAAAACTGAAATATCCATTCTGCATGTCAACCATGTAATCATTGTGGCTTTGACAGAATTAATTTTTGGTCCAGCCTGCATCCAAACCTAAACCCCTCAATTTGGATGTTGTATATCCCCCAAACTAAGCAAGATATCGAAAACATTTATTCTTTATTATCGAGTTTTTTCGTCGTGTTACATAAGAATCCATCATTAAATTTGACTTTTGCTAAATGTTTCTTCTGCATTTCAACTCAAGACACCTTACTTTTGAGACAGTATATCTCGAGAACTAGGTGAAATATCGAAAAATTTTACTCTTTATTTTTTATTTGTCTCGTCTTTTTAAATAAAAATTCATCATAAAATTTGACTTTGAATAATTGTTTCTTCTGAATTTCAGCCAAAACCATTTCACATTTGAGACAGAATATCTCGAAAACTAAGCAGGATATCAAAAAATTTTATTCTTCATTTTTTATTTGTCTCATCGAGTTACATAATAATCCATCACCAGATTGCGGCGTCACGTTTATCCTAGAGTCCCCTTGAGGTGTTTGTACATATTCCCCGTGTTTGTTGGGAAGCGGTCAAGCCCCCGCCACTCCGGCCATGCCCCCCCACTCCTCCGCCGGCCTGCTTCACTCCCATGCGTGGTAAAGGTCTCTTGCGTCGTCTCCATATTATTCCTTCCTCCATGATTCTTAAGACTTCCGCGGCTGTCTTTGTACATACTTTATTGCATAGCCCGTAAAGCAATAAAGTATATCCTTGACTGTTTAAATCTAATCAAAAGTTTATATTAAATCTCATTTAATAGTTAACACATGTATCAAAAACTAATTGTATCATATATAATGATAGTAAGAATTTATTCTGGAAAAGCTTATAAGGAGAAACGAATTAGTCATTTTTAATGATATCTTTTCTTATATGAATACGTTGCTCTGGTTAGATTATCAGAGTATATGGTTAGGATTTTGCATAAATAAATGCATTTTACTTAAGATCACGTAGACTATAATTTCGAAAACGGATAACTGTTATTTATTTGACCAATACATCATTACTTTTCTCCGAGTTTTAAATACACTTCACTGTTTCTTACCGTCTGCCGAAAAAATCTTAGGTTATAGTTTAACCTAGGGTTTATAACTGACAAAGATAAAATAGCGTAAATATTGAATCCTTTCTCCTTACATGAATTTTGGTGTATAACTGATACAAATACCATTCTCCTTACACGAGTTTCTACATCTAACTGTAGTAAATAAACAAAATGCAACATGAAGGAAGGAATGCAATATGGTGGCTGTTGATTGGCGAGTGACGGTTCAACGTGACCGTTCTGTAGCCAATACGTGTAGCAGCTGTAGACGACGCACGCAGACGCCACGTTAGCGTTTTATATAATAGGATGCTAATCTGGAATCTGCGCACGGGCACGTCGTTTATAGCTATTGGCTACATAATGGTTACGTGCTAGCCGTCACTCTTGAGTCAACAGCCACCATATTAAAATTGCTCCTTTTTCGTTGCTTTTTGTTTATTTACGACAAATAGATCCAGAAACTCATGTAAGGAGAATGGTGTTCGATTTTTATGTTATATTATCTGTATCAGTAATATGAATTAAAACATAACCTAAGAATTTTTTTTGGCAGAAGATAATAAACAATGTCGTTTATTAAAATTTCAGAGAAATTTTACGTGAAAGGTATGTAATCACGAAATATATCAGTCAAATAAATGACAGTTATCGGTTTTTGATATTATACTTTCCGTCATTTAAAGTATAATACATTTATTTAAATAAATCATTTCCAAATACTCCGTTAATCTAACCACAGTATGGTGCTCATATCACAAAAAATGTCATTAAAAATGATCGTTACTAGTTTTTCCTTACAAGCTTTTCCAGAATAAATTCCTTCTACCACCATAGATGATACGCATCGTCATTGAAATGGGGGTAATAGAAGCTATGATTTTAGAACGGCGATATTAGTGGAGGTTGTGGTTAAGTTGACAAGAATCGCAACTGACACTTTATTTTACTGCATAATTCACTCTGAAATCAGTTTTTAAATAATTTAAACTGTTTTCATAAGTGCTATCTATGTTACTGAAGGTATTATTTCATGCGGATGTAAGTAGTTCCATATTTATTGTGCTGAATTGTGCCTGGACCAGGAATAAAACTGATATTACATGGTATAGAAAACGTCTTTGGGATTCCGAATTTATTTTTAATTTGTTTCTATACTTCCGTCGCCAGTAATTCAGTTGAAGTTATTACTGTATTGTTATGTGAACTGCTAACAAAATATGTAGAACATCATAAAATTAAGGTTATGAGCAACATGTATAAACAATTCCGTATAATTAACTGAAATAAATGACAGTTATCGTTAGTGATATTATACTTTCCGTCATTTAAAGTAAAATGCATTTATTTAAATAAATCGTGATTACCGGAGATCGCGATTGCGCCAGGAATTGGCGTCATGAAACTGCCATGGTCAAACACAAGACTCCTCTAGAAATACTTTCTGAAGTACATTTAACGGTGTTATGCTGGTCCAGGCTGTATTACAACCTAATTTCTGCTAGAAAATAATGGCCCAGGCTGTATTATTACTTGAAAATAATGTCTAGCGATTTACTACAGCAGTATTATGACGTCATTACTGAATGTTATTTTGGAGGAATCGCGATCTGCAGTAGATCCGATCGTTATTCGTGTTTCCTTACAAGCTTTTCCATAATAAATTCCTACTACCCCCATATGTGATGCCCGTCGTTATTCATATAGGGGTAATAGAAGCTATGATTTTTGAATGAATTAGTGCAGATAGTGGTTTAGTTGACCAGAATCGCAACTGACACATTTGTTACAGCATAATACACTCTGAAATCAGTTTTACAAACCATTTAAACCACCTACAGAAGCGCCATGTTACTAAAGGTATTAATTAATGCGGGTGGAAGTAGTTCCATATTTAACGTGCTGAATTGTGCCTGGACCAGGAATAAAACTTATATTACATGGATGGCAAATGTTTTTGGGATACCATTTTTTTTTTTTTTTTAATTTTATTGGTTCTATACTCCCGTCGTCATTAATTCATTAGAAGTTACTACTGTATTGCCATGTTAACTGCAAATGAAACACGAAGAACATTTCAAAATCAAGGCCATTAGAATTATGTAATAACAATTCCGTATAATAAACCAACTGCAAAAAATGAACTGGCAGAATATTGCATTCAAACCGTCATTTTTGACGGGCTCGAAGCTGTTGCAAAGAAATGATTATTTTTTTCATAAGAAGAAACATTCAGATCAGTGAATTAATACACGATTCAGAAACAGTTTGCAAAAACAGTATATGTGCGTTACAGCCTCTTTATTGATGTGATTCTTGAAGAGAGACTGAAGCATTTGAAATTTGATGACACGAAGTAATTGTAAGAATTAACCAATCTTGGGAAATGATGAGTGAAGAAAGTAGCTTATGACAGACGCATACAAAAAGGAAAAATAGGATGTTGTATCACGTTTTGGGATATACGCAATTAGTTAATTGGTTAACAGACGGCACATTTCATGGTAAGGGTACTGAGAAACATAAACATTTTAGTAATGGTTACAGAGTATAGAGGACATGGTTGTAGGTTATATGCGGATATGAGCATATTTAATTATTAACCCTCCTGATCGTATCTTGTAGAAGGAGTTTGCCGAGAGTGATCGAATTGTGGACAGTGTTTGGTAATTAGACATGCATCAAGGCCGTTTGATCGTCTCTGAGCGGGCGTGAAAGAATTTCCATTACTCCCGTAAACATTCTAAAAGCTATCCATATCATTACCAAGAAATCTCACCAACTCCTTAACAATGACTTTCTACTGGCGAAAGATGTAATAAGACTCACCTGCGTTGTAGCTGATATAATCCTGGGTCCGCCAGACGATCCAATTACTAATCTTACATCACCGTGCTCATCAACATACACAGCGGGAGTTATCGATGAAAGTGGTCTCTTGCCTGGTTCAATAAAATTGTTGTATTGCTGGTTACTTCCATTTCCTCTATTGACGTCTGGTATTGTGAAATCAAGCATCTGGTTATTCGGTATAATGCCTGTAGAATTGGATAGGACCAACGCACCAAATCTGAAAAATGTAATGAAAAAAAGCTAGTATACTCAATAATGTTAGATGACTTTAAGTCTATGTACCACAGAATCGCAACACTTTCTCTATCTTTCTACCCGATTGTACATACTGTATTACCGTGTTGGTACCGTCCGTTGGTTTTTCTTAAGCCGCGTTCCCACGACACCTTGTAACGAAGGCGAGACGGGACGGGACGAGACGAATACTCAACAACACGCCATGGGACCAGGGCCACCTCTGCTAGCGGGGACGAGACGCAGCTACCCACTCTATTTCGGTAAACATCACAGGCGTGTGTAGTGGTGCGCTGTTGCCATCGATTTGCAGCAGCGGTGCGCACCCCTTCTGTTGCTGTAAAGTGCTCTGTGGCAAACGACACTAGGCAACGTGGTGAGGAGCTAACCTGCGGCCCACGCGCTCGTCCCTTCACTTCGGCTAATGAGGTCCCGTCCCGTCCCACCTTCGTTACAAGAACGCGGCTTTAGGTGTTTCAATCGGATTCTATAGTAAGTGGTGAAACGTTTAACTCCGTTAAATACTACATTGTAAATGCGATATCGGACACCAGTGCCGGATCTAAAGGTGCGTTCTCACGGCGCGTGGTTGTGGACGCCTTTCACCTTTGCCGCAAATGCTAGCTCGGACGGCGCGCCTCGACAAGCCGCCATGCGGTAAAGATGAAAGGCACGGACTGCCACACAACGCACCGTAGGAATGCAGCTTAAGAGAGAGGGGTGGGTGTTGGGGGACAAACCAGGACGTTTGCTCAGGGTGGCAACATGAGGGAGGCGACAAAATCGTGCTGAAAGGGCGGCGATTTAATTTGCGGTGACCTTTCTCTTCCTTTTTGCTCTACTAGTACTACCCTGGGTGACGACAACGCGGTTGGCGACAATCGGGGAAGGCGACACTCCGGGTGGGGTGGCAGTGACAACAATGGGAGCGGCAAATTATTGTTCTATTGGGAAGCAACCTCAAAGTTTTTGCCCTGTCTCGAAAAATTCCTAGATCAGCAACTGTTGGAATTTCAGAGCTAATACTATTAAAAAAAATCAAGATAGGTGAAATTTTAAAGAGCAATTGGTTCTTCCACTGGAGCCGGTTAGGTTGCCCGCTGGGTCTTAGTGACTTCAGTTTTTTCAACTATTTTACACTCGCCAGAAATGTCGTTGTGGTAGTCACATAAATCAAATAGCTGATATACTCGTCCACAATACTGTGATCTTCACTCTGATGAGGAGTAAATCATTATGCTTTTCACGATAAAGAATTCAGAAACTGTTTCCTAAATGTATATGTCATTACGCATTAAATTACCACACTGTTGCAGTCCAAAATACCTTGGAGTTACGTCATAACTTTCAATAAATTCTGGGTGGTTTGAAAAATTAGTCTCCATCAGCAATAGAATACAGGCTGTTAATAACCTTGCCCTGCGTGCTGGTCTTACCATTTTTGCCCTCGCCATGATAAAATGACGTTAATTTCTAGTTTTAACGGAGACTGTTGATATGACAATCAGAAAAAGTGAGTTAGAATCAGCGTGTCCTTACTACTGGGAACATAGCGATATCTACTGCTCGACAACAAATTACTACGCCATGGTGAGTCCGCAACCTGGGCCAACGGTGTGGGTATTTATTTCTCTCATGTACAAAAAATTCACTCTCACAGGTTGTGTAAATGTTCTCATATTTGGCGACAACAGAATCATCAATTTGAAGTAAAATCTATGTTATAATGAGTACTGATTGATTCCAGCTGAATTATCTTTTAATTACTGAGCACTCTGTATTTATTTATTATAACAGCGGAATTTCAATAACTTACTACATTCTTTATCGAACTTACATGTAATTTATTGTGCTCGTCACAGACACGGCGTTTCCATTTGGATCAATCACTGAGACATGTGCTGTGCCATAATCTTTTATTTCATCAAAAATTGCACTGTAATCTGCAGGATCATTGGATGTTTGTGTATCACGTATTTTCTCTCGAACATTTCTGGAAAACTCCTTTGAAATCAAAGTCTGCGTAACCTGAAATCATGGGCGAAGGTTTAAGTTACTTGCTAAGTCTATAAATATAACTAAACTGTTAACGATAAAAGTCTTGACGTCAGAGATATTTCATAAAAATGAATTCGGTGCACTGAAGCTACAAAGCAAGAGACAGCCATGTACTATATAATTTCGTAAGCTCAATCGCTCACATCGATAGGTATTGGCGGGAGAACGGTGTCACGTGTCAGCCTTCGCTCGCAAAACAGCGACCAGAGATACGATTAGAAGAAATTCGTGGTTATGTTCGCAATTTAATAGCCAAGCAACTGCTACCAAATTAATTGCCATAATACATTCATTAAGTTTGCTTTTCGTAGCGTTTCATAGTTTAAAAAAAAAAAAAAAAAAAAAAAAAAAAAAACGATAAATTTTGAAGTCGAAGAAACGTTGATATGCTTTTCAGTAACACGTTGCTAATGAAAGCAAATTAAAAATACTGTTAAAAATTAAATTACTCATCGTCTCTGTTGTAACGACGAATGCCAATTGTCATTCTGGCTTAGGATATAATTTAATTTAGTTGCAATGGAGCACAGGCACCGGTGTCAATTTCCCTACACCCCGTCTTCCCCCTATCTTGCACCCACCTACATTTACCCTTTACAAATTTTATCTTTAAATTCTTTCAATGTTTTCGGTAAATTATTCATCATTTTTCTTGGTAACTCATTACAGTCGCTGACACCCTTACCTAAAACAGAGAATCTTCCCACACCCTTGTGCCTTAAATCGAGTGCCAGCTTGTGATCATGGTCATCTTTTCCCTTCCATGCACTACTTTTCATACCTACTCCAATATCTTTCCATGCGTCATCGCCAGTATACGCCCTGTACACTCCCATGACCCTCCTCCTGTCTTGCAATGAATCCCATTCCAGCTCCTTTATCATATCTGTCACTGATTGCATTCTGCGATAATTTCCAGAAACTAATATAGCAGCCCTTCTTTGCACCCTCTCCAACTCCTGTATTTGATACGCAAAATGAGGGTCCCATACTACACTACCATATTCGAGCAATGGTCTGACCAAAGTTTTGTAACCCAGTTCTTTACTTCTCTCGTACATCCCCTCATCACTCTCTCCAACAAGTGCAAGTGCAGAATTTTGAAACCTTTTCCTACCACCTGTCCAATGTGTCTTGCCAGTTAAGCTTGTTATCAGATGTAATGCCAAGGTATTTACATTTCAAGTCTTCAGCAATCAATTCTTTCCCCACCTTATATTCATATTTATTTATTCATTTATCGTATGGCAATTCAGACACTTTTAAGATATATACAATGCAACATTACAAGATTAAATACTTATATCTAGCTTATTAATATAGTTTATTGATTCCTGAGTTGCCAGCAGGAAGTCCACAGGATCACCACTGTAAGATCTTACAGGACACTCTTCAATAATATGACCAATAGTCTGAATCACTCCGCATTCGCATAAGGGGGATGGTTGTTTGCCCTACTTGTACAGGGAGTGTCCGCATCTGCCATGCCAAGTTCTGATTCTGTTGAGTGTGGACCAAGTTTTACGAGGTAAATCAAAACCTGGTGGCTTTTGTGTAATGCAGGGTAAGCTGCTGTTTTGCTGTACAGTCCACTCCTGCATCCAAGCTTTGGTGATGTTAAAATCTGCATGAATAGCATCCCTTGCCAATTTTATTGGCGGTTTTCTAGAGTGAAGCCTGTTGATGTTGGCATCCTTAATATCTTGGTGTATCGGTAAGTTTCTGTTGTCTATTATTCTCTTGTACTCACGTGTAAGAGCATTTATCCGTCGCAGGTTAGGTGGTGGTATGTGGCTCAGTATCGAGAGCCATCTTGTGGGAGTTGTCTTGGTCACGCCTGCAATCATACGCATAGCGTAATTAAGTTGGATGTCCACTTTTCTCACGTGCGGGCTATTCAACCAGACCGGGGCACAGTGCTCGGCTGCCCAAAAGACAAGACCCAGAGCAGAGGAGCAAAGAATGGAGGCCTATGTACCCCAGGAGGTACCACATAGTTTTTGAATGATATTGTTTCTTGTTTTTAGCTTCTCAGTCATTTTCGTTAGATGTGCATTAAAGGATAATGTTCGGTCAAGGGTAACACCCAGGTACTTTGGTGTCTCATTGTGGGTAAGAATGGTTTCTTCGAACCATATGTTAAGTTCCTTTCTAGCGAGTTTGCTTCTTAGATGGAAGCAGGTAACCTCCGTTTTAGAAGCATTGGGCTGGAGTCGCCACCCACGGAAATATTTTACCATTGTTTCCAGGTCTTCTGTTAGGATTTCTTCAGACGTTTCGATTGACCTGCACCTCGTGGCGAGAACTCAGTCGTCGGCATAACCAAACTTTTTTGATCTTGTTTTCGGCTTGTCTGCGATATACAGGCTGAAAAGGAGTGGAGCAAGCACTGATCCCTGCGGTAGTCCGTTCTTAAGTTTCCTCTGAGAGCTGATATCACTGCCCATGACAACCTGGAACACCCGGTCATTAAGCATGTTGTCCAACAGGCGTGCAATAAGTTTGCAGGGAATTACACGAAGAAATTTATATATCATGCCCTCTCTCCACACTGTGTCGTAAGCCGCCGAGAGGTCGATAAATGCAGCTGAAGTTTTTAGTTTCCTTTGGAATCCTGCTTCAATATAGGTAGTTAGTGAAAGAATTTGATCTACACAGCTTTGTCCTGGTCGGAAGCCTGCCTGTTCCACTGGAATCGCTTCAAACAGTCTCTGGCTGATTATGTTATAGATAAGTCTCTCCAGTAGCTTGAAGGTCACAGACAAAAGAGCAATTGGTCTTTAGTTTTTTGGTCTGTCTGCCTGCTTACCTGGTTTTAGTATGGCTATTATCTTAGAGCGTTCCTGTGGAATGTTGGCAGACTGCATGACGTTCGTAAAAAATTGCGCCAGCCATTTTTGGTGTAACTTGCCGCAATTTATTAGGAATTCGGGGTGTATGTTGTCAAACCGTGCGGCTTTTTCTTGGCGAGGTTTTCTTAAGGGCCTCTGAAATATCTTCGGTAGTAAAGGGGTGGGAGTATTCGGTTTCAGTGGCTTCATTTTTTAAGATTTTCAGCTCTCTCTTCACTTGGATGGTATGTGCTTTATCTTTTAGTGCCCTGGATGTAGTTACTATGTGTGAGGCCACTTTGTTTGGGCTAATGGTCGTTTTTTGGCGTTGTATGGGGGTACCACTCCCTAGTTTCTTTAATAACGACCATGCTTTCCTGCTCGACGTCTGGAAGTTGAGGCTTTCCACTGTTTCCGTCCACTTCTCCCTTCTTGCTGCATCCAGACTGTGTAGAAGCTCGTCTGCTATTTCCTGATCACCTGATTCAAGAAAGATCTGGTACAGTTCATCACTGTTTTGAGACCAGCCTGGAATGTACTCTTTACGGTACCCTCTTGGAATGTGCTTTTTAGCAGTACTTAGAACGGCGCCAACAAATCGATGATAATTATCGCTAGTAGGTGGTATCCAGCCCAGGCACTTGTCTAAGTCTATTGAGAACTTAGTCCAGTTGGCTTTTGTAAAGTTCCATCTTGGGCGGGGGACAGAAGTGATTAGGGGAATTTGAGTCCCTACTTCTATTATTATTGGTCGGTGTTGACTATGTGGGAAATCTGGAATTACTTATCGAGAGGCTGCTAGGGTCCGCCCTCTGCTATCAGATGAAACAAAACATAAGTCGGGGTTGTATTCAGGGACGTAGCTACTATGGGGCTAGGCGGTGCAGTGCACCGGGGCCCTCACGCTCAGGGGGCCCCCAAGCATACCTCTAGGGGCCCTCTCAAGCGCAGTTTAGAGGGCCCACGAGCCTTCACGGCAAACTCTTTTTTTTTTTTAGCTCTACCGTCGTCTAAGGGGCCCCTGAGAACACAGGAGCCCCTCACTAAGGGCCCTCGCTGCTCAGGGACAATTCAAGGGCCCCCATCCTTAGTTCAGGGGGCCCCTACAAGCACACAAACCAAAAAAAAGGTCGGCCATCTGGCATGAGGGCCCAAAATAATTTTGTTGCACCGGGGCCCTTGTTGACCTAGCTACGCCACTGGTTGTATTCCTGTCTCCAGGCTGCTGATCTAAACGTATATCGATCCTTGGCGTCGAACAAAAGATGCAGATATTCGTCTTCGCCCATTTTACCAGTGCGTCCCCGTTCGAGTCGTTGTCTCTGTACTTCCACTGTTCATGGTGGCTATTATAATCATCTATATAAACGGCCGGGTGAGGCTGCGTTTGAATAACCTGGGCTGGCCAGGGTGTGGCAGGTGGCTTGTAAGTATTGGAAACGGTGATGCTGCCGATTTTTGAGACGACGCTATGAACGTTATAATCAATGGAGGTGGAGATGAGAGAGACGTTTTCAATGTCATGTTTAACATAGGTACCTACGCCATATGATCGGTGGTATGTTGCTCCTAGCAGCTCATAACCTGGTATTTTGCCTCTTTTTTGCAACTGTTCTTCTGTTTCGCAGTGTGTTTCCTGCATGGCAACAACATCAATGTTGTCATTTTTTAAAATTCTTGATAGATACTGGCATTTACTATGACTTATATTTTCTATATTTATGTGGCAGATTCGAACCAAGGGCCCGAGGTCTCTTGTCAAATGGTCCTTAGAAGGACCGTTTGTTTTGTCTGGTATCTTGTTCATATCGCAGGTGACAGTTGAGATGAATTAGTGTCTTAGTCAGGAGATCCTTCAGGATTGTCTGACTGACAGTATGTGCTAGTTCATTTAGCGTTACCCAGGGTGCACCACGAGGAGGCGAACTAGCTGACTCTTCTTTGCATTTATCTTCATCCCATGTTTACCAACCCAAATACATATCCTGTCCAGATCACCCTGCAACTGTTTACAATCCTCTATCGTTTTGATTCTTTTATATAGCATTATGTCATCTGCAAACAATCTAATTTCAGATAGTAAACAATCAACACAATTATTCATTAGAAAAACGAATAGAAATGGTCCCAATACGCTACCCTGTGGCACTCCCATCTTTAATTCCACTTCTTTTGATACTACATTCCTACCCTAACTTTCTGTTTTCTATCTTTTAAAAATTCTTTTACCCAGCAAATCACTTTCTCATCCACTCCAATAGTTTTTACCTTATTTACTACCATTTTATGGCTCACTCTGTCAAACACCTTTGACAAATCTAGTGCTACACTATCAATTTAGCCTCCCTTGTTCATTTCATTTGAAATATCCTGCATATATCCCACCAACTGAGATTCGCATGAATATCCTTGCCTGAACCCATGTTGCCTGCTTAAAAAGCACTTACGTTCTTCACATATATTTCTGTTGTGGTTGCATATCAATTTTTCCATTACTTTACCTACCACTTATATAAAACTGATTGGCCTGTAATTCTCAACTAGGATAAATTTCAAACTACTTAAAACTTTCACTACTGTTGTTGCTTGACCAATTTTTATGCATTACGGTTTACTTGATTTTTAAGTTTTTTACTGACCACTTTCATTAATGGTCTTTGTTCATGTTCATTGTACGTGAGTTATTAGGTTATTTTAAGTGGACATCAGACCAAATATGGTAAAGAATTAACTATTCTGGCATGACATTCCTTCGGAGTTGCTCAACTGTTTAATAATATGGAATGTGTATTAAGTTCCTGGTTTTTATAGATACTATGACCAATGATAACATTATGAGTTTTTGCTCAGTCTCAATAAAAACAATGTTGCTTTCGAAGCAAACAGGAATGCAGAATGAACTTTAAGGGTCAAATACAAGTCAAGTTTGTATTGGTGACTGAACCACTTTCGGAACCGACGTGAAATTGGCACTAACCTGTTTAAATTTGGTTTATTTGCTTCGTCAACATTTCGTTTTCACGTTTTTGCGCTGTACCGATAATTTTTTATGTTATAACATTTCGCAGTTGCACAGCCTCTTATATTCGGCGTTTTTAATTAAAATTCCTGGCAAGTTTCCGCAAAGCAAGAGTGCAAAACATGAAGAGGACATGTTGGACGAAGCATATAAACCAAATTTCAACAGGTTACTACCAATTTCACGTCGGTTCCGAAAGTGGTGCAGTCCTCTTTGTATTTAAGCAGTTTGGGGACATCCATTAATTACGTGAGGTGAAATGGGGGGGTCCGGCGATATCTCACCAGACCTCACCAAGGGGAGGGGGGGGGGTCTACGGAAATCTCACTGAGATTTTGCGAAATTTTTTTTGGACAGTAGAGCTAAAAAAAAAGTCTACAATTTGCGCCAAAGTCGAAAGTCGCTGTCGTGTTTAGGAGGGTATTTCGTCGTAAAGTGAGGCTGTGACCTAAAAAAGCTCTCCAGGGCGATTTCTAGGTGGGGGGGGGGGTTCTCACGGACCAGATCTCACCACAGGGGGGGGGGGGGCAGGTCAGACGAGAAATCTCACCAGGGGGGAGGGGGGGGAGGCGGTCCAGAAATTCGGAAAAAACACCTCACGTAATTTGTGGATGCCCCCTTAAACGATTGTGCTACCGTCCCTGTTCGTTTTTAATACCTACCTCTATTAATGCTTCTGAATCCTTTAAGATCAAGGTGTTTTATTCACCCTGAAACACAGGCCAAGTTTATATTTGGTCAAAATCTTTCATCCTAACAACAGGAACTATTCTAGATCTGTGACGATACGCGAAAAACGGTCACGGGCTTATACTAGTTTTTGAAATAATTGTCTGTTTCGTTGAACGTGATTCATGCTAGGACTAGTCGTCGAATTTCCTTCTGGTTTCAAACTATGACCCACGGAGCAAAGTAATTAATATTTCATTTTAATGCGATGTCGGGGACCTGAGAAATTAAGCAGTGTCCATAGTTTTAATTGCTCAGAGGTATCCAGCTGATATCGCTTATTGCCTGGTGATAAGACAAATTATTTTTTCCAGCTGAAATGTTTATGGAGATTGCATTTAATATAGTACAATTCAACGTACGAGAGTACATGTATTATTTGGAATTACATTACATCTCATCAATTTGATGACTTCATTTCGGACCGTGAGAATTTCTAAATAACACTTTTGGATTTTTCTGTGTGAGAATAATGTGAACGATGACGCTATGAAAACAGTTATTGTGTCAGCCAATCAGAATGCCCTTGGCTCCCTAAGGATTATCGAGATTAAACATCATGATTAATAGTGGTAGAATAATGTAAACGGTGATGCAATATGAATAGTGACGTTATGCGAACATTGACGTAGGTAATCCATCGTCTTTCCATTTTTAACAACCTCGGCTTTGGTTTCGCTGTGGAGCCAACTCGCCGTCGTCCAGAGCATTTACTGCTTTATCTTCTTAAGCAGTTTATTGCGAAGGGTTTGTCTGTTGACACTTCCTTCAAACGTTAAAAGGTCAGTTCAATTACTTTTGATGTGTCTTTTGGTTTGCTCGGATCTATTTTTAGTTTTATGTCAATATAGACAGCGGTCTCTTGTGCTTGTCGTACAATGTGTAGTATTGCCCTAAGTTGGCAATTAAGGAATTGTTTGAGTTTCTGGATGCTCGGTAAAAAGATCTTGTAATCTGTGCGATTCTTTCTTCGAGCATCGGAATACCTGCGGCTTCGTTCAGGTCAGCTGTGGGAAACCGGGGAGGCACATGTAGTGCTCGCCGAAGCGCACGATTCTGCATGATCTGCAGCCTTTTTTATCGCGGACCTGGAGGCGTAGCCCCATACCGGACACGCGTACTCAATTACCGGTCTTATCAGGCTGCAATATATACGCTCACTCCGGTATTGGCTACCAGTGCACTGTCGTATTTAGAATAGGGTACAGCTCCCTCAGCCTCGTTGCGGCTTTGAGTCGGGTCTCCTCAATGTGATGCTCCATGTGAGCCTGGAGTCAAGCGTCACACCAAGGTATTTTACAGTGGTTGACCACTCGATGTCCTCTCCGTGAAGTCGTAGTTTTGTTGTCTGGTTGCGCTGGCGATCACGTTCCCCAGACGTCTCGTCAGCATTATTGTTGGGTCTTGGTCGAGTTTATGGTAATCCTCCACCGCCTGGCCCAGGCTTCAGTTTGTTGAAGTACTTGTTGTAGACGGCGAATGGCAGTAGCTTTACATCTATGCGCGGTGAAGAAGGCCGTGTCATCCGCGTATAGGGCTGTGCGAACCGTTGCTGGAGCAGGGATGTCGGCAGTATACAGGTTGTACAGTACCGGCCCCTAGTACTGACCCTTGTGGCACACCTGCACTGATTGGGCGGCGAGAAGATAGATCATTCCCAACTCTCACTCTGAAGGATCTTCCAGTGATGTAACTCCTTATTAGCTTCACAAGCGGGCCGGGGAGTCCCTGGTTGTAAAGCTTATAAAGTAATCCGCTGTGCCAAACGGAGTCAAATGCTCGTGCCACATCTAGTAGAACTAGCGGACAGTAGCTCCGGTGGTTGAATGCGGTGGTGGCGCGCTCGACTATACGCATGATCTGCTGGGTGGAGTAGTGACCCCTCTGGAAACCAAACTGGAACTCCGGGATGATGTTTTCCTCTGCGGATGTGTTCTTCTCCTCTTGAGAAGGAGCCTCTCAAAGACCTTGCTTAGTGATGGGAGGAGGCTTATGGGCCTGTAGTTTTGGGGAAAAGTGCCGTTCTTCCCTGGCTTATGTACTCCGATCACCGTTGCCTGCTTCCAGCATCGGGGTAGTGCTGAGTGCGTAATATACAGTTGAACAGCTCGGTTATGCGTTCTATGCTGGAGCTGGAAGGTTTTTCAGCAGCCTATTTCCCAGGTTATCATTTCCAGGTGCCTTTTTGATGTTTAATCTGGAGATGATTCGGCGAACTTCTTCTGCAGAGATCTCGTCGATCTGGTAGCCGTCGTCATCAGCGGTGAGGAAGCGCCGCAGTCTTCTGCGGATATCCGCAGATTCTTCCTCGTCGTCGTCCTGCGCAGGCCGAAACTGTTTCTCAAAGTGATCGGCGAGGGCATTGGCCTTGTCTTTGTCGCTGAAGACTAGTCCCCTCTCGCCATGTAGCGGGGGCATTCTTGTGCGCTTCTTGGTGAACCGGCGGGTCTCCACCCACAGATTACCGTCGGTCACGTTCAGCGACGCCAGGCGAGCGGCCCACTCTCTGTTGCGGTGTTCCTGGAGACTCACCTTCAGCTCGCGCTGTAGGCGATTTAGGAGGCGCCTGGTGTTGGGCTGTCTCGTAAGCCTCCACTCCTTTGCCACTCTGTTCTTGTGTCTAATCTGAGCCAACAGATTTGGCGGTAATTGACGTGACTGTTGTCTTGTCGCGGGAGGAGGCGTCGCAGAATTCGCTGCGTCAAGGATGACAGATGAGACCTGTTTTATAGCCACCTCAATTTTCCTCTCGTCCAGTGGGCGCAGGCGCTGGAGGGATTCTGAGACTTCTTCGCGGAACCGTTCCCAGTTTGTACGGTTATAATTAAATTCATTTGGAACATTCGTCTCCAAGATCCAACGTCGATGTTCATCATGACTGGAGAGTGGTCTGATGAGAGCCTGTTCATGGTGGTTGCTGAGACGAATCCAGCGATGCCTCGGGTGATTACTATGTCAAGGACATCAGGGCGGCTGCCGCTCCAGGGGTGGTGGGTCGGCTCGTCCGGGCCCCAGACCTGGATTGTTCCTGGCACTCATTCTGTATAGCTGGTTTCCCGCTGGATTGCTGACTCTTGACTTCCATGCAGGATGTTTTGCATTGAAGTCGCCTCCAATGATGAGCTTACCCCTAAGGGTGAGCAGCTGGCGGATATCATCTTCAATTGGTGCTCTTCGTGGCGGTCTGTATGCTGAGACGACGGTGACCGGTCCCGATGTGGTTGCCATTTCGATTGCTGTTGCTTCGATTATTTGCAGTGGTGGAGTGTGTACCGTGTGGTGAGGGATGCCTCTTTTAATGTATATGGCCACTCCTCCTCCCGCAGTGGGTCTGTCATGTCGGTAGCACAGGTAGTTGGCTACCGTTGCTCTGAGACCAGGTTTTAAGTGAGTTTCGGCTACTAGACATATATACGTTCTCTTCCCGTAGGAATTGCCGAAACTCACCGAGTTGTTGGAAAATGCCGTCGGCATTCCATATGCATATTGATATGCCATCTATGTTAACTCTGTCCATGACTGGCGTGGGAATTCTGTGGAAGGTCAGCTCGGTGAGCCGTCGTTATTGCGGATTTAATGTCCGCGGCCAGTTGATCGAACTTTGTCAGTAGTGTCGTTAACATTGTCAGAAGTGACCCAACAATGTCGAACAGACGATCCATAGCTGCTCCTCCCTCGTTGCTTAGTGTGGGGAGTGGATAGTGCTGTTGGTGGTTTTGGCTTGCTTGAGTGGGCAAGTCTTGAGTTTCTGCCGCTTGTGGCAGTGGTTCTGTAGTGTCTCGCGACTGGCTAGTAGATGCCTCCGCGTAGGAGGTCATTGGAGTTGTTTTCTTTGACGGTTTGGTGTTGTTCTTCTTCTTATTTGGACCTTGTGCCTTTTCCTGCGGGATTTGGCGCTTAGGTGGCTTCTGAGATGTCTTGGGTGACTTCTGAGATGTCGTGGAGGTTGCGTTATTGTCGCCTCGTCGTGGTTGGTTCCGTTCTGTGGTGGGTTTGTCAGCCGGTGGCTGGGTGTTCCCGGAATCCTGTCTTTTCTTTTCCTCACGCTGCTTTTGCGCGTTGGCAGCCTGTTCTGCAGCGACCCCGCGCTGCCTGTCCCTTGCCCGTTTGAAGGCCATGCAGCCTTTATAGCTGGCCACATGCTGACCACCGCAATTTGCACATTTGGGACTGCCCTCCCCCTTCTTTAGAGTGCAGTCATTTGATAAATGTGCTCCTGCACACTTTACACACTTTGAGGGCATGTTGCAGTGGCGGGCGACATGTCCTAGGGCCTGGCAATTGAAACATTGAACTGGGCCATTGGAGGATCTCAGTTTTTCAACAGAGATGCGCAGTGACATAAGAGACTCCAGTTTTTTGGGGCCTGTCAGGCATGACCACCAAAAGAGTGGCATAATGTCTGAAGTGCCAGGTCTCTTCAGCTGGGCCACTGTGCGTATGTCAAGTCCGAGATCTTCAAGCTCTTCCTTGATGTCATCTGTTGGTAATGTTGAGGGCATCCCACGGAGGACGACCTTCAGTATCTTCTCAGCAGCAGAAGGGAAGGTATAATAGGGTATGCCCTTCCTCTGCGCTGTCACCTTAAGGTAGTGGTCGGTCGAACTGAAGGTTAGCTTGACCTTGTCGCCTCCGGCCGACTTGGCTTGGAAGGGTTGATTTTCCAGAATGCCTTGATCATTTGGTACAGTTCCTTGTAACTGTTTTGAAATTGTACCACAATAGGAGGAATCAAATGCTTTGATTGCTGCTGTTGTTTTTGTATATGCTGTTGCTGCTGCGGCTGCTGTTGTTGCTGCTGCTGCGGCTGCTGCAGCTGCTGTTGTTGTTGCTGCTGCTGCTGTGGCCATGTTTGCTGCTGCTGCATGTTTGTTGCTGCTGCTGTTGTTGCTGCTGCTGTTGTTGCTGCTGCTGTTGTTGTATATGCTGTTGCTGCTGCGGCTGCTGTTGTTGCTGCCGCTGCTGTTGTTGCTGCTGCTGCTGTGGCCGTGTTTGCTGCTGCTGCAACCGCTGTTGTTGCAGCTGCTGCTGCTGCTCCGGTCCTTCCTGGTACAGCGCGTCATATCGGTTTCTGAGTTCTATTCTGCTGGGGTCTAGGGTCGGTGGAGGCTTGCTGGTGCGACGCGCCTGCGTGAACCCTTCGCCGTCCGGTTTATCTTCGGCTGAGCTCGTTTTTCGGTTTTTGTTCGTGGATGTTCCACGAAACTGAAGTGTGGCGGATGGTTCTGGGAAACTGAAGGCACCGATGATTTTCTTCTTTACCGCCTTTTTGTCTTTGCTGGTCGTGGCGAGCTGCGACACAGGGATGCTGAGTTTACTATGGCTGGCTCTCTTCTCACTCCTCGACATCTTTGCTTTACCACCGAGGAGCGGTGAGGTGCACCGCTTAGTTGCGCGGGAGTCAAGTCCGTGGGCAGGCCCGGGTGTCGATTGCGTTGTTGAACGGTCCCAGTCGTATCCATATTCGAATCCGAGTTCGGTTGCCAGGTCGTCGTACCATCTTGCGTAGCCGTCCTATTCATATCCGTTGCCAGGTCCGTTTCCGTTAGCCGGGTCGTCAACGTGGCCGCTACTGCCGCCGGCAAAGCCGAGTGCGCTGGGGCACTCGGCCCGACAGCGCGGTGGGCACTTTCCTCATCACACATCTTGAGTCAGCGAATGCCAACTCGGAACTCAACTGGAGCCACTGCAGCAGCACAGCACCAATTACTGCCTTGTCTTAGAAGGCAGTGGAGGTGGAGGATATTGTCCGAAGACATTGCCTCCAAAAGTATATGGGTGGTGCAAATCTTCACTGTTGGTGTGGCTTCACGGTGGTGTATATTATTTGATTAAATTTAATGGTCTCTTATGACGATCAATTGTTGTATCATAGCGACCGCCCCAGGGGCCTGGTACGCGAGTGCCAGGTACGGGTTTGGCGAACCCGCGGTGCCCGAGCTGGAAACTTGTGAGCGCCGCAAGTTTCCCACACCGTAAACTCCTACCATGCTTCAACGACCACCGTAGGGCGTGGCGGTGGAACGTTGTGTGCCTAGGAGAACGGGGATCTTGGCTTCATCGCCCGGATCGCGAGGACGGTACAAACCTCTATAAAAAACCCCTCAACCTCAAGTCGGATACGTGCCGAGGAGGTGCATGGGTGAAGGCAGATCACTCGCTAACGTACAACCTCAGGGGCACCTGCGCACCCCTGTTGTAATAGCATTTATTTCTTTAATGGTTTTTACTCGTGGGACCACAATGCCTACTTCCAAAAAACCAAAAAACCCCTGCGGCCCGGGTGTGTCGCAGGTAAATAAAAACACACCCAGTTCTTACAAACGGGCTAGCTAAGGTTGAAAGCCCTCCCCCGTGTAAACAGTAACAGCAAGGGTTGTAATATTGACAATGCCTTCGTTATTATGACAAGGTGGAGGGATCTTTTGAGAAGGTCTCTCCATTCTATGTTCAGAAAGGTTTAGAGGGTATTGCGGTACCCTCAAATCTGTAAAAAAGCTGAGGAATGGAACACTGCTTATGGAAACATCCCCCAGAGGCAGGCTGTCCAACTCCTTAAGTGCGAGAAGCTCGGGGAGTTCGCAGTGAAGTGCGAACTCCATAAAACTCTAAATTCAAGTAAAGGAGTCATTACCAGCAGGGACCTTATGGATTTAGAGACCGAGGAACTCCTTAAGGAGTGGTCAACTGAACATGTGTCGAGGTTTCGTCAGATTAAACGAAGGGTAACGGCAGTCTTGAGAAGACAGCCA
>JARYHS010013631.1:174922540-174947539 GCA_031002005.1 Vandiemenella viatica
TGAAGGGATATGAGGTGTCTGGAATGTTGGTTAGCCAAATTGGTGTACTCTTGCAGGATAAGGTGGGTGAGGACCAAAGACTGTTTGTAGGGGAAGGCATGTAGGGCCGGGTGAATTTGTGGAGGGCACCCAAATACTGGCAGTTTGATGGTGAGACCATTAAGAGGAATGTTAAAGAAGTGACATGATTTTAGAAAAAATGTATGAGACTGTAGTTTGGCTAACTGGAAGGCATGGTCTCTGTAGGAGTACAAGTATTTATCAATAGGTGCCCTGTAAGGGAATATTAATGAAGACTTTTTTTTGGGGGGGGGGGGAGAGGGAATGAGGTTGAGAAGTGTTAAGATCAATTTACGTCACCGACAATATGGTTAGAAAAGTACGCCTATGAAGTAGCGCAGTCAATGGATGGAGGGGGGGGGGAGGGGAAGAGGTTGAGAAGCGTTAAGGTCGACTAACGTCACCAACAATATGGTTATGAAAGCACGCCTATGAAGTAGCGCAGTCAATTGATGGAACGATAATAATCAAACAAAAAAAGTTGAGATGATTGCAAATTGGGTGCTTGACCGATAGTGTGAAATGAAATGCGCACCGGCGGAGAAAGTGAGAGCGATAAACGGATGGGGCGGTGATAAAATATTCAAAAGAGGCTAGGAATATGTACTAAAACGAGTTATTAGCCTCTAAGTATAGGAAGCTAAACAATTTTTTTGCATATAGGAAAATATCATAAACAGTAGCAGTTATGCGTCAAAAACAAGTTGAGAAGGTGCGTAGGAATATGGATTAAAACGAATTATTAGCGTTCAAATCACGGGAAACTAGTCACTGAAACGGGGAGCATGAGCCGCTAAAACAAAACAAAAAAATCAATTTCGATATGGGAAAAGGTTATAAACAACAGCAGTTACGTGTTAAAAACATGGGAGATAAGTCGAGAAGGTAGGTAGGTTTCAGGCCGATAGGACTACGCGTTCCTAACGTGAACGGCGACAATGGGTAAAGAAACTAATTGAGGTTACTCCTGTTAACGAAGGGCCAAGTCCAGAAATATTCATTGTTTTTCCTGTTCTTGTGGTTTTTTTGTGTGTTCACCCCAAGAAACCATCATCTAAGGTAAGTGGTGGTTCATTTCGCTATCCATTTTAATGTGTAAGATTTCAAGTAATTAAAAATGTAGTATACCGTAACACTTTTTTAAAAGAAATATGAATCAAGATCTCAAATATTTAGCTTAATTCCTATAATAATAAAAGAATTTATTGCTGGCAACTGTGGAACTGTTTCTTTGTAAAGTACTCCCACAGGCTACCAAGTTTTCTTCAACTTGATTATTTGAAATAATATGTGGTGATTTCATTTTCCTTTGTAAGGAAATTATACGGATGGCAACAGGTATAGCTGTAGCTTTTGACTGCTGTAGATTGATACGTTTTTGGAACAAATCAAAGCGTGAATTTAATATCTCGAATGCGTTCTCTAAAACTGTGTGTTCTCATGACAACCTATTAATGGATATTTGTCGAGGTTTATTAGTTAATCTTTGAGAGTAGGGTTTCAATAAATATGTGATACAAATGCGTCGTCAGCAACAAATACATGTGAGAAAAGATTTGTCATATTCAGCAAAATTACAGGTGAGGATAAATTGAATTTTCCTTCTACATGTCTTTCATCCAACGAGCTCACTGTATTCCAAAACTGATTTCCGATTTCGTGAGCTATGTACCCACCCATGAGTGTTAGCGGTTTTGAAGTGTTTGATCAAGTATTTTCATTAATTTCAGTTTTTGAGAAATTAAATTTGTAGTATCTGTTATAGTCAATATACGTACTTCTGTTCAGGTAGGTAATGCGTCTCCGTATTTCATTCATTTAATAACATCTAAGAATGGACGCAGCAGGACGGAGACCAAGTATGTCCTGTCTTCTCACTTACAGTATTTCATTTAAAATTCTCTTAATTCAGAGTAAATTATATCCTAATGTACATATACTAAATTTGATTGTCATTTAACGATTGCACTAATGATGCAAGCGGTAAATTATTATTTAAGAAGAAACATTCAGATCAGTGAATTAATACACGATTCAGAAGCAGTTTGCAAAAACAGTATATGTGCGTTACAGCCTCTTTATTGATGTGATTCTTGAAGAGAGACTGAAGCATTTGAAATTTGATGACACGAAGTAATTGTAAGAATTAACCAATCTTGGGAAATGATGAGTGAAGAAAGTAGCTTATGATAGACGCATACAAAAAGGAAAAATAGGATATCGTATCACGTTTTGGGATATACGCAATTAGTTAATTGGTTAACAGACGGCACATTTCATGGTAAGGGTACTGAGAAATATAAACGTTTTAGTAATGGCTACAGAGTATAGAGGACATGGTTGTAGGTTATATGCGGATATGAGCATATTTAATTATTAACCCTCCTGATCGTATCTTGTAGAAAGAGTTTGCCGAGAGTGATCGAATTGTGGACAGTGTTTGGTAATTAGACATGCATCAAGGCCGTTTGATCGTCTCTGAGCGGGCGTGAAAGAATTTCCAATACTCCCGTAAACATTCTAAAAGCTATCCATATCATTACCAAGAAATCTCACCAACTCCTTAACAATGACTTTCTACTGGCGAAAGATGTAATAAGACTCACCTGCGCTGTGGCTGATATAATCCTGGGTCCACCAGACGATCCAATTACTAATCTTACATCACCGCGCTCATCAACATACACAGCGGGAGTTATCGATGAAAGTGGTCTCTTGCCTGGTTCAATAAAATTGTTGTATTGCTGGTTACTTCCATTTCCTCTATTGACGTCTGGTATTGTGAAATCAAGCATCTGGTTATTCGGTATAATGCCTGTAGAATTGGATAGGACCAACGCACCAAATCTGAAAAATGTAATGAAAAAAAACTAGTATACTCAATAATGTTAGATGACTTAAAGTCTCTGTACCACAGAATCGCTACAATTTCTACCCGGTTGTACATACTGTATTACCGTGTTGGTACCGTCCGTTGGTTTTTCTTAAGCCGCGTTCCCCACGACGTCTTGTAACGAAGGCGAGGCGAGACGGGACGAGACGAATACTCAACAACACGCCATGGGACCGGGGCCCCCTCTGCTAGCGGGGACGAGACACAGCTACCCACTCTAATTCGGTAAACATCACAGGCGTGTGTAGCGGTGCGCACCCATTCTGTTGCTGTAAAGTGCTCTGTGGCAAACGACACTAGGCAACGTGGTGAGGAGGTGGCGGCCATCGAGGGCTAACCTGCGGCGCGCTCGTCCCTACACTTCGGCTAATGAGGTCCCGTCTAGGGATTGCAGTCCAGCAAAGCGGGATCCCGCAAAAAAATTAAAAAATTAAGCGGATCCGCAATCCGCAAAATCCGGCGGAAACGCGTGTCAGTCTGCTTGACTCGCTGCCCCACTCGGTCTCTATCGGATGTTTTGCACTGTACCCTTCCAGTTGGCATTTGACTCATGTGAACAAGCGTTTGTTTTTGTCAACCTCGTCATTCGTAAGTAAATAAATACACTTTTACGTATTCATCAAAATTTACGTTTGTTTCGAGTACACATTTATGTAATTTGAGTTATGGTGCGTATTTAGTACGATTTTCTAACTATATAATTATTTTTTAAGTGTCGCACACGTTATCTGAACTACACGGTTACAGCTTTTTATTCACGGTTTCATTATGCCCATTTTCTATATTTGCAGATAAAGTAATTGTGACAATTTCCTAATTTGCGGCTGAAAATTTGATTATTCGTTGATATGAAACTAATGTGATCGTAATTTTAACGATCGCGTACCAATTTATTTAACAGCTATCAAAAGGAAATTGTACGTCCTTTGACTTATTGTTGTTTTGGCCGCTGCCTCAATGCGTTTCTTTAACGAAAGCCACCTGCTTACATGTGCCACTCAGGCTTTTGATTAATCCCTCTTCTCCTTGTTATTATTTCGACTAAAGGTAAAAAATGTTGTTGTTTTGGCCGCTGCCTCAATGCGTTTCTTTGACGAAAGCCACCTGCTTACAAGTGCCACTCAGGCTTTTGATTAATCCCTCTTCTCCTTGTTATTATTTCGACTAAAGGTAAAAAATGTTATAATGAAATTTTCGCGGATGTATCGACGAATTGACAGTTTACGTGTTGGTGAGTAGTTTCTTTTAATAACATTGAATCAACTGTAATATCAATCAAGGAATCAGGAGATATAATAATGAATCACGCAAAAAAAAAGGCCAAGTCTCGTGCTTGTGCAGTGGCAAAAAGTTGTGAGATCTTGTTCTGAGCCAAGTCTACATTTTACAGAGTATATTCACTTTGTGAAATGGAATGCTTTTCTCGGTGTAATGGAACGTTTATACAGATTTAAAAAAAAAAAAAAAAAAAAAAAACTCTGGTAACTTGGCCATTAAGCAAACCATATTATAACCTTATGTGATGTATTGTAAGGCACATAATATGACCTAAGACTCAATATTTTCCATTTTTATTATTTATTTAAAAATTGGTTTGTTTAAAAAACAAAAATGTAAAACCTCGAAATACACTTAAGACTCCCTAAAAAGTTTTAATGTCATTTTGCCAATCAAAATATTGTTAACTGTTAATTTTTATCATTTAACATTAAAAATTATTTATTAATTTAATTATTATTTAATTTATTAACGTTTTAATTAATTATGTTTTAAATATATGCGTTAAAAAACTGTTCGTACCAATCCCGCACGGATCCCGCGGGATCCCGCGGGATTGGCGCAAATCCGACGGGATTGAAAACACTGCGGGATTGCAATCCTTAGTCCCGTCCCGCCCCACCTTCGTAACAAGACGTCGTGGGAACGCGGCTTTAGATATATCAATCTGATTCTACAGTAAGTGGTGAAACGTTTAACTCCGTTAAATACTGCATTGTAAATGCGATATCGGACGCCAGTGCCGGATCTAAAGGTGCGTTCTCACGACGCTTTCCCTGGCGCGTGGTTGTGAACGCCTTTCACCTTTGCCGCAAATGCTAGCACGGACGGCGCGCCTCGACCAGCCGCCATGCGGTAAAGATGAAAGGCACGGACTGCCACACAACGCACCGTAGGAACGCAGCTTAAGAGAGAAGGGTGGGTGTTGGGGGACAAACCAGGACGTTTGCTCAGGGTGGCAACATGAGGGAGGCGACAAAATCGTGCTGAAAGGGCGGCGATTTAATTTGCGGTGACCTTTCTCTTCCTTTTTGCTCTACTAGTACTACCCTGGGTGACGACAACGCGGTTGGCGACAATCGGGGAAGGCGAAACTCCGGGTGGGGTGGTAGTGACAACAATGGGAGCGGCAAATTATTGTTCTATTGGGAAGCAACCTCAAAGTTTTTGCCCTGTCTCGAAAAATTCCTAGATCAGCAACTGTTGGAATTTCAGAGCTAATACTATTAAAAAAAATCAAGATAGGTGAAATTTTAAAGAGCAATTGGTTCTTCCACTGGAGCCGGTTAGGTTGCCCGCTGGGTCTTAGTGACTTCAGTTTTTCAACTATTTTACACTCGCCAGAAATGTCGTTGTGGTAGTCACATAAATCAAATAGCTGATATACTCGTCCACAATACTGTGATCTTCACTCTGATGAGGAGTAAATCATTATGCTTTTCACGATAAAGAATTCAGAAACTGTTTCCTAAATGTATATGTCATTACGCATTAAATTACCACACTGTTGCAGTCCAAAATACCTTGGAGTTACGTCATAACTTTCAATAAATTCTGGGTGGTTTGAAAAATTAGTCTCCATCAGCAATAGAATACAGGCTGTTAATAACCTTGCCCTGCGTGCTGGTCTTACCATTTTTGACCTGGCCATGATAAAATGACGTTAATTTCTAGTTTTAACGGAGACTGTTGATATGACAATCAGGAAAAGTGAGTTAGAATCAGCGTGTCCCTACTACTGGGAACATAGCGATATCTACTGCTCGACAACAAATTACTACGCCATGGTGAGTCGGCAACCTGGGCCAACGATGTGGGTGTTTATTTCTCTCATGTACAAAAAATTCACTCTCACAGGTTGTGTAAATGTTCTCATATTTGGCGACAACAGAGTCATCAATTTGAAGTAAAATCTATGTTATAATGAGTACTGATTGCTTCCAGCTGAATTATCTTTTAATTACTGAGCACTCTGTATTTATTTATTATAACAGCGGAATTTCAATAACTTACTTCATTGTTTATCGAACTTACATGTAATTTATTGTGCTCGTCACAGACACGGCGTTTCCATTTGGATCAATCACTGAGACATGTGCTGTGCCATAATCTTTTATTTCATCAAAAATTGCACTGTAATCTGCAGGATCATTGGATGTTTGTGTATCACGTATTTTCTCTCGAACATTTCTGGAAAACTCCTTTGAAATCAAAGTCTGCGTAACCTGAAATCATGGGCGAAGGTATAAGTTACTTGCTAAGTCTATAAATATAACTAAACTGTTAACGATAAAAGTCTTGACGTCAGAGATATTTCATAAAAATGAATTCGGTGCACTGAAGCTACAAAGCAAGAGACAGCCATGTACTATATAATATCGTAAGCTCAATCGCTCACATCGATAGGTATTGGCTGGAGAACGGTGTCACGTGTCAGCCTTCGCTCGCAAAACAGCGACCAGAGATACCATTAGAAGAAATTCGTGGTTATGTTCGCAATTTAATAGCTAAGCAACTGCTACCAAATTAATTGCCATAATACATTCATTAAGTTTGCTTATCGTAGCGTTTCATAGTTAAAAAAAAAAAAAAAAAACTGATAAATTTTGAAGTCGAAGAAACGTTGATATGCTTTTCAGTAACACGTTGCTAATGAAAGCAAATTAAAAATGCTGTTAAAAATAGTGTTGCGCAAAATCGGTCTTGGTCTTGCATTTTTGCAAGACCAAGACCAAGACCAGGTGTATTGATGCAAGACCAAGACCGGCCAAGTCTGGTCTTGTTCTTGCATTTGGGCAACACTAGTGTTGCCCAAAATCGGTCTTGGTCTTGCATTTTTGCAAGACCAAGACCAAGACCAGGTGTATTGATGCAAGACCAAGACCGGCCAAGTCTCGTCTTGTTCTTGCATTTGGGCAACACTAGTTAAAAAATTAAATTACTCATCGTCTCTGTTGTAACGACGAATGCCAATTGTCACTCTGGCTTAGGATATAATTTAATTTAGTTGCAATGGAGCACAGGCACCGGTGTCAATTTCCCTACACCCCGTCTTCCCCCTATCTTGCACCCACCTACATTTACCCTTTACAAATTTTATCTTTAAATTCTTTCAATGTTTTCGGTAAATTATTCATCATTTTTCTTGGTAACTCATTCCAATCGCTGACACCCTTACCTAAAAAAGAGAATCTTCCCACACCCTTGTGCCTGAAATCGAGTGCCAGCTTGTGATCATGGTCATCTTTTCCCTTCCATGCACTACTTTTCATACCTATTGCAATATCTTCCCATGCCTCATCACCAGTATATGCCCTGTACACTCCCATGACTCTCCTCATCCTCCTCCTGTCTTGCAATGAATCCCATTTCAGCTCCTTTATCATATCCGTCACTGATTGCATTCTGCGATAATTTCCAGAAACAAATCTAGCAGCCCTTCTTTGCACCCTCTCCAACTCCTGTATTTGATACGCAAAATGAGGGTCCCATACTACACTACCATATTCGAGCAATGGTCTGACCAAAGTTTTGTAATCCAGTTCTTTACTTCTCTCGTACATGCCCTCATCACTCTCTCCAACAAGTGCAAATGCAGAATTTTGAAACCTTTTCCTATCACCTGTCCAATGTGTCTTGCCCAGTTAAGCTTGTTATCAGATGTAATGCCAAGGTATTTACATTTCAAGTCTTCAGCAATCAATTCTTTCCCCACCTTGTATTCATATTTATTTATCGTATGGCAATTCAGATACTTTTAAGATATATACAATGCAACATTACAAGATTAAATACTTATATCTAGCTTATTAATATAGTTTATTGATTCCTGAGTTGCCAGCAGGAAGTCCACAGGATCACCACTGTAAGATCTTATAGGACACTCTTCAATAATATGACCAATAGTCTGAATCTCTCCGCATTCGCATAAGGGGGATGGTTGTTTGCCCCACTTGTACAGGGAGTGTCCGCATCTGCCATGCCAAGTTCTGATTCTGTTGAGTGTGGACCAAGTTTTACGAGGTAAATCAAAACCTGGTGGCTTTTGTGTAATGCAGGGTAAGCTGATGTTTTGCTGTACAGTCCACTCCTGCATCCAAGCTTTGGTGATGTTAAAATCTGCATGAATAGCATCCCTTGCCAATTTCATTGGCGGTTTTCTAGAGTGAAGCCTGTTGATGTTGGCATCCTTAATATCTTGGTGTATCGGTAAGTTTCTGTTGTCTATTATTCTCTTGTACTCACGTGTAAGAGCATTTATCCGTCGCAGGTTAGGTGGTGGTATGTGGCTCAGTATCGAGAGCCATCTTATGGGAGTTGTCTTGATCACGCCTGCAATCATACGCATAGCGTAATTAAGTTGGATGTCCACTTTTCTCACGTGCGGGCTATTCAACCAGACCGGGGCAAAGTGCTCGGCTGCCCAAAAGACAAGACCCAGAGCAGAGGAGCAAAGAATGGAGGCCTATGTACCCCAGGAGGTACCACATAGTTTTTGAATGATATTGTTTCTTGTTTTTAGCTTCTCAGTCATTTTCGTTAGATGTGCATTAAAGGATAATGTTCTGTCAAGGGTAACACCCAGGTACTTTGGTGTCTTATTGTGGGTAAGAATGGTTTCTTCGAACCGTATGTTAAGTTCCTTTCTAGCGAGTTTGCTACTTAGATGGAAGCAGGTAACCTCCGTTTTAGAAGCATTGGGCTGGAGTCGCCACCCACGGAAATATTTTACCATTGTTTCCAGGCCTTCTGTTAGGATTTCTTCAGACGTTTCGATTGACCTGCACCTCGTGGCGAGAACTCAGTCGTCGGCATAACCAAACTTTTTTGATCTTGTTTTCGGCTTGTCTGCGATATACAGGCTGAAAAGGAGTGGAGCAAGCACTGATCCCTGCGGTAGTCCGTTCTTAAGTTTCCTCTGAGAGCTGATATCACTGCCCATGACAATCCTGGAACACCCGGTCATTAAGCATGTTGTCCAACAGGCGTGCAATAAGTTTGCAGGGAATTACACGAAGAAATTTATATATCATGCCCTCTCTCCACACTGTGTCGTAAGCCGCCGAGAGGTCGATAAATGCAGCTGAAGTTTTTAGTTTCCTTTGGAATCCTGCTTCAATATAGGTAGTTAGCGAAAGAACTTGAATCTACACAGCTTTGTCCTGGTCGGAAGCCTTCCTGTTCCACTGGAATCGCTTCAAACAGTCTCTGGCTGATTATGTTATAGATAAGTCTCTCCAGTAGCTTGTAGGTCACAGACAAAAGAGCAATTGGTCTTTAGTTTTTTGGTCTGTCTGCCTGCTTACCTGGTTTTAGTATGGCTATTATCTTAGAGCGTTCCTGTGGAATGTTGGCAGACTGCTTGACGTTCGTAAAAAATTGCGGCAGCCATTTTTGGTGTAACTTGCCGCAATTTATTAGGAATTCAGGGTGGATGTTGTCAAACCCTGCGGCTTTTCTTGGCGAGGTTTTCTTAAAGGCCTCTGAAATATCTTCGGTAGTAAAGGGGTGGGAGTATTCGGTTTCAGTGGCTTCATTTTTTAAGATTTTCAGCTCTCTCTTCACTTGGATGGTATGTGCTTTATCTTTTAGTGCCCTGGATGTAGTTACTATGTGTGAGGCCACTTTGTTTGGGCTAATGGTCGTTTTTTGGCGTTGTATGGGGGCAACACTCCCTAGTTTCTTTAATAACGACCATGCTTTCCTGCTCGACGTCTGGAAGTTGAGGCATTCCACTGTTTCCGTCCACTTCTCCCTTCTTGCTGCATCCAGACTGTGTAGAAGCTCGTCTGCTATTTCCTGTTCACCTGATTCAAGAAAGATCTGGTACAGTTCATCACTGTTTTGAGACCAGCCTGGAATGTACTCTTTACGGTACCCTCTTGGAATGTGCTTTTTGGCAGTACTTAGAACGGCGCCAACAAATCGATGATAATTATCGCTAGTAGGTGGTATCCAGCCCAGGCACTTGTCTAAGTCTATTGAGAACTTAGTCCAGTTGGCTTTTGTAAAGTTCCATCTTGGGCGGGGGACAGAAGTGATTAGGGGAATTCGAGTCCCTACTTCTATTATTATTGGTCGGTGTTGACTATGTGGGAAATCTGGAATTACTTATCGAGAGGCTGCTAGGGTCCGCCCTCTGCTATCAGATGAAACAAAACATAAGTCGGGGTTGTATTCAGGGACGTAGCTACTATGGGGCTAGGCGGTGCAGTGCACCGGGGCCCTCACGCACAGGGGGCCCCCAAGCATACCTCTAGGGGCCCTCTCAAGCGCAGTTTAGAGGGCCCACGAGCCTTCACGGCAAACTCTTTTTTTTTTAGCTCTACCGTCGTCTAAGGGGCCCCTGAGAACACAGGAGCCCCTCACTAAGGGCCCTCGCTGCTCAGGAACAATTCAAGGGCCCCCATCCTTAGTTCAGGGGGCCCCTACAAGCACACAAACCAGAAAAAAACGTCGCCCATCTGGCATGAGGGCCCAAAATAATTTTTTTGCACCGGGTCCCTTGTTGACCTAGCTACGCCACTGGTTGTATTCCTGTCTCCAGGCTGCTGATCTAAACGTATATCGATCCTTGGCGTCGAACAAAAGATGCAGATGTTCGTCTTCTGCCCATTTTACCAGTGCGTCCCCGTTCGAGTCGTTGTCTCTGTACTTCCACTGTTCTTGGTGGCTATTATAATCATCTATATAAACGGCAGGGTGAGGCTGCGTTTGAATAACCTGGGCTGGCCAGGGTGTGGCTTGTAAGTATTGGAAACGGTGATGCTGCCGATTTTTGAGACGACGCTATGAACGTTATCATCAGTGGAGGTGGAGATGAGAGAGACGTTTTCAATGTCATGTTTAACATAGGTAGCTACGCCGTATGATCGGTGGTATGTTGCTCCTAGCAGCTCATAACCTGGTATTTTGCCTCTTTTTTGCAACTGTTCTTCTGTTTCGCAGTGGGTTTCCTGTATGGCAACAAGATCAATGTTGTCATTTTTTAAAATTCTTGATAGATACTGGCATTTACTATGACTTATATTTTCTATATTTATGTGGCAGATTCGAACCAAGGGCCCGAGGTCTCTTGTCAAATGGTCCTTAGAAGGATCGTTTGTTTTGTCTGGTATCTTGTTCATATCGCAGGTGACAGTTGAGATGAATTAGTGTCTTAGTCAGGAGATCCTTCAGGATTGTCTGACTGACAGTATGTGCTAGTTCATTTAGCGTTACCCAGGGTGCACCACGAGGAGGCGAACTAGCTGACTCTTCCTTGCATTTATCTTCATCCCATGTTTACCAACCCCACTACATATCCTGTCCAGATCACCCTGCAGCTGTTTACAATCCTCTATCGTTTTGATTCTTTTATATAGCATTATGTCATCTGCAAACAATCTAATTTCAGATAGTAAGCAATCAACACAATTATTCATTAGAAACACGAATAGAAATGGTCCCAATGCGCTACCCTGTGGCACTCCCATCTTTAATTCCACTTCTTTTGATACTATATTTCCTACCCTAACTTTCTGTTTTCTACCTTTTAAAAATTCTTTTACCCAGCAAATCACTTTCTCATCCACTCCAATAGTTTTTACCTTATTTACTACCATTTTATGGCTCACTCTGTCAAACACCTTTGACAAATCTAGTGCTACACTACTAGTTTGGCCTCCCTTGTCCATTTCATCTGAAATATCTTGCATATATCCCACCAACTGAGATTCGCATGAATATCCTTGCCTGAACCCATGTTGCCTGCTTCAAAAGCACTTACGTTCTTCACATATATTTCTGTTGTGGTTGCATATCAATTTTTCCATTACTTTACCTACCACTTATGTAAAACTGATTGGCCTGTAATTCTCAACTAGGATAAATTTCAAATTACTTAAAACTTTCACTACTGTTGTTGCTTGACCAATTTTTATGCATTACGGTTTACTTGATTTTTAAGTATTTTACTGACCACTTTCATTAATGGTCTTTGTTCATGTTCATTGTACGTGAGTTATTAGGTTATTTTAAGTGGACATCAGACCAAATATGGTAAAGAATTAACTATTCTGGCATGACATTCCTTCAGAGTTGCTCAACTGTTTAATAATATGGAATGTGTATTAAGTTCCTGGTTTTTATAGATACTATGACCAATGATAACATTATGAGTTTTTGCTCAGTCTCAATAAAAACAATGTTGCTTTCGAAGCAAACAGGAATGCAGAATGAACTTTAAGGGTCAAATACAAGTCAAGTTTGTATTGGTGACTGAACCACTTTCGGAACCGACGTGAAATTGGCACTAACCTGTTTAAATTTGGTTTATTTGCTTCGTCAACATTTCGTTTTCACGTTTTGCGCTGTACCGATAATTTATATGTTACTATTACAGTGCCAACAGCATTTCGCAGTTGCACAGCCTCTTATATTTCGGCGTTTTTAATTAAAATTCCTGGCAAGTTTTCCGCAAGCAAGAGTGCAAAACATGAAGAGGACATGTTGACGAAGCAAATAAACCAAATTTCAACAGGTTACTACCAATTTCACGTCGGTTCCGAAAGTGGTGCAGTCCTCTTTGTATTTAAGCAGTTTGGGGACATCCATTAATTACGTGAGGTGAAATAGGGGAGGGGGGTCCGGCGATATCTCACCAGACCTCACCAAGGGGGAGGGGGGGGCGTCTACGGAAATCTCACTGAGATTTTGCGAAATATTTTTTGGACAGTAGAGCTAAAAAAAAAGGTCTACAATTTGCGCCAAAGTCGATTTTAGGAGGGTATTTCGTCGTAAAGTGAGGCTGTGACCTAAAAAAGCTCTCCAGGGCGATTTCTAGGGGGGGGGGGGGTTCTCACGGACCAGATCTCACCACAGGGGGGGGGGGGGGGTCAGGTCAGATCTAAGATATCTCACCAGGGGGGGGGGGGTCCAGAAATTCGGAAAAAACACCTCACGTAATTTGTGGATGCCCCCTTAAACGATTGTGCTACCGTCCCTGTTCGTTTTTAATACCTACCTCTATTAATGCTTCTGAATCCTTTAAGATCAAGGTGTTTTATTCACCCTGAAACACAGGCCAAGTTTATATTTGGTCAAAATCTTTCATCCTAAACACAGGAACTATTCTAGATCTGTGACGATACGCGAAAAACGGTCACGGGCTTATACTAGTTTTTGAAATAATTGTCTGTCTGTCTGTTTCGTTGAACGTGATTCATGCTAGGACTAGTCGTCGAATTTCCTTCTGGTTTCAAACTATGACCCACGGAGCAAAGTAATTAATATTTCATTTTAATGCGATGTCGGGGACCTGAGAAATTAAGCAGTGTCCATAGTTTTAATTGCTCAGAGGTATCCAGCTGATATCGCTTATTGCCTGGTGATAAGACAAATTATTTTTTCCAGCTGAAATGTTTATGGAGATTGCATTTAATATAGTACAATTCAACGTACGAGAGTACACGTATTATTTGGAATTACATTACATCTCATCAATTTGATGACTTCATTTCGGATCCGTAGAATTTCTAAATAACACTTTTGGATTTTTCTGTGTGAGAATAATGTGAACGATGACGCTATGAAAACAGTTATTGTGTCAGCCAATCAGAATGCCGCTTGGCTCCCTAAGGATTATCGAGATTAAACATCATGATTAATAGTGGTAGAATAATGTAAACGGTGATGCAATATGAATAGTGACGTTATGCGAACATTGACGTAGGTAATCCATCGTCTTTCCATTTTTAACAACCTCGGCTTTGGTTTCGCTGTGGAGCCAACTCGTCGTCGTCCAGAGCATTTACTGTTTTATCTTCTTAAGCAGTTTATTGCGAAGGGTTTGTCTGTTGACACTTCCTTCAAACGTTAAAAGGTCAGTTCCATTACTTTTGATGTGTCTTTTGGTTTGCTCGGATCTATTTTTAGTTTTATGTCAATATAGACAGCGGTCTCTTGTGCTTGTCGTACAATGTGTAGTATTGCCCTAAGTTGGCAATTAAGGGATTGTTTGAGTTTTTGGATGCTCGATAAAAAGATCTTGTAATCTGTGCGATTCTTTCTTCGAGCATCGGAATACCTGCGGCTTCGTGCAGGTCAGCTGTGGGAAACCGGGAAGGCACATGTAGTGCTCGCCGAAGCGCACGATTCTGCATGATCTGCAGCCTTTTTATCGCGGACCTGGAGGCGTAGCCCCATACGGGACACGCGTACTTAATTACCGGTCTTATCAGGCTGCAATATACGCTCACTCCGGTATTGGCTAGCCAGTGCACTGTTCGTATTTAGAATAGGGTACAGCTCCCTCAGCCTCGTTGCGGCTTTGAGTCGGGTCTCCTCAATGTGACGCTTCCATGTGAGCCTGGAGTCAAGCGTCACACCAAGGTATTTTACAGTGGTTGACCACTCGATGTCCTCTCCGTGAAGTCGTAGTTTTGTTGTCTGGTTGCGCTGGCGATCACGTTTCCCCAGACGTCTCGTCAGCATTATTGCTTTGGGTCTTGGTCGAGTTTATGGTAATCCTCCACCGCCTGGCCCAGGCTTCAGTTTGTTGAAGTACTTGTTGTAGACGGCGAATGGCAGTAGCTTTACATCTATGCGCGGTGAAGAAGGCCGTGTCATCCGCGTATAGGGCTGTGCGAACCGTTGATGGAGCAGGGATGTCGGCAGTATACAGGTTGTACAGTACCAGCCCTAGTACTGACCCTTGTGGCACACCTGCACTTGATTGGGCGGCGAGAAGATAGATCATTCCCAACTCTCACTCTGAAGGATCTTCCAGTGATGTAACTCCTTATTAGCTTCACAAGCGGGCCGGGGAGTCCCTGGTTGTAAAGCTTATAAAGTAATCCGCTGTGCCAAACGGAGTCAAATGCTCGTGCCACATCTAGTAGAACTAGCGGACAGTAGCTCCGGTGGTTGAATGCGGTGGTGGCGCGCTCGACTATAGCGCATGATCTGCTGGGTGGCGTAGTGACCCCTCTGGAAACCAAACTGGAACTCCGGGATGATGTTTTCTCTGCGGATGTGTTCTTCCATCTTCTTGAGAAGGAGCCTCTCAAAGACCTTGCTTAGTGATGGGAGGAGGCTTATGGGCCTGTAGTTTTGGGGAAACGTGCCGTTCTTCCCTGGCTTATGTACTCCGATCACCGTTGCCTGCTTCCAGCATCGGGGGTAGTGTTGAGTGCGTAATATACAGTTGAACAGCTTCGGTTATGCGTTCTATTGCTGGAGCTGGAAGGTTTTCCAGCAGCCTATTTCCCAGGTTATCATTTCCAGGTGCCTTTTTGATGTTTAATCTGGAGATGATTTGGCGAACTTCTTCTGCAGAGATTTCGTCGATCTGGTAGCCGTCGTCATCAGCGGTGAGGAAGCGCCGCAGTCTTCTGCGGATATCCGCAGATTCTTCCTCGTCGTCGTCCTGCGCAGGCCGAAACTGTTTCTCAAAGTGGTCGGCGAGGGCATTGGCCTTGTCTTTGTCGCTGAAGACTAGTCCCCTATCGCCATGTAGCGGGGGCATTCTTGTGCGCTTCTTGGTGAACCGGCGGGTCTCCACCCACAGATTACCGTCGGTCACGTTCAGCGACGCCAGGCGAGCGGCCCATTCTCTGTTGCGGTGTTCCTGGAGACTCACCTTCAGCTCGCGCTGCAGGCGATTTAGGAGGCGCCTGGTGTTGGGCTGTCTCGTAAGCCTCCACTCCTTAGCCACTCTGATTCTTGTGTCTAATCTGAGCCAACAAATTTGGCGGTAATTGAACGTGACTGTTGTCTTGTCGCGGGAGGAGGACGTCGCAGAATTCGCTGCGTCAAGGATTACAGATGAGACCTGGTTTGTAGCCGCCTCAATTTGCCTCTCGTCCAGTGGGCGCAGGCGCTGGATGGATTCTAAGACTTCTTCGCGGAACCGTTCCCAGTTTGTACGGTTATAATTAAACTCATTTGGAACAATTCGTCTCCATGATCCAACGTCGATGCTCATCATGACTGGAGAGTGGTCTTATGAGAGCCTGTTCATGGTGGTTTGCTGAGACGAATCCAGCGATGCCTCGGGTTATTACTATGTCAAGGACATCAGGGTGGCTGCCGCTCCAGGGGTGGTGGGTCGGCTCGTCAGGGCCCCAGACCTGGAGATTGTTCCTGGTACCCATTCTGTATAGCTGGTTTCCCGCTGGATTGCTGACTCTTGACTTCCATGCAGGATGTTTTGCATTGAAATCGCCTCCAATGATGAGCTTACCCCTAAGGGTGAGCAGCTGGCCGATATCATCTTCAATTGGTGCTCTTCGTGGCGGTCTGTATTCTGAGACGACGGTGACCGGTCCCGATGTGGTTGCCTATTTCGATTGCTGTTGCTTCGATTATTTACAGTGGTAGAGTGTGTACCGTGTGGTGACGGATGCCTTTTTTAATGTATATGGCCACTCCTCCTCCCGCAGTGGGTCTGTCATGACGGTAGCACAGGTAGTTGGCTACCGTTGCTCTAAGATCAGGTTTTAAGTGAGTTTCGGCTACTAGACATATGTCTACGTTCTCTTCCCGTAGGAATTTCCGAAACTCACCGACTTGTTGGAAAATGCCGTCGGCATTCCATATGCATATTGATATGCCATCTATGTTAACTCTGTCCATGACTGGCGTGGGAATTCTGTGGAAGGTCAGCTCGGTGAACCGTCGTTATTGCGGATTTAATGTCCGCGGCCAGTTGATCGAACTTTGCCAGTAGTGTCGTTAACATTGTCAGAAGTGACCCAACAATATCGAACAGACGATCCATAGCTGCTCCTCCCTCGTTGCTTAGTGTGGGGAGTGGATAGTGCTGTTGGTGGTTTTGGCTTGCTTGAGTGGGCAAGCCTTGAGTTTCTGCCGCTTGTGGCAGTGGTTCTGTAGTGTCTCGCGACTGGCTAGTAGATTCCTCCGCGTAGGAGGTCATTGGAGTTGTTTTCTTTGACGGTTTGGTGTTGTTCTTCTTCTTATTTGGACCTTGTGCCTTTTCCTGCGGGATTTGGCGCTTAGGTGGCTTCTGAGATGTCTTGGGTGACTTCTGAGATGTCGTGGAGGTTGCGTTACTGTCGCCTCGTCGTGGTTGGTTCCGTTCTGTGGTGGGTTTGTCAGCCGGTGGCTGGGTGTTCCCGGAATGCTGTCTTTTCTTTTCCTCACGCTGCTTTTGCGCGTTGGCAGCCTGTTCTGCTGCGACCCCGCGCTGCCTGCCCCTTGCCCGTTTGAAGGCCATGCAGCCTTTATAGCTGGCCACATGCTGACCACCGCAATTTGCACATTTGGGACTGCCCTCCCCCTTCTTTAGAGTGCAGTCATTTGATAAATGTGCTCCTGCACACTTTACACACTTTGAGGGCATGTTGCATTGGCGGGCGACATGTCCTAGGTCCTGGCAATTGAAACATTGAACTGGGCCATTGGAGGATCTCAGTTTTTCAACAGAGATGCGCAGTGACATAAGAGACTCCAGTTGAAAGATTTTTCTATTTTGGGGCCTCTCAGGCATGACCACCAAAAAGAGTGGCATAATGTCTGAAGTGCCAGGTCTCTTCAGCTGGGCCACTGTGCGTATGTCAAGTCTGAGATCTTCAAGCTCTTCCTTGATGTCATCTGTTGGTAATGTTGAGGGCATCCCACGGAGGACGACCTTCAGTATCTTCTCAGCAGCAGAAGGGAAGGTATAAAGGGTATGCCCTTCCTCTGCAACGTTGGGTCACCTTAAGGTAGTGGTCGGTCGAACTGAAGGTTAGCTTGACCTTGTCACCTCCGGCCGACTTCGCTTGGAAGGGTTGATTTTCCAGAATGCCTTTGATCATTTGGTACAGTTCCTTGTAACTGTTTTGAAATTGTACCACAATAGGAGGAATCAAATGCTTTGATTGCTGCTGTTGTCCCTGCTGCTGTTGTTGCTGCTGACACTGCTGTTGTTGCTGCTGCGGCTGCTGTTGTTGCTGCTGCGGCTGCTGTTGTTGCTGCTGTAGCTGCTGTTGTTGCTGCTGCTGCTGTGGCCATATTTGCTGCTGCTGCAACTGCTGTTGTTGCTGCTGCTGTTGTTGTTGTATATGCTGTAGCTGCTGCGGCTGCTGTTGTTGCTGCCGCTGCTGTTGTTGCTGCTGCTGCTGTGGCCGTGTTTGCTGCTGCTGCAACTGCTGTTGTTGCATCTGCTGCTCCGGTCCTTCCTGGTACAGCGCGTCATATCGGTTTCTGAGTTCTATTCTGCTGGGGTCTAGGGTCGATGGAGGCTTGCTGGTGCGACGCGCCTGCGTGAACCCTTCGCCGTCCGGTTTATCTCCGGCTTAGCTCGTTTTTCGGTTTTTGTTCGTGGATGTTCCACGAAACTGAAGTGTGGCGGATGGTTCTGGGAAACTGAAGGCACCGATGATTTTCTTCTTTACCGCCTTTTTGTCTTTGCTGGTCGTGGCGAGCTGCGACACAGGGATGCTGAGTTTACTATGGCTGGCTCTCTTCTCACTCCTCGACATCTTCGCTTTACCACCGAGGAGCGGTGAGGTGCACCGCTTAGTTGCGCGGGAGTCAAGTCCGTGGGCAGGCCCGGTTGTCGATTGCGTTGTGTGAACGGTCCCAGTCGTATCCATATTCGATTTCGAGTTCGGTTGCCAGGTCGTCGTACCATCTTGCGTAGCCGTCCTATTCATATCCGTTGCCAGGTCCGTTTCCGTTAGCCGGCTCGTCAACGTGGCCGCTACTGCCGCCGGCAAAGCCGAGTGCGCTGGGGCACTCGGCCCGACAGCGCGGTGAGCACTTTCCTCATCACACATCTTGACTCAGCGAACGCCAACTCGGAACTCAACTGGAGCCAACTTTTTTTTTTTTTTTCGCTGCCTCAACGGCTTTTTGTAGCCCCGCTACTGTGTGTAGCTTAATCTACAGTTTCAACTAATTATTTGGGTTCGCTGTGATGCACGTTGGGGAAAAACCCGGCTTTGACCGTTATACGGTCTTTATGGGAAACCCTTCCTTATTCTTACTAAGGATCGCTTGTGGTAGTGATCCTTTATATCGGTGTCATAATGGTGCTGCGTGGTACTTTAAATTTGTGCCATTCCATTGGGAGTACTGTACCCACTGACTCCAATCTGTCTACTTCTGGGCGTATAGTGTCAAGCCTGGTGAAAAATTTCTCTGCTTGTCGAAAGATTTCTGCTTGGATGGTAGGCATATTGGTGATCACATGAAGAAGGTCTATTGGCGTGTAGGTGCTCGCATGACTTATCATTCGTAAGCATCTGTTCTGCACTCTTTGTAAGTGCAGCAGGGTAGATTTGCATGCAGTTCCCCAGACTTGGCAACCGTACATAATGAAAGGTAAGACAACGGATTTATATATTCTTATTTTTGTTTCGATTTTCAAGTCATTGCTCAAGAAGATTGGAGTAAGATTCTTAACCACGGCTAGGGCTTTTTTTCTTCTGTCGAGGACATGTTGGCGAAAGAGTAGTTTGCGGTCTAGCGTTACTCCCAGGTACTGGTGCTCGGTAACCCAGGGTAACCTTTCCCCCATTAGTTCCAGTTGTCTTTGTAGGTTCGGTTGTTTAGTGGAGAAGTACACTGCGGCACATTTAGTTGGATTCACTTTCACCTTATTTTCACGACACCAGAGACTAAGGGCGTCAAGGCCTGCTTGGGCGTTGGAGATATTCCTTTCGTGGTTTCCTCCGGTTGCGTAGATGAACGTATCATCAGCAAATTGTGCAACATGAACGTTGGGCGGGGTTCGTATGTCATTGACATCAATGGTGAACAGATGTGGCGATAAGGCGGATCCCTGCGGTAAGCCCACGTTAATAGTGAAGATGGATGACTTTTGGCCTTCGATTTGGACGAAGAACCTCCTTTCCTTGAGGTAGCTTGCTATGAGGGCAATGTAGCAGTCGGGTATGTCGGTGTGATGGAATAGCTTGTCTATTAGTTTGGTGTGCCACACTTTATCATAAGCTTTTTCAATGTCGACAAAGATGGCGGCTGTCGACTTATTCCAATTGAAACCTTTGCTGATTTGCTCGGTAATTCTTACTAGCTGACAGGTAGCTCCTACTCGGCTTTGGAATCCGAACTGTTCTTTCCTTATAGTTTGTCCAAAATCTAGGCTTGCTTTAATTCTCTTCAGAAGAATACGTTCCAGCAGCTTGGAGGTAGCCGAGAGTAAACTAATAGGTCTATAATTATTCGGAATTGTTTTGTCTTTACCCCTTTTGGGCAGAGCTATGACCTTAGCCGTCTTCCATGCTGAAGGAAAGTAATTTTGTAGGAGGCAAGCGTTGAAAATTCTGGTGAGAAGTACCAGACCTTTCTTTGGCAGGTTCTTAAGGTGACTATTGCCTACGCCATCGATTCCCGGTGACTTCTTTCTGGCTAATTTCTTGATGAATGTTCTCACTTCACCGGGTGTTGTTAATTCTGGCTGGTCAGAAGGAGGTCTGCTTAGCCTGTCCTCTACTCGCTGAATTGTTGCGGCCTCCGCCTGTTCTTCCTCTGGAGTTAAGGGGTAGACCACTTCTGAGTGTTGGGCGGCGAAGTGCTCTGCCAGAATTTCGGCTTTTCCTAACGGCGGAAAGCATGGACCTGCCGGGCCTGATATTGGTGATTTCGCTTCCTTTGGTTCTTTTAAGGATCGAATTAGGTCCCAGGCTTCCTTGTTTTCTAATAAGAGATGGGACATTTTATCTTCCCATCTTTCTGATCTTCTCTCCTTTAGGCGCGCGGTGAGTTGGCGGGAGAAGTGACGGAATCTATGGCGGTCGGCAGGGTTGCGGAAACGTTGCCAGAGTGTCCTGTAACGATTCCTTAGGTATCTGAGATCTTCAAGTATGGCTGGTAGTTCATGATAAGCGTTGTTGTGAATGATGGTGGTGGTAACGGATGCATTCCGTTCGGCTTCTTTGATTGTAGTGTTGAAGTGGTTTATAGCCTTCTCGATGCAATCAGGCGATGATACATTGAAGGTGGTGTTTATTTTATTATGGATCTGTCTGGCGAAGTAGTTCCAGTTTATTTCTGTTACTTTTTTATGGCTGTTTTGTGGTAAAGTAAAATTCTTGAACTGAAGCACGACTGGGTTGTGGTCTGACGAGAGATCTCTCCATGTTTGAAGGTGGATGTCTTGAATGATGTTTTTTGCCACGACAATGTCGAGGACGTCCGGGTGGACGTTGCGGCGGTTTGGAGTATATATAGCCTCAGTGGGTCCGTAGACTTGTATGTTCCTCCTTTCGGATAGTTGATACAGTAGCTCTCCTTTAGCATTGGAGGTGCGTGAGTTCTATGCTGTGTGCTTGCTATTTAATTCACCACCTATTATAATTTTGTTTCCTTTTGATAGGATTTCGTCCAAGTCATGTTCAGTCAGGGCTCTGTTTGGTGGCAAATAAACTGATGAAAGGATTATGTGTCCTTCTTTGGTGTGAATTTTTACGGCCGTTGCTTCCATTTCCACCAAGTTGACAGTTGGGATTAACGCATGAGTTAGAGAGTTCCTGATTGCAATTGCTGTACCTCCGCCACGCTGGCCTATTCTGTCCGATCTGTAGATTTGAAAGCCTGATAGTCTAAAGGTGTCCTTGGGTTTAAGGTGTGTTTCTGCCAGCAGAATGACGTTAATATTGTGCCGGTTCGAGAAATCTAGTAATTCTAGCTTTTTATTTTTATTCCATTTGCGTTCCATATTACAATATTTGTGTCACACTGTGAAGACGGAGTTCTGGCCATTATTTCAGCATGGCCATAACACCTTCCATGAACGCAAAAAGTTTGGTAAACTTGTCTTTGGCACTGTTGACTTTTTTCATTGTTCTTCTCATTGTAGTAAGGAATTTCTTCATATCTAGGAAATCGACTTGACTATCAGACTCCTCTTCTTCTTCTGATTCTATATGTCTACTCTTGTTTCTCCTAGAGCCTTTCAGTGTTTCAGCGAAGGAGTGGTAGCCTTCTGTTGTCTTCTTTTTTGGTTCACTTTTCTGGTCTGTGCTGTTTTGCTTTCCTACTTTGGCTCTTAGAATCATGCTCACTTGTTTTTATGCTGTGCCGTTTGTGTAGGATGTTTTGGGTTTCGTCGGTTTTCTGTTTTGGATTTGGAGGCTTTACTATCTTCTGATAGATGGGACAACCTCTCCACGAGGCTGCATGATCCCCGTTACAGTTGATGCATTTAGCTTTTTGGCTGTTAGGGATAGTGCAGTTCTTGTTTGAATGCAGCCCTGCACATTTTACACACCTGGCAGGAAAGTTGCAGTAGTTTGCGGTGTGTCCATGCCGTTGACATTTAATGCATTGAGGAGGGCCGTTTAGGTTTCTGTATCGTTCTATTTTGACTCTTGTGTAGAGAATTGCGCGGACATTATAGATCGCGTCTGATTCTGCACCAGGTCTCAAGGTCACTGCAAAAGTAGCGAGTGGGATAAGCTCTCTGGTTTCTTGGTTCCGCTTTTTAAATTGATGAACAGATAGAACGGCAAATCCCTTGGATGCCAAATCATCTTGAATGCTGTCTGTTGTGATTGATGGTGGCAGGCCTTTGATGACCACCTTCAGTGGTCTCTCATCTGGCATTTGGTGGCTGAAATAGTCTATTCTATGGTGTTTGAAGAATTTTAGAAGGGTTTGGTGATCCTCTTTGTTGTCTACAAAGTATTTTAGGTGACCGTCGCTGTACACAACTTTTAGACCCCCTGTTAGGTGGCTTCTTAGGGCTTGATTCATCTCCAGATACTTCTGAACTTCCTTGATCACTACCGGAGGAATTCGTTCCCTTTTTGGGGCTTGATCAGCTGCTGTATTGGACTCATTTACAGTGGGTCTTGTTTGCTCCAACTGTTCCGATGTAGGTTGACAGCTGGCTGTTATCTGCTCTGGCTGTTCATTGTCCTCCAAGGAGGCGAATCTATTGCTGGTTTCAATTTGAGAACTGGTCTAGATGAACTTTGCATGCTTATGCGGATTTCCTTTGCGCTTCCTCTTCCCTTTAACAGTCTGGAAGTCATTTGTTGGCTCCGGCAGACTGGGGAAATCTTCTTTTTTCTTTAAGAACTCTTTTCTTCTGTCACTCTGATGGCTAGTGACTGACTGAGTCTGTTTCTCATCTTCTGAATCTGAAGAGTCGGCCTGCTCCGAGCACTCCATTTCGGAGGCCGAAGGTGATCTCGGGTAATCTTCACTGTCCTCTTCTTGAGCCGACGGCGATCTCCGTCTCGGCGAATTCGATCCTGACGCCATGCTGTGCACGAAACGCCAATGGCGTTTCGGACACTCGTTGCCTACTGGGAGTGTTGTTCTGGTCCTTCGTTAACACCGCAAGGTTACCCGAACCAGTAACAACCCTACAAAGCGCGCCCGGGGGTTCCTCTCCGCACGGAAGAGGGCCGTGGGGCGGTAATACCCTAAAGCCTCGGAAGGGGGGGCGGGTGGGACCCTATAGTCTGACGACAACTGCTTACTAGCGCCTCGCCTCAACCGTCGTCGTCCGTCGTCGTTGAGAGCCAACTGTCAGTACAACGCTTGTGTATATCTACGCCTGGTTCCGCAACCGACCAATCGCAGTCACGGAATGGTTACGTCATTTGAGTCAGCCAATCGGAAGTCGACAACGTTCCTGGGTCGTTCACTTCCGCTATTCAGTCCAGTTTTTGTTGTTCCTTCAGATACAACAGACGTGATGATGGCGGCAGTGCAAGTCGCCGAAAGCTTAACTGTTGAAAATGTAATCCGGCGGCAAACCCGAGAAGAATTTATAACTACTATTTTGCCAGAATCGGGGAAGCAACTTCCATCAACAAGAGTATTTCGTCCACAATTGGAAGAAATGAGGTGGGATATATTTCAGTAAAACACCATTATTGATCAAAATGCCCATCCAGCACGCGGTAGAATTTTTTAAATTCTCTAAATGTTTGAACAATTATGGTCGTTTTGCAAGAGCTTGCAACGGCAACACTAGGACTGCTTACCTGCACGCCATGCCTTAGCAATCTTAATCACTTATCATGGTGCCACAGTTCTATAAATCCTCCGATCAGGCCCGCTGCAAGCGGGCGTGCAAGGCGTGCACCGCACGCGGGCGGCACGTAGAGGGGGGCGGCAAATCAAGTGATCGACAGTCACCGCCTCGCGATAGTTGCTACACCATTGTCGCTGCGACGAAATTTGTAGCGTATTATGTAGCGGGCGAGCGAGCGAGCTTTTTTTTTTTTTTAGCTCAAATGCTGTTTCAGGCGGCCGGTGACACTCGGGGTGGCAACAATGGAGGCGGCAAATAATGTTCCAAGGGGCGAAAAATTCCTCGATCCACCACTGGCGGTAGTTAGACAGGAGGCGGCATAATCGGTATTGCACGCGGGCGCTCAAACAGCTAACGGCGGACCTGCCTCCGATTATCGAGTGATTCAGACCATTCCATCAGATGTTGTAATTTTCACGAGCAGTAGTATAGCTGCCAATCAAATCAAAATCTCTAAGAATTGTTGGGTTGGATACTAACATACTAATCTTGTGTAGTTCGCGAACGAACTAGTTCGGAAGGGCGCTCCCACAGGCGAACTACGCGAACTAGTTTCCAGATCTCCCGTTCGTTAGTTCGTGCGATCCTTTTCTGAAGACCGCCTTTGCAATAGCGCGGTGTTGCCCCAGATAGTCACATCACCACAGTCGCTTCTCATCGTTCAGTTCAGTTCAGTTACTGGAGGGTATTATCCATGGTTAGTAGCAATACTGTCAAGTTTTGGCGCGACATGGCGTTGGTCTATAATAAAAATACACTGCAAACAGGCGCA
>JARYHS010013631.1:174948539-175002539 GCA_031002005.1 Vandiemenella viatica
TTAGAACTGTCACGGCATAACAAACTGCTAACCGCTGACAGTGTTTTTATTCATATTTTTACTGATATTTTAAATCAATATCACACTTTCACCCCGGTGTATACGGATGGGTCTAAGCAGGCTAACAGTGTAGGCTGTTCAATAGTGTTCCCTCGAGCGACTTACAAATACAAGATGGATAGCAGGTGCAGTGTTTACACTGCGGAGTGCTATGCCCTGCTAAAGTCGCTCCAGCATATGAAGGCACGCCGCGACAAGAAGTACCTCATATGCTGTGATTCCCTTAGTTGCATTCAGGCATTAGCAACTATGTTCCCAGCAGACCGTCTAGTCCAGGACATCCAGGACGCCCTCCTTTCCCTCCAATCTTGTGGGAAGGAGGTGGCATTCTGCTGGGTACCAGGCCATGTGGGAATCAGGGGGAACGAGGCAGCTGATAAAGCTGCCAAGTTGGCCTGTGACAAGGTCCGAATCGACTTTGACCCGGTCCCAAAGTCAGACCTTGCCTCGGCGGCGAAGAGATTTGTTTTTGATGTTTGGCAGAGGCAGTGGCTGGAAGTTGAGCATAACAAGCTCCGGCAGGTCAACCGACCGTTCAGCCGTGGAGCAGCTCCTTCCAGCAGGCGAGGAGGGATGAGGTGCTCCTTACTCGCCTCCGTATAGGGCACTGTCCTCTGACACATGGTTTCCTTCTCCTCCGAGAGGACCCTCCGGAGTGTGATGCTTGTGGCGTACCTTTGACGGTACTCCACATTTTAACCGAATGTGTATTGTTTTTAGATCTAAGGGCAGACGTTGGCTTAGCCAACGATCTGTCCCTTATTTAAAGCGATGACCGTGACAACGTGGCTAAGGTTTTAAAGTTTTGTTGTTTGGCCGGTCTTGTCCCAAAAATTTTGGGCAGATCGGCCTAGGTTCTAGTTTGGATTGGTGGCCGTGTACAACCACCAATCCAAGTACTGTTTTTATTTGTGACACTGATTATATGGCTGGCCCTTTTACAGCCAGCCAGCTAATTTGTTCTTTAACCTGGTTGGCCCATCTACAGCCAACCAGTTAATGTATTATATTTTAGTCACAGTTTTATATTTTATGTTGCCGTCTGTGTGGCCGACCTCTATACAGTCGGCCAGGCAGACGGTATTTTAGTTAGTATGTTAGTATTTTATTGTGCTGTCTCTGTGGCCGACCCCTTTACAGTCGGCCACACAGACGGCAATTTCGCCACGTTGTCACGCCTGGTTTTTGTTAGGGCGCTAATGACCCCGCTGTCGACGCGCCCTAAAACAACAAACAACAACAACAACAACAAACATAGCGACCGATATTGTGGACTTCAGGGTTTTTGCTTCTATGTGTACTTTTGTAGAAAACTTCGGCTAGTTGTTTGAACCTGTCGTGAAGATATGGAACTCCAGTGGCTTCATGGAGTGCATAGGTTGGAAAACTGTTGGAAGATGTAGAGCTCTCTTCAGTGCCCTGTTTTGTATTGTTTGTAATCTGAGTATATGACTGTCGCAGCGTATGCCCACACTGGACAGGCGTACTCAATAATTGGTCTTACAAAGGGTGGTGTATATCTTAATGCCAGTACTTGGGGCTAGATTATTGTTTTTGTTAAGCAGCGAGTATAGGCTGTGAAGCCTCATGCTTGCTTTCCTGCGGATATCATTAATATGGGCTTGCCAGGTGAGTCTCCTGTCTAGCAACACTCCTAGATAGCGTGCAGTAGCTGACCAGGGTATATCGTTACCATGAAGGTGAAGAACAGGGTCCGGTTGCGTTGCCGACGGGGCCCAAGTCTTTTGCTGATGATTATTGCCTGTGTCTTGGCTGGGTTAATATCAATTCTCCATCTCCGGGCCCAGCCTCTCCGTTACCTGGAGGACTTCCTGAAGACGGCGAATGGCTAAAATTTTGCTGCGGCTGGCTGCGAGGTAAGCGGTAGCGTCAGCGTATGTTGCGACTAAAAACACCATTGGATGTGGGGACAATCAGCAGTATATAATGAGTATAATGTCGGGCCCAGAACTGAGCCTTGGGGGTTCACCAGCTTTCACTATTCTTACACTTGAGAAGGCTCTGTCGACTCGAACACTGAAAGTGCGATCTGTCAGATATGATCTTATTAATTTCACGTATGGTCCCGGGATACCTGCTCATATAACTTAAGTAGGAGGCCCGAGTGCCATTCGGAATCAAATGCGGGTGAGATGTCGAGCATCACCATGGCACAGTATTGTTTGTGGTTGAATGCTTTTGTGACAGCTTCTGTTACTCTCATCAGCTGCTGAGTAGTTGAGTGTCGCGCCGAAATCCTAGCTGATGATTTGGTAAGGCATTTGTGTCCTCAATATGAGTGGACAGTCGTTTTAGCAGTAGCCTTTCGAATACCTTGCTGATGGCTGGTAGAAGGCTAATAGGTCTGTAGTTTTGCGGTTGATGTGCGTCCTTCCCACTCTTGTGTATTCCCACCAACCACTGCATGTTTCCATCTGTTAGGGAACTGTTGTCGGCGGAGAATGGTGTTGAAGATTTCTGCGAGGTAGACTGAGGCCTCAGGAGGCAGGTGCTTCAAAGTTCTGTTACAGATCTCGTCACGACCAGGAGCTTTGCGAGGGTGGAGATTCTGCAGGCTGCTGATAACCTCTTCAGGGGTAATATCGTCCATTTGAAATTCATCTTCTGCTTGCAGGTATACCCTCAGCCGACGGTTGACTTCGGCGAGGTGTATGGGGTCTGCGTTTGTTTGCGACGGCCGAAAATTTGTTTCAAAGACATCGGCGAGGGCATTCGCCTTGTCTTCAGGAGTGACAGCTAACACCATGGTTGCCATTGAGAGGAGGAAGGCGCTGTCTTCGTGTGGTAAGCTTTCTTGTTTGTAGCCAGAGTGACCCGTCCTCTGGACTGAGCATGGATACTCTTGCATCCCACTCTCTATTTCGGTGCTGCAGCAGGGAAGTTTTTATTTCCCTCTGTAGTCTGTTGAGCAGCCTTCTCGTTGCTTGGTTTCTCGTCAGCTTCCATTCTTTTGCAACCCTGTTTTTGTATCGTATTTCAGCCATCAGTTGAGGGGGAAGCTGTGGAGTGAGAGCTGACCGAGGTGTCCTAATGGGTGTTGAAGCGTCAGTGGCCTCTTTGACTGCTGTCTCAAAGAGTTCGAGTGCATTGTCGATGTTCGTGATTTCAGGTTGGTTCGAAAGTTTGTTTTGGAGGATTTCTTGGAAAAGCCTCCAATTTGTATTTTTGTAATCCAAAGTAGAGTGCTTCAGGGTCTGCCATGGTCCGATCTCAATTTCCGCTGTAACCGGGCAGTGATCGGAGGATAGCCGGTTTAAGGCTGCAGTGGCGACATAGCCCTGTATATCCTTACTAATGAAGATGTCTAAAACATCTGGCCGTTGGCCGTTGCTTGGATAATGAGTGGGTACATCTGGTGCCCACACCCCCATATTAAGTCTGTTCGTCAGTCTTCTCAGGGTTACTCCCACAGCGTTAGAGTAACTGCTGTTCCAGTCGGTTTGGCATTTATATCTCCACCAATCAGGAGCTTACCGCCGATGGAGGCTAAGGCCGTGAAATCATCCTCGTTGAGCTGACGCCGTGGAGGACGGTAGCAGGAGATGATCGTTAATTTTCCGTTGGAGGTCGTCACTTCGACACCGACGGCTTCCATCTGTTGGAGTGTGGGTATGACGATCTCGTGATGAGGGATGTTTCGTTTGATGTATAGGGCTACTCCTCCGCAGGCGGTAGGCCTATCCCAGCGATAGCAGTTGTAGTTCGGCACAGATGCTCGCAGACCGGGCTTGAGATAGGTCTCGGAGACAAGGCATACATCCACATCCTGGTCTCGTAAAAACTGTCGAAATTCAGGTAATTGACTATAAATGCTGTTGGCATTCCAGGCGCAGAAAGATAAAGAGTGTAACAGGGGTCTAGCGATGATGGTTGCAGTGGGAGCACTTTGGGGAAGCCAGGGCTTTCGTCACGGCGCTGGTCATCTTCTCCAGCTGTTCTGTAAGGTTGGAGACCATTTTTAGTGCAGACTCTAGCATCCTGGTTAGCCTGTCGATACTCTCCTGTGCTTCGTTGGTTGCGCCTTTATTCTGTCTCTGTTGGAAGGCGCCTTGTAGGTTTGCATGAGAATCCTTTCTCTGCTGTAGCGAGGCATTCTCTGGTGAGCACATTTCAGGAGAACCACCTGGTAGGGCAGATTGATCCTCATGGGGCCTCTCCTCCACTCCCCTTCGAGGATGACTGTTCCCTGGTTCGCGCAGTGTCCCAGGCTTATTTTTGGGTCTTTTGCGCGGTTTGGATTTCTTCTTTCCATGGTTAGTGAGGGTCTGTTCTTTTTCTGTGACTGTGGTGCTATTTTTCTCCTTGGCAGTAGTGCCATTTTGTGGTGGCACTGCTGTATTTTTCTCCTTGGCAGTAGTGCCATTTTGTGGTGGCACTGCTGTTGGTGGTTGTTTCTTATCTGGTGGCCTTTCTTGCTCGTTTGTCGTTCCTCTTTGCCTATTACGAGCCCTTTTGAATGCAGGGCAGCCCTTATAGCTGGCAACGTGCCCGCCCCCGCAGTTTGAACATTTGGCTTCGTCCCTGCCTTTCTGAGATGTGCATTGGGTAGACTCATGCTGTCCGGCACATTTTACACAGACTGGCGGCATTTTGCAGTTTTTGGCTACATGTCCAAACAGTTGGCAATTGTAGCACTGAGGAGGACCAGTTGTAGCCCGTAGCTTTTCCACCTGGACCTTGAGATGGCAAATCGTTTCTACGCCAAAGATGGCCCTGTTTTCCTGGCAGTCGATTAAGGTTACCAGGAACAGTGGCATGATGACGTTGGTGCCTGGTCTACGAAGTTGTGCTACAGACTGGATGATGAACCCCATCTCAGTAAGCTCATTTTTTAATTCATTAGTTCAGTACAACGCATGTGTATATCTACGCCTGGTTCCGCAACCGACCAATCGCAGTCACGGAATGGTTACGTCATTTGAGTCAGCCAATCGGAAGTCGACAACGTTCCTGGGTCGTTTAGTTCCGCTATTCAGTCCAGTTTTTGTTGTTCCTTCAGATACAACAGACCTGATGATGGTGGCAGTGCAAGTCGCCGAAAGCTTGACTGTTGAAAATGTAATCCGGCGGCAATTTATAACTACTATTTTGCCAGAATCGGGGAAGCAACTTCCATCAACAAGAGTATTTCGTCCACAATTGGAAGAAATGAGGTGGGATATATTTCAATAAAACACCATTATTGATCAAAATGCCCATCCAGCACGCGGTAGAATTTTTTAAATTCTCTGAATGTTTGAACAATTATGCTCGTTTTGCAAGAGCTTGCAACGGCAACACTATGACTGCTTACCTGCACGCCATGCCTTAGCAATCTTAATCACTTATCATGGTGCCACAGTTCTATAAATCCTCCGATCAGGCCCGCCGCAAGCGGGCGTGCAAGGCGTGCACCGCACGCGGGCGGCACGTAGAGGGGGGCGGCAAATCGAGTGATCGACAGTCACCGCCTCGCGATAGTTGCTACACCATTGTCGCTGCGACGAAATTTGTAGCGTATTATGTAGCGGACGAGCGAGCGAGCTTTTTTTTTTTTTAGCTCAAATGCTGTTTCAGGCGGCCGGTGACACTCGGGGTGGCAACAATGGAGGCGGCAAATAATGTTCCAAGGGGCGAAAAATTCCTCGATCCACCACTGGCGGTAGTTAACAGGAGGCGGCATAATCGGTATTGCACGCGGGCGCTCAAACAGCTAACGACGGGCCTGCCACCGATTATCAAGTGATTCAGACCATTCCATCGGATGTTGTAAGTTTCACGAGCAGTAGTATACTTGTCAATCAAATGAAAATCTCTAAGAATTGTTGAAACACTGGGTTGGATACTAACATACTAATCTTGTGTAGTTCGCGAACGAACTAGTTCGGAAGGGCGCTCCCACATACGAACTACGCGAACTAGTTTCCAGATCTCCCGTTCGTTAGTTCGTGCGATCCTTTTCTGAAGACCGCCTTTTTTTTTTTTTTTTTTTTTTTTTTTTTTTTTGCTTTCGGCGATTAAGCCATTCAGCCAGCTCAATGTGTTTATGATCTCCTCATGTGAATTTTTTAGTTTATCCAGTGCGTTTATGCTTCCTATGTATAGACACCACAGGACGGACAGGACATTTACACAGACACACAACACTTAAACATCCATGCCCGCGGCCGGATTCGAACCGGCGACCTTCGGCACGTGGAGCTAGTGCTCTAGCCCCTACGCTACCGAGGCCGGCAAGACCGCCTTTGCAATAGCGCGGTGCTGCCCTAGATAGTCACATCACCACATGCACTTCCCATCGTTCAGTTCAGTTCAGTTACTGGAGTGTATTATGCATGGTTAGTAGCAATACTGTCAAGTTTTGGCGCGACATGGCGTTGGTCTATAATAAAAATACACTGCAAACAGGCGCATTCAAACGAATGAAGGAGTTCTGGGCCCAAAAGAGGATGAAACTCGCTGTCAAATGCTTAAAGGCTTAACGTGATCCTAGTTGACCTCACCGAATATATATACCTACACTAATATTATAAATTCGAAAGTAACTCTGTCTGTCTGTTTGTTACGTTTCTTGGGCAAAAGGGCTACTCCAATCGTGATTAAATTTGACAAGGAGATGCTATTTGACATTAGGATGGACATGGCATACCATATTCTGTATAGATAAGAACATATTATCATTAAATTATGAAAACTATCTGAACTGTGAAAGACAAACGCATAATACCTATATGTCTTTGTAATGCGTAATGTTAGAGAGCAATGGCAGCGTAGTGCAGAGGAAACGTGCTGGCTTCTTAAGAAAACTCCCGTGTGGCTTCGGGTTCAAACCCTACTGAGAGCAAAAAATTTAATGAATTGTTTTTCATAGTTTGAGCCAAGCCTAGGATTTTGTAGCAAGGATACCATGTTGTGGCAAATCTTTGGGGATAGAATAGTGCCCTAAGCGTTTACTTTATTCAGGGTATACTGGTTTTCCACAGACAGTTTTTGTGTGATCTAAACTAATAATATTACGTATGCAAAAGTAAGTCTGCGTCCTTCTTTTTTTTTTTTTTTTTTTTTTTTTTTTTTTTTTTTTTTTTTTTTTTTTTTTTTTTTTTTTTTTTTTTTTTTTGACAACTATATGTGTATACCGAAATACTTTGTATCATTAGGAACGAAATAGGATACTTTTTTCCGATATGAATAAATGAGACATGTTCGACGGTAGAATGGTATATCGATAGCGTTCCCGTCATATTATGCCGACATATCTTAGGTAACATCAGCTTTGTGTATCCAATTCTAGAAATCAAATTCTATATTTGTAATGTAAAATGACTATCAAAATATTATGTTACTTATACAATGCTATGATCTAAAGTAATGTTTATCAGTTTGGTTATAGGGTTAATAGGTTTTATTTTAGGTTATTTATTACGGTGTCATCAAAAAGGAAACATACTCCCCCGTGAACACATTTCACTGAAGACACAGATAAAAAAAAAAGCAAAATGTAACCATTATTCAGCATTAAAAAGTATTGCAGGATGCTCAAACGGAAATTTAACCCGGAAAATGAAAACAAAACAGGCTTTGATCCCATTAACGATTAAAAGACAACCATCGATAACCACAACTACCATAACAAACAAAAGGTGCAGTAGCGTTAGCAAAGCGAACGAACGTTATGTTTCTCTGGAATTCGAGATGGAAGAGACCTAGTTTGATAAGGAGCTGCGAACTAAACTGAGCGCTCTCAGTCGCGAACTCAGAGACAATATAATACCAATTGGGGGAGGGGAGGGGTTAAATCGTTGAAGCATAAGCATTTCGAAATGCGCGCGCTCTGGTGACGTCACAGAATGTTTCATGTGCGCCAATGTTAGGGGCGCTAGCGTCGGCAGCAGACGATACTTCGCCACAGATTTATACGTGCGTGAACAGTCTCTATATTATATTGTCTCTGCAGTAGAATTCAAACTTTTACCGCCAGTAACGGACCTAGCGATACCTAGCGGCTAAAATGTTAACTGCGTGAAGGCCGATTACTGATGTCAGCGCCCCTAACATCGGCGCACATGAACTACTACCACATGCTTACTGTCCCCACTTCCTCCGTAGACGTGAACACCCGGTGCGCGAACTATTATGTGCAAGACTAACATATTCTACTGTTTGTGAAAATCTCCCTAGACAATCGGAGGATGTGTAGAACAATGGAACCATCATAAGTGATTAAGACTGCAAAGAGATGGCGTGCAGGTAAGCATTTTTATTGTTTAACAGATATCTTCATTATAACTGTGTAATTATTCCTCAAATAATTTTTAGGACACATTCTTGTGCCGTTAATGACATCTGCAGTGATGCTGCTACGAGATCGCTAGTCTGGGCGAATTTATTCCTTAAAACTCACTGATCTGGGAAGGTATATATTTCCAATAGCGATGAACCAAGATTTCGGTTGACAGGAAAGACTTTCAGTTTTATTATTATCAAGTGCTGAATTTTCTACAAGATGAACAGTCTATTTGAAAAAATACTAACCTTATTTAGAGCATCATTAAAATGCGGATCTCCGAGTTGGGTTCTTATACCGAAGGCATACTTCAGTGTCTCTGCAATCCGCTGATAAGTTTTTACTTTATCTTCAGCTGGTACAAACTCGTTCAGAACGTTCATAATAAACGCGTGCAGAGGACCTGACGAAGGCAGTGGTGTTGTGTACAGGGTTACATTGTCTCTCAACCTCGTGGTTACTGGTTCTACCCAGCGCACACTGAAACGAGTTGTAACATTTCATATAGGTTTATAATACTACATTTTTATGCAATTTTGAATTTAAACGTAAAACAATGACGATAATTTTCACTTAATTTCTAATCTACCCATCTCTGTTTTTTTTTCTTTAAATATCCCTATTAATTGATCGAACTCTTCATCAAAGATAGTCTGTATTCCACGTCTCAGTAACATGTAGAAAAAATTACAATAATAATTATATACGAGCTTTATAACTATTATTATTATTTATTTTTCTGCTCTCATCAATCAGTCTTTCGACTCGCTTGATGCAATCCTCCATCCCTACTTATCTTGTGCTAACTTCTTCATCTCTACACATCCCTTACAACCCACGTCCTCAATTATCTGCTTCACATATTCTAATCTCTGTCTTCCTCTACAGTTCTTACCTTCGACTGTTTCCTCCACCAGCAAATTAACCAATTCAACATGTCTCAAAATATCACCTACCAGCCTGTCTCTTCTTTCTGTAAGCTTCTTCCACAAACTTCTTTCCTCACCAATCGTTTACAAAACTTGTTCATTTCTTAATTTGTACACTTAATTTTCAGCATTCTTCTGTAGCACCGCATTTCAAATGCTTCAATTTTCTATCTTTCTGGTATTCCTGAAGTCTATGTATCGCTACCATAATGTGCTTTGCTCCACACATAGAGTTATAAAAAGTTTTTTTTCTAATTCCTAGACCAATATTTGAAACTAAAAGATATCTCTTTTTCATGAAGGCTATTTTTGCTAGTGCTATTCTGCTTTTAACATCATTCTTGCTTCGGCCATCGGTAGTAATTTTGTTTCCAAACTAACAGAATTCACTTACTTTTCCAGTTGCATTCGATCCTATTTTTATATTTAATCTACTAGTATTGGTATCATTTCTGCTATATTTCATCACCTTTATCTTGCTTTGATTTATATTTAGTCCAAAATCTTCCTTCAGTATTTGGTTCATGCCACTCAGTAATTTCTCAATATCCTCAGCCCTTTCTGCTAACAAGACAATGTCATTAGCAAATCGTAGCATACTGAGTTTTTCTCCCTGTACACTTATGCCAAATGGAAATTTTTCTTTGACTTTCTTTATTGCTTCCTCTACATACAAGTTGAATATTAACGGGGATAGACTACAACCTTGTCTAACACTCTTTTTAACTGATGCTTGCCTCACATGATTCTCTACTTTTTTTAAAAGCCACATGATTCTTGTATAGTTTATAAAGTATTCTCCTATCTCGATATTTTAGACCTGACTTCTTTAAAATTTTGAACATCTTGTCCCACCTAACATTATCAAAAGCTTTTTCTAAATCAACAAATGCCATAAAAGTATCTTTGTTTTTCTTGATCCGCCCTTCAAGTATTAATCTTAAAGCCAGAATTGCTTCCATTGTACCGAAATTTTTCCTAAACCCAAACTGATCTTCACCTACTATGTCTTCTACTACCCTTTCCATTCTTCTGTATATTATTCTGGTCAGTAATTTTGAAGCATGTGATGTTAGACTAAATCTTTTCAGTACAATGATCATTAAGGATGGTTGTACACTTTGGACCTCCTTTACCACAGCAACCTCCAAAAACAGCAGCTATAAACACTGAGTAATTATTTTAATAAATAATTGAGAGTCGTGATGGCAGCACATAAGCAAACTCGAGTAGGAAAAGTGAGGAGCATTGATTGAAAGACTTCCAGCATTTTATTAAAGACGACTTCTATCGTGTATGTAGGTAACGGCATAAGGCTTCACAGAACTTTCGGAAATATACAACAAGTAGGATGGTCCAGCATTGACAGCTCCTCACACATGTGACATCATAACTGGGAAATCCTTAGTCCCAGATTGCAGGAAAGATTTTGCACCTGTTACTTAGTGGTTATCCTAGGACTGTGTCTGTCTGTCGTGATTTGTCATATCTGGTAGTTTATTTTATAGTCTGATTCTGGTTATTTCTTCACTAGCGGTCCAGGAGTCTTCTTGGCCACCTTATAGTGATGTCGTATGTTGGTTCGGCTCCTAGTGCTGTTATCAGAGCTGGTAGACCTCCTATTTGATGGCGGACGTTTACCCTCATCTCTCTTGGCAGATACTATGTCTCGTATCCCGGCCCGACACCGTCAAATGCCCAGAGGAAGAAATGGAGGTGGACACCCGATAGACGGCGCTAGCACCAGGTCAACTAGCGCTACCGCACAGCAGTGTTTCCGCCGCGGCCTATCAGAAGCGATTCGCCTAGTATAAATACAGCCATGCGGTCCCACTCAAGACAATGCTGTGTTAACTTCTACTCAGTTTCGTTTCCGTCTCTCTGTGCATCGCATAGTGGACTCTGACCATCGCGCATCTCGGTTCACGTTCGGTTACTCCTTTGGACTCTGTGCATCGCATATTGGACTCGGATCAGTGCGCGTCTCGGTCTACGTTCGGTTTCTTCCTTGGACTCTGCACAGCTGATCTTGGACTTTGCTTCGGTTCTCGCGTGATCGTCTCCGGGCGACCGTCCGTCCACCGTGTTGACATTTCGGCCGCCGTGCGGACACAGCAGTATGCGTGTCTGATAGCTCTGTTATGGATTGCCTGCAGCAGTTGAAGGTTGGAGGCTGCAGTGTCCTCCCAGACGACTGCTGCATTTCCGGTATCGGCCTTACAAGGGCGACAAAGATTCGAATGTCCAAATCCGGTCGCAGTGCTGACGTGAGGTTGAAGACAGGGTATAAAGTTCTCAGTCTCCCTGTAGCATTTCCTCGCTCGCTGGAGGCGTGGAGCTTCCAAGCCTTTTAGAATAGCGGTATCTTGATTTTAATCTTCGTATGGAAGGTATTGCCAACCCTGATGTCTAGACTTTAGACTGCTTGTTTCAACCTCTCTGGCATATGGAAGATGTATATGATTACCAAAGATGTTATTTGCCTTACCCACCCCCAACGGTGAGAATTTATTTCGGCGAGGTTGACTGGCGTCAACCAGAAGAAATGTCACTGAACTGTAAACTTCCATTCTCGGTGTTGTATCCCTTAAATTCAGAATTAAATATTGCTGTTTTACCTATCGCTCAAAATATACTCATTATAGTGGCAGAAAAAAATAGATCCCTTAGTTAATTTCAGGTTAACTACTTAATTCTAAAACTTACAGTTCATACTAATTCGAATTTTTAAAGCGTTCTTTTATTTCACTGAACCAAGCCACACCACAGACTGTGATATTGCAATAGGAAATCGTACCAAACTTAATATTTGTAACTAAGCCTCTATCGTGAAAACCAGTTATTTTTGTTTGTTTGTATGTCTTTACCGGCTGAAACTCACAAATGTCAGTGTTAAAGATCAACTTTTTGTTATTCTCCACATACTGTACACCACATCAAAACTCAACACCATAAATACTAATTTGTTGTATTTGTGTTATAGAAGGACGTTTGGAATTAAAATTTCAATTTATATATTCTGGAAATATTAGATGAAGTAAGGGATATATGCAAGACATGATGCCGGTCACATTTTAAGTCGTCCCGGTCTTGTTAATTAGAGAGGGGTTGGAACATTTCATCGTTAGAATTGTAGAATAAGACAAAGAGTATAATATACCGACCATGTTATTTTTAAACACAGGTTGTATTTGGTACGATGATACGAAGAGAAAAGCTCAAGACCTGAGATGGAGCATTCCGTCAAAAGAGATTAGAGTGATGTCAAAGGAATTATATGGTAGTGGAAGGGAGAGTGAAAGGAATTTATTTTACATTCTGCAATAAATTATAGCGATTGAAATTATGGCTATAATGTTTTTAAAACTGCCCATTGTTTCTTGTCAAGTTAAACGTGCTTGAAGCTGTCAAAAAGTGTCAGGTTCAATTTGTTGCCAGATGTGCCTATGCCGTCGTTATCCTAAGCTAACACCGGTGAAATCCAAACCACGACAGGTTCTTGCATAGATTCGCATAAATAAACCAAAACTTCCCTGGAGATGGAGGTCAGTTTCAGGGACCATAAAAATTCCTGCTGAAACCTTAACTGCAAACAGACCGCTTGCAACCACAATTTCATGACACCTTAACTACCCAAGCACCACATCACCCCGTGGTTGTTTCACATGTTCCTCAGCAAATATACTGTTTTCGCAAACAGTGATAGAAAATAATTTCGTGTGGAGCTATTTTAAGGGTATGGCTGTTGTTTTCCATGTTATCTCACAACGAAACCGTCAGGTATCTGGAATTTAATATTTAACAAAATTCTGGAAAATCAGAGAACATCTCGGTCTTCTGAACGTTGAGTCTTAGGTTCGTTTTACGAATTAAGACGCTTTGTTGAAACATAACAACTTGATTCTGAACATGGAGGAAGTGAAAACTAAATAGTACTCCGAAACTCAAATAGAGAAGTCATGAGTTTTCAGCTAGCTCCCGCTTCATAATTATATAGAATAATCCAATTCCAAGCAGTATGCTGGTCGAGGACACGGGTCAGCAACTACCATACTACTATTAAACAATATTTAATTAAAATTGCAATCCGATGGCAATTTCCCTACACACCCATCTTCCCCTTTCCTGCACCCACCTGCATTTGCCCTCTACAAATTTTAATTTTAAATTCTTTCGACGTTTTTGGTAAATTATTCATCATTTCTCTTGCTAAATTATTTCAATTGACACCCTAGACGGAAATATAAATTGTATTGTGACACTTATATGTGAGAGTAATTGTGTTAGATCCAACAAAATCATTCTATACGAAATTTAAGAACCGCAACATAGCACAGAAAACATTGAACGTTGAAGATACCTCGACGAGAGGCCAAACTCGTCCAAGAATAAGTAAGATCCAACAACAGTTGCATTGCTGTATTTGCTAACTAATAATTTATTAGTTTATGTAGTAACTGCAGAAGAAATGGCTTGTAGTAACTTAGTTTTAACTATAGGTCGGTTGCAAATAAGAAGATCAATTCGTCTGTGTGAGTAATACTGCTTGAAGAACTTGTGACGAAACCGTGAATATTTCGAATATTTTGGCAAGTTAATAGTGTGATCTGAGATATGTGTATAGTGTCTTTGGCGTTGGGCGTTCGTACAGCGCGGGGGGAGACAGTCGAGTGGAGTGTTACATAGGATACGGTCGAGGGAAACTAGCATGTCGTAGCCGCGTGTGTGTTCCGTGTATGCGCTGCATTAACCAGCTACCGCAGCTTCACTAATATTCCGAGGGACAGAATATTGTGTGAACAGTGTAGAGGTATCTTGTAGGCTGTGTGTGTTATTCTGAGTGATATGAGTTGCTATAAACTGTGCATGGTGAACGGCTAAGGTACTGTATATGCAAGATATTTCAGATGAAATGGACAAGGGAGGCCAAATTGATAGTGTAGCACTAGATCTGTCTAAGGCGTTTCACAGAGTAAGTCATAAAATGGTAGTAAATAAGGTAAAAACCATTGGAGTGGATAAGAAAGTCATTTGCTGGGTAGAAGAATTTTTAAAAGGAAGAAAACAGAAAGTTAGGGTAGGAAATGTAGTATCAAAAGAAGTGGAAGTAAAAATGGGTGTGCCACAGGGTAGCGTATTGGGACCATTGCTATTCATTATTTTAATGAATAACTGTGTTGATTGTTTACTATCTGAAATTAGATTGTTTGCAGATGACATAATGCTGTATAAAAGAATCAAAACGATAGAGGATTGTAAACAGTTGCAGGGTGATCTGGACAGGGTATCTAATTGGGTTGGTAAACATGGAATGAAGATAAATGCAAAGAAGAGTCAGCTTATTAGATGCACAAATAAAAAACAAAAGGTTAATTATGAATATAAGGTGGGGAAAGAATTGCTTGCTGAAGACTTGAAATGTAAATATCTTGGAATTACTTTTGATAACAAACTTAACTGGGCAGGACACATAGGACAGGTGGTAGGAAAAGGTTTCAAAGTTCTGCACTTGTTGGAGAGAGTGATGAGGGGATGTACGAGAGAAATCAAGGAATAGGGTTACAAAACTTTGGTCAGACCATTGCTCGAATATGGTAGTGTAGTATGGGACCCTCATTTTACGTATCAAATACAGGAGTTGGAGAGGGTGCAAAGAAGGGCTGCTAGATTTGTTTCTGGAAATTATCGCAGAATGCAATCAGTGACGGATATGATAAAGGAGCTGGAATGGGATTCATTGCAAGACAGGAGGAGGATGAGGAGGGTCATGGGAGTGTACAGGGCATATACTGGCGATGAGGCATGGAAAGATATTGCAATAGGTATGAAAAGTAGTGCATGGAAGGGAAAAGATGACCATGATCACAAACTGGCAATCGATTTCAGGCACAAGGGTGTGGGAAGATTCTCTTTTTTAGGTAAGGGTGTCAGGGATTGGAATGAGTTACCAAGAGAAATGATGAATAATTTACCGAAAACTTTGAAAGAATTTAAAGATAAAATTTGTAGAGGGCAAATATAGGTAGGTGCAGGATAGGGGGAAGATGGGTGTGTAGGGAAATTGCCACCGGAGCCTGTGCTCCATTGCAATTAAATTAAATTAAATTAAATTGTTTAATGATTAATTACGGGGCTTATACTCACTCTTTCCAACCTTATTTATACTCGAAACTGCATTTTTTGGTGACGAAGATTAGCTTTAGTGTCTGGTGGATTGCTTTGGATTATATGTAACTTCAGAAGAATAAAACTTAGTGAACTATGAAAGCTGACACGTGTGTGTGTTTCTCAGTTGCTTCTTCCATGTTCCCTTTGCTAATTGGATAAGTTAATTGAATAACAGTCAAAGCTAACTAGACTGGCGACCTTACGGCATTCGAATCATTTAATTAGAAAGTGGTAAAGGAAAGCACTGAACATTGTGTTAAGTCACATAGCTACACAACTGCTGCAACGAACATTAATTATTTTGAAAGCCCTAAAAACGCCTAGTTTCTTACAACCTGACTAAGTCTCGTAATTTTTTTTGAAATAAATTAAGAAAAGAAAAGCCAAATAACGAAGTAAGAGCAAAAAATATTTTATACTATAAACGCGTTTGCACTGGTCTTGTTTCCTTAGAAGTTATAGTTTCGTCTTACAACACTTATTACTTCATCTTCAAACTCATCAAATATGCTATCAATCGTGTTCTGTATACTAAGAGTGCAACAGTAATCAGGTGCTGCTTTGTCGGAAATACTTCGACTGCGGCAAACAACTTACGTTCGTTAATTGCGATCCATGGAAGCTGATACAGAAAAAAGTGGTTGTGTAATGGCAGTCAGTGAATTGGGGCTTAAAATGGGGGTTTTGGTATTTTATTCAGTGGATACTGTAAGCTGTTGAGAGCGACATGCATATGTGCGTAAGAACTGCAGACTTGCAAGTTCAGCTGTCCAAGGTTCCTGCAGCGCAGCGTAGAATATACTGTACGCGAGTACAGTGTACGTGATTATTTGCGTCTGTCTGTTTGTTTCGTTGAACGCAATTCACGAATGAAACTGCATGTCACAATTTGATGTAGTTTTGGAGAATGTTTCCAGGATTTAAATAGGGTAAGTTTTATTTTGTAGAAAGATAAAGTATTAAGAAAAAAATTCAGTAAAATATTTTTCATTTTTCGCTGAACGCGGTTCGCGTAAAACTACTGGTCGGATTTTGATGGAGTTTCAATCAACGTTCCTCCCCTTGGTGCTAGGAGTAAAATGAGGCGTGTATCATTTTGGTTTGACGCCCCAAAGTTGAAAAATTAATAGAAGAGTGTTCGCAAATTAAAACCATTTCTTTCAGACTAAATGTTTGCCAGCATATGTAGTATTTGGAACTGAAATTATTCGAGATTGAAACTGATATTCACCCACAGCACTATCCGTTGTTTGGATTCTACGTTAAATTCTAGGTAGGATTACTTGTTAGGAATACCGAATTAATCTAGTTGACTATGACTCAAGAGGATTTCCCAGTCATTAAGAAACGCTTCCGCTAGGTCATTAAAACCACCCGAAATTATTTTTTATTTAGTTATGCTTAAAAGCAATTTGTCCCTGCAAGCAAAGGATTAGATAAAGGCCGTTGTTAGAAAAAGGCAAATATAACAGTGATACTATGCGTTACTGATCAAATAGGCCGTTGACTAACTACGGTAGATCAAATAATCCAATATAAAATCAGGAATTAAGTTTTCAATGTTACAGGTAAATGCTAGTTAGCAATGAATATACTGTATTAAAACAAACCTGTAGTTCTGGAGATCTTCCATTGTCAAGACACCTCCAAGTTGTCTCATGTCGGCAACATAGTTTTCACCAAGAAAACTTTGGTAGAAGATTTCTGGTCCGAGCTCTGCAATGGACCTCAGTGTCTTCCCTAGGTTTGGTCGCTTCAGAATATCTCCTTCAACCCACACATCTCCAGTTTCTGGATTAATCAAAAGTCCTCTGCAGATAAAAAAAGTAAATTCCCATCAAAATAAATTTCATACATACATATGGAAAGCTCTATGGTGATGAAAGAGATATTATATTTCACACATCTGCAGTTTAAGAATTTCCTGCTTCATGTCTTGTGTCGTAAAATAAAATATTTTTAAATTCGGTAACAGTATAGGGGGTCTATTCATTATTATTCTTGTTTTAGAAATGGCTTTGGTACAAAGATGAAATATTCCGCTCAGTAGTGCCTAGACACTGGCTGCCACCCAGTTTTAAATTTGTGCACTCTCCCTTTATGGATTTCTGTCACTTTTATTGCTATTTATGAGTCCCTTAATGACTTTATGTCAGTTTATTGGTATTTATGGGCCATTATTTTTAAATGTATTCCCAACCCATTTTAATTGGACTGTAACTTTAAAAAAAAAAAAAAAAAAAACTGCATTGTCAGTTTCATAACTTCTTTTATTGACTGTTAAATTAATTTTTTTACCACAAATTGGTTTTTCACCCCAATGTCTTTATTAATATGAGCACAGCAGCAACCTGCTTCTCTCCCCCACACAAGCAACCAGCACAGACCTACTTCCCACACCACAGGGTAAAGCAGACGCTCCACCGTTGTCAGTACATTCGTTATCTGTTCTTCACCGTCTAGAGATCTAGCTGCAAAGAGGTCTTCACCTAATCCCGCTGGTCTTCTCCAAGGATTTTAAGTTAATATGTATCTTTTTAAATTACAACTAGTCTATAAATTATGGACATAGATATGCATAAAATACTTAGTTGGTGATTAATTCATCTAAAGAAGACAATGATTTGATGGAGCAGGACCTATCCGGCATATTTTGTATTGGTATGTAGTTTTTTTTTTTTTTAAATTCTCGTCTGCAAAGCAGTTCATATATTTATGTATAAAATACCGAACCGTCTCTTTTTCATATGAATTTAATGTTTTCATGAGCGAACGTTGGAACGTGAAACCCCGGAATAAGATCGACGAGGTTTATGAAATCAGGCCATTCTAAAAAAATCAGTCCTAAGTCCACCATCTCACGGCCGAGCCGAATCTAATGAATTTATGACTTGATACCAGGATAAGTGCTTTTCATAATAGATTTTACTCCGGTGCTATTAAAAATACCATCAACTTCAAAGAACCTATCGCCTATATTAATTTGTGCTAAAGTACTTTGGCAGAAAAAATCTGCGAAATAGTCGGTAACAAGTCTATCCCGGACGCGAAGGCTTAGGCTTTGCTGGTTAGCTACTTTAAAATTCAAGGCCACGCGCTTCCAAAATCAAAATTTTAGAATGTTTTTTGTTTATGGCTTTAGCCTCGTTGACGTGGATGCCATTAGAGGCGGGATGGGGCTGGGGACAAGGAACGGGAAAGAATTCGGCCATGGACTTTGAAGGAAGTAACCTCACATTCGCCTGGAGTGGGGAAACCATGGAAAACCAAATTCTGCATGCCCGAGCGGCGATTCAAACCCGCGTCCTCCAGAATGCGAGGCCATAGCGTTAACCGACTGGGAATTCTTCGTGAGAGGGGAACAATACAGAAAATTACGGAATATTTTTATGAAGATATGGTGATGAAAACAGCTTTCATTGAGTCACTTCACCGACAGAACTGGGCGATATCAGAGGCACGGTGATCTTGGAGACGTAGCCATTATCTTTGAAATGCAGACAGAGGTTTTGAAGCCGATTCCATTGCATAGTAAGATCTCTCATTTTATGAAACATTTTATGTTTCTTGTGTTTGGCTTCATTAAACTACCGACCTGCATACATTATTGGTTTGTTTTCTGTTACGTAGAAACATATTTCTCCCGTTAAGCAGTTCTCAAAATCTCCATCTAGAGTGTGCTTTAGTTGTGGTTGTCATTTAGCTTTGCACAGTTTATCATTAAAATTATACAGTTATTTAAATAACTAATTAAGGGAGGCAGCGGGATTTCTTTATATAATTACAAAACCGCTCATCTACATTTACAAATCACATTTACAAGTCAGATTTTTTTTTTTTCAAAGAACATTCAGCAACCATAGATCATCATTAATACAAAAAAATTAATATCTCTCTTTCTATAACATAAGTTCATTTTCTCTCAATAGTTCAGTTTTTGGCAATTTTATTTCCGATTAATGTTTGAAGCATACCAATTACGTGTAACTTCCTTTTATTCTTTAATTTTGATTTAGATTAAACTTTATACAGTGTGTCAGTAAAATTAGATGGTTATTTAAATAACTGATTAAGAGAAGGATCGGAATTTTTTGTATAATTACAAAACCGCCGCATCTACATTTACACAAGTCACAGATTTATTTACAAAGAACATTCAACAACCATAGATAATCTTCAATACAAAAATTAAATTAATACTTCACTTTCTGTCGAATAAGTGACTGTGGAAGGATATCCACCATAAAATGTTCTTGGTGAGCACGTAACTTTGTTTCAAATGTTTCTATTATTTACATCATTCATCCTTTGTGTATTTCTCAAAAGAAAACAAATAATTTGGAGACTTTGTTTCAAAACAAATTTGAAATTCTACAAAATAAAATAGCAATTAAAAAAATACAAACAGAAAAAAAATTCTCGGGTGGTGGGATCGAACTGAGGACTGCCCGCTTATCAACCCACCGCCTCAACACGCACGGTTAAACCGACGTTATTTATAAGTGGTTTACCGTAGCGGTATAACTCATTTAAGCACAATTTTTACACTTTTTAATCCCAGATTTCCCTTAAACAGGAGCCCACCAGAGAGAATTGCTTTAGGGCGAGAAACCGCAGGTGACGTATTATTTACCAGACTTGTTCGTTCTACAATAGCGATTTCCAAACTGAAGATCTCTCCTTGCCAGCATGCACGAATAAAAATAATTATAATTTATTTGTGTTTTGCAAAAATAATGATTGATGGCACATCTAGAATTGACTCTGAATTAGTATGTTCAATGTCACGTCTTTAGGTGTGGCAGTTATTTCAAAAAGTGTACCACCAGGTGTGCACAATCCGTCGGCTAGTGTAAGGGCTCACTTCGCCACCCCTCATGAAAAACTACGTGGTATGTCTATGAACCTCCTTCCCCCCACGTAGCTCAGCGTAACTTTGCAGCCAACCCCTCCCTCCCCTAGACCGAATCACGTAGTTTATGGACGCTCCCTAAACAGCTATAGAAACAATAAAACGCCAGTAAGGGGCTCATAGAATCAATTTAGGAGGTGCACAAATTTAAAACAGAGAGAACTCTCATTTTACCACTGCTTATATTAAAGTAATTTCAAAATGAAAACTTTTGTTCATAAATAATAAACTATCCTATTATATAAAACGCTAACGTGGCGTCTGCATGCGTCGTCTATAGCTGCTACACGTATTGGCTACAGAACGCTCACGTGACAGCCGTCACTCGCCAATCAACAGCCACCATATTGCATTCCTTCCTTCATGTTGCATTTTGTTTATTTACTACAGTTAGATGCAGAAACTCGTGTAAGGAGAATGATGTTCGATGTTTATGTTATATTATTTGTATCAGTTATACGCCAAAATTCATGTAAGGAGAAGGGATTCAATATTTACGCTATTTTATCTGTGTCAGTTATAAGGCCTAGGTTAAACCATAACCTAAAATTTTTTCGGCGGACGGTAAGAAACAGTGAAGAGTATTTAAAACTCGGAGAAACGTAATGATGTATTGGTCAAATAAATAACAGTTATCCGTTTTCGAAATTATAGTCTGCGTGATCTTAAATAAAATGCATTTATTTATGCAAAATCCTAACCAAATACTCTGATAATCTGACCAGAGTAACGTATTCACATAAGAAAAGATATCATTAAAAATTACTAATTCATTTCTCCTTATAAGCTTTTCCAGAATAAATTCTTACTACCATTATATATGATACCATTAGTTTTTAATATATGTGTTAACTATTAAATGAGATTTAATATAAACTTTTGATTAGATTTAAACAGTCAAGGATATGACTATTTACAGTATAAGCGATATGACACTCGGAATACAACAACGATATTATTGCCGCAAGATAGCAGTGTGCAGAGATATTAGAAATACGGAGAAGCAGGGAAAAAATTAATGCGAGGCAATTATGTGTCACAAAGTTACAATTAGTACCTTCGTTTCAATTTACATATTGCTTTTTATTTATCTACGACAACCAGATGCAAAAATTCATGTAAGGAGAAGGATATTGTATGTGTACATTATATTACCTGTATCAGTAATGAGTACTAGGTTAAAACACAACCTACGATTTTTTTATTTTTTTTGGCTGGAGGTAAGAAACGATGAAGTTTATTAAAAACTCAGAGGAAGTTTACACGAAATGTACGAATCACGAAATATATCATTCAGATAAATGGCAGTTATCCGTTTTTGATATTATACTTCCCGTCATTTAAAGTAAAATAATGTAAATAAATCGCTATTACTGGAGATCGCGATTCTGCCAGGAATTGCTGTGGTAAAATGCAAGAATCCTCTAGAAATATTTTCCGTAGTACATTTAACTGTTTTATGCCCGTCCAGGATATATTACAACCTAATTTCTGCTTGAAAATAATGGTATTCTACAGGCTGTATTACAACGGAATCACTACTTAAAACCAATATGTCTTGCGATTGACTATAGCATTTGAGAGAAGTAGAAGATATGATTTTCGAAAGCAATATTAATGTAGGGTTGGGGTTAAGTTGACCAGAAAGCTCACCGACACATTTGATTACAGCGTAATTCACTCTGAAATGAGTTTTACAAACCCATTAAACTGCTTTCATATGCGCCAAGTTACTGAAGGTATTAATAAATGCGGGTGAATTTAGTTCGTACCTATCGTGCTGAAGTGTGCCTGGACTAGGAATAAAACTGATATTACATGGATAGCAAAAGTTTCTGGATTCCTAATTTATTTTTCATTTTATTGGTTCTATACATCCGCCCTCATTAATTCAGTAGAAGTTACTACTGTATTGCTGTGTAGAACATTATCAAATCAAGGCCACTAGCATTATCTAATAACAATCCCGTATAATTAACCAACTGCAAAATAATAATAATAAAATGAACTGCCAGAAAATGGCGTTCAAACCGTCATTTTTGACGGGCTAGAAGCTAGTGTTAAATATGAATAGTAAATTTTCGGGGTGTTCCTTTTTCATGAAATCAGAAACATAGACCTATTACTGAACTCGCACAGTCACCCATAGTCAACACAGCCTATAGATTGAAGTATACCATTCGGTAATGCTCAATGTAGATTAGCACTGTCAAATTAATTGGCTTGATTTAATGTTTATATTGCCATCATTATTTATGTAAGTTAATTCGATTTGATTATAATGTTGGAATGGTTCAGGGTCGCACTGTTATCGTGAGTGACATTTAATGGAATTGATTATTACATAGGAGAATGGACTGTGGTTCTTTATTTAGAGAAATTGGAGAGTTAAATAATGCAGACTGCGTAGTGCAATGCGGTCATAAATTTACAGGCCAAGCATTCTCGGCAAAAATAAAGCGACCTAATTCAAACAATGGATGGCGGAGCGTCCCGTTGATATAGCAGTCATAAATTTGTCGGCCAGACATTAGGGAGCGTCCATAAACTACGTGACTCGGTCGCGGGGTGGGGGGGGCGGTTTCCGATCCAAACCACGTAGATTTCCATTAATATATTTTTAAAAGTTAAAATGAGGTACAGAACACACAACAACATGTGAATATTTATTTAATATTTAATTTAATAAAATTGCAATGGAGCGCACACTCCGGTGGCAGTTTCCCTAAAAAACCCATCTTCCCCCTTTCCTGCACCCGCCTATATTTGCCCTCTACAAATTTTAACTTTAAATTCTTTCAAGTCATATTCCCCGATTTTTTAGCTAAGTGATAAAAACCCATCACTCGTCACAAAAAATGAAATCACATCCAACCAGCAGTGCTATTCACGGTTTGTGGTACAACTGGCCCTACTAACCTGCCAAAAACAGTTTAGTTTATCGCATGGTGGCAAAAATGTTATAGCAAAACACCAGAAATGTAATGAACACAAGAAAAAAGAAGGGATTGTCAGGCACACTTTGTCATTCAGTTCATTCGAATGTGAATCAAAACTCGATCGTACTTCGTATAACAATTCTAAAATTTCTGAAAAATTGTCACTTGAAAGAACAAGAGCCAGTGGGATTGCAAATAGTGGTTTAGATTCGGCATCTACGCAATAAGCGATCGAAACTCTTCAAAATGATACATTTTATAGTGTCCAAACATGATGATACAAAACAATTTCCGCCGATGTTAAGACTTTACAGCTAAACTACAAATTCAAAAAATTTGGGTTTTATGCAGATGTAAATGAAGCACAATCGGATATGTATAAAAATTTAGTGACACGGCTGAAGGAGCCCAGTATTACTAGTTACTAGGCAGATGATTCAAATGTGAACTTTAGGTGCCCTAATTCAGTTTTGCCAGTGAATGCACAAAGATAATGATCAAATTATATCATTGGGATGTCATGCACACATTTTGCATAACAGTGTGAAATATGCTCTGGGTATGAGTAAATTTGAATTGTAGAATTTCATCCTGAAACTGCACAGTCGTTTTTCATACTATGCCAAACGAGCTCAAGTTATAAAAGAATTTTACAAGTCGCATGAATCTGAATATTTGCTCTCATGGAATCAATACCGGTTTCAAACGCGGCAATTGAAAGGAAATTTTTTCAGACTAATACAATTTTGTCTAAGCTTTTATAATTACGTTATTAAAAAAAACTATGATAAAACCAATTAAATCTAACACTAAATACAATTTTAATAAAAATTAAATACTTTATACTTATTAACAGAATACAATAAATACTTAAAATTCAACTTGAAAATACATTATTTCTATAATATTTTGTTACTAGCGGTAGTCAAAAAGTCTGACTATTAATATAATATTTAGCAATAATATTACTAACTTCTTATTATAATAAACAGATACCTATAGAAAATATCTCTGTCCTCCATATATCATAAAAAGAGGATTAAATAAAAAAATATTTTTTGGGGTTGTCCCGATTTGTCCCGAATCCCGATTTTCTTGACCTTCCGTCCCGATTTTTACAACCTGCATCTGGCAACACAAGTTACGACTCCTACATATGATGGGTGACCCATGGAGGAAGGAAATATATGGAGGAGAAATGACGTTAAATCGGTGACGCCGGGATCCTACTGCGCATGCGCGGCGGTTATAGCGGACCGAGCTCAAAATATTGCATTTTCACATTGTGCTCCATGTAGTAAAAATTTGATTTTGTAATAGTTCTAAGTTTTTTGTAATGCCAGCTTGTGTTGCATACGGGTGCACAAATTGGACAGATAGGAAAAAACCTGGAATATCATTTCATTTGTAAGTTGTATTGTATTTATTGTTATTGAAATGTTCAATAGTTTTCAGTCAGACTAGCTACTACCATTAAAGATTTATTCATAACTCTCAAATGGATGACTTTGTTTTCAAATATTTGTTGGTGTAGTGCAGCCAATCGTCATACCTTACTATTTTGCACATCATAGACTACCATTACTTTATACGAGTGTTGTAAAGTCTAATTTAAGTGGGTCATGTTTACATCGTGATTGAGTTGTGCATTCTTTCGTTACGTTTGCAGTTTCTACTGAAACTGTGGGATGAAATTAATTGTGATAAATTGTGCTTTGCGAAATATGAATCGTGATGAAGGAAACGATGTCGTTATACGAAATGTAGTTCGCGTTGCAAAGTTATGAGTGTGTCTACAAAGTTTGTTTTTGTACCAAATTATGCCCTGTATGCTCCAAGCATCACTGTAATCACCAGGCTGTCGCAGTTTGATGCTTGATTCTTATGTAGCTCGAAGAGACAAGTTGAAAATCAAGAGTACCATTTTTTGTTATATCTCCCTTAGTTCTCTGGATATCGACTAACAAAAATTTGTTATAGGTATGGTGTGGTTATAATTCTTTGTGCTTTTGGTGACATTTTTATTCTGTTCTATGCCCCATTTCAATGTAACAACAAGCGGCAGTAATAAAGGAAAACACACACACTGCATGTAATTCATTGTGGTTAGGACGGAATAATTTTTTGGTCCAGGCCGCATCTCCCCCTCACGTCCACAATTTGGAGACACAACAGTAAGCGAGATATTGAAAAATGTTTACTCTTTATTTTCGATTTGTTTTCGTCATGTTACATTAGAATCTAACATCAAATTTCTTCTGCATTTCATTCAAAAACACCTCACGTTTGAGACGGTATATCACGATAACTAAGCAAAATACCGAAAATTTGTATTATTCGTTATCTTTTCTTCTCATTGTGTTACGTAAGAGTCCATTATCAAATTTGATTTTGGTCAATTTTTTTCTGAATTTTAACCAAGAACACCACACCTTTGAGAAAGTATATCTCGAGAAATAAGCGAGATTTCAAAAAAGATTATTCTTCATTTTTTATTTGTTTCGTCGACTTACATATTAATCCATCATCAAATTTTGGCTCCACGATTATGGTAGAGTTTCCTGAATATATTTGGGCATGTTCCCGGTGATTCTTGGGTAGGGTAATATGGCGTCCCCCCCACCCTCCCCACCTCTCTCCACCCGGCTTCACTTCAGTGCGTGTTAAAGGTACCTTGCGTCGGCTCCATATATTCCTTCCTCCATGGGGTGGCCAGCGGTGCCCCAAGGAGGACAATGTTACCTGCCGTCTAAAGGCGCGTGGTAGTGGACGCCTTTCATCTTTGCCGCATATGCTAGCAGGGACGTCGCGCCTCGACCCACCGCCAGGCGGTAAAAGAAGAAAGGCGCGTACTGTCACACCGCGCGCCGTGGGAATGCGGCTTAAAGGGGACGCCGCGGGCTATCTGGTTCGACACAAGACGCCTACTTGCAGGCTTGCACCGCGGCACATCAAGGGGGGTGGCAAAACGAGAGATCGACAGTCGCCGCCACGCAGTGTATTATGTAGCAGGCGACCTTTTTTTTTTTTAGCTCAACAGCTGCTTCGGCGTTCGGCGACACTTGGGATAGCAACAATAATGGGGGCGGCAATCTCACAGTTTTTTTGACCCGGTTCGGAAATTTCCTAGATCTACCACTGGCTGTAGTTAGACAGAGGGCAGCATAATCTGGATTGCGGCCGGGCGCACATTGACGCGCAGTCGACGCAGCGCAGCACAGTTTCTGTGTCTCTATGTTTTGGAGCGGAACAGCGCGTATTGAGAGCAGGGCAGCGCAGTACTGCGCCGCACGTGGCCTGCGCGACGTTGTGATCACGACACAGAAACTGTGCCACGCAGCTCACTCGTGCCGGTTTTTGCCGTAACACTTCTTGCGTTATTTATAATCTTGCTTTACTTATAATCATTTTCAACTATGAAATAAGAAAAATTGATTAATCTGGTGCGTAACCAAACTGCGATTCACAATATCAGTCATAAAAAATACATAAAAATTAAATTTAAACAAGAGATTTGGACAATGAGCCCAACAAGTGGGGAGTATATTCAGCATTTATTTACCATACAACTGTCCACTTACAATTTTCGCTTTTTTTTTGGGAATTCATTTTTAATAAAACTTTCAAAAAGATTGATATATATAGGCTATTATCAAATTATTTGTTTTCTTATTATTTGTACTACATCATTCAATAGTGTCCCCGAGAAACACTAAATTTGTTGACACTGCTTTTTAAGTTTCAAGTGTTTATGTTCTGTTATATAGTTTTCTTAAAAATATAATATGAAATAAAAGAGAGAAACATTCTTATAAATGTCATATACCGTCAAACGCTAAATAATTAAATAAATAACCACGAAAATACAGCGAGATTTTCTTCAGTTCTAATAGATATTTGAGCTTTGTCGAGAAAATAACAGGTTACATTATGCCGTGAATCTCCGCTCGAGTCATCCGGAAATTATCTTTTGAGAATTCTCTTTTCACTGCAAAAGCCAGATGAGAGTTTCTTCTTTTCATATACTCACTATTGCATAGTTTTATCTAACTCAGCTTCTGTTAAAGTAATAACAATTTTCCAAGCTCGGCATCCCAACCTGATTCAGAAATCAAAAATGGAGTTTTTGCATCGACTTGTTTTTGGTTACGCTTTATTGTCGTTTTTTCGCACAACACAATGCTTTGTAAACTGCGCTCTAATATGCGCGAGTAACTGCCTGTCTGTGCTGCCCTGCCCTGCTCTGCGCTGCCCCTACTGCGCCACGCAGCTCAATGTGCGCCCCGGGTAAGAGCTAGCGGAGGGCCTGCCTACTTGCCCAACTCTTATTGTCTAAGGTAATTTCACTTACTCAATCAGCACCAAGTGACAGAAAAGCTCCTGATTACAGAAATTTTTAACTGTAAATTTCACTGTCTCGGAAAGAAACAACCATTAATCCGTGGAACTAATTGTTTAATTAAATAAAGTAATGGCTTCCATTTTGTTTCAATTAAACAAAGTCAGTTTATGTTTTCCATTATCATTCATGTTTCAGTTGTAAGGTACGACAGCCCTTTTGATCAGTGTCACCACGTTAAGAAAACAAAAGTCGCTAGATCTGGTCTCAAAACTCACTAGAAAGCGGGATATTTAGAACTAAAAGATTCGATAGATATCGCTAAATAAAATGGTGAGGTAAGTAACATAAAAATATGTTAATAATTATTATTTTCATTAAATTAAACATAACATTATATTAAAAATCAACTTCAAATTCCTTCAATCGGTATTTCTTCTTCATCATCTTGTTGTATTGTTGGAGTTGCAGAACTTGCAGATGTGGAAGGATGAGATGAATCGTCAGTCTTAAATTTAAAAGAGTATTTAGTATCTTAACCAATTGCAACAATTACATCAGCCAGAAGCTCGTAAATGTAGCAGTTTTTCACAATTTTTAACTGATTCCTTATAACAGAATGCTATCAAGAGTATTTACAGTTTTCCTAATTCTCAAATTGTTTTTAACAATGTTCATTGCACTGAAAATCCTTTCTACTGCGGCATTCGAGTGAGAAAGTGATAGGATATGGCTAAATCAGAAAGGCATTTATTCCAGCGCCATTCTTGTACTGGGTAAGCTATATTCCGTTTTCAAAATATTATGTACGCCATTATTTATCCGAGTCATGACAGAGGCATTACCAACCCCAATTCCAGTCAAGTTTTTTGAAACTCTGCAAGGTTGAATATCACTAAAAATCACCAAATATTTTTTTAGTGATAACATATTTAAAATATCTTTTCGAGCTTCAAAATTCACCAAATCTAGCGACAAAATCTGCTTTTGATTAATGTCAATGATCATTTCGGTAGAACCATACCCACAATCATTTATTAACTAATTAATTAATCAAAGTTGCTTATTAAAATAATAAATCACAGAGAGAACCAGATAGGACATCTCAATATATATGCTATCCGGTGACCCTAGTTTTTCTGTAATATGGCGCTATTTTTTGTGCTCATATATGTCACTTACCTTAGTGTCTCACTTTTTTTTATTTTAGGTTCCACCTTTTTAAAAACCTTTGCCTGGTAAGAGCTGACTTCAAACCCATTCTCACTTATATTAACTGAAGGGTATACAAGGTCCTTCCATTCTACATTTCCACTTTTAAATTTGTTGAAAGCTTCCCAGTATCCTTTGAGTTCACCTGGTACACCTGAAGCCAGACCTCCTGAGAGACAAAAACATTAAATAGACTTAGTAGGAAAGTAACCACTAAATAAATATATATCATCTTCCTCGGATTTTAAAGGTAACAAGATTCAGAGTTTAAATTTCACAGGACAAGCTTTTAGGGTTGCAGTAGCACATCACAGTGAACATAACATATTGCTTGTCGATTACCACAGTGATAATAATCTACAGGACAGTCTGTAGAGTTGACGAATCAAACTAGATTAGATTAAAGTCTGGCTGTTGTGGGACGGTACATTCAATTCTTAAAACACGTAACAGAACCAGCTAATGATTTCCAGCTAGTTACTTAGCTTAGTATCCATAAATTTCATACATGTAATCCTTCATTTTGCGGCCTAGGTACAATAGGAAATTAATTTGCGAGATAAACGAGATAGATTGAACTAATGATATTAACGAACTTGAATTTGAACGTAATTGCTACCACAAAAGCGATATTTCGATTATGCGAGGAGAATTAATCAGAAAAACAAAATATATTTATTGATTAATAGAGAGAAAAAATTTTTTTTAGACTTCTGGCGTAATAAATTTCATAATACCGCAGCGTTTTAAAGGTTCTCACTTTCTTTAAGGAATAAAGATACTATATCAAAAAATATATATATCTCGGGCCATTACAAGAAAAAATAATGCACTGTTGATAAGTTTGTTTAATGTATAGCTGTCTGATACAGATAAACTGAATGTTATGCAGCTCTAAGATAGCTAAAAGCCAAATGAAACTCATTAGTAGTTTGCAGGAGAGTGTGGGATCCGCTGAACTTAATTTTTAACAACTAGAGAATGAGATTTAAATGCATTTATTCTGGCGTTTCGTATGATGAAACGTCAAAATAAAAGTGTTAAGAAAGAGGTAACAGGTAACGTTCAATAAATACATGGTATGGTATTAGATTACCAGCATGTCAATTATGTGGAATGGTGCGGATAATTAGCGTCTTTTTCTTATATATATATATAGAACTGTTTTGAGTACATTTTGCATGAAAGACTGGTATGATAATGTCTGATCGCTCGTTATTGACGCCTTTTTCAGCTGCATAATGATCTTGTGCATCAAATATCCATTTCTGACTGTTGTTAATGGACGGGAGTTTGATCAACCACTAGACACAAGACTCAAAATAGAGGATAGAATTATTTAAAGCTGATTATATTTTGCAGCCTAAGCATCTTCTGAACGATGCTCTTCATAGAATTGAAACTCTGCTTAAGTGATCAGTTTCTGTTAGTTTTTTTAACTTGACTGATAAGGAGGCAGTTACACCTTCGTGCAAAGCGTATCGGATGTAAACTGCTGATAGTGGAACTGGGGTTACCAACCACACTTCTTTATAAAGTATCAAACTTTATTTTTGGTATGTATACTTAATTACTTATTACTCTCGTTCCATACATACCTGCTCAGGAAAGAACTTTGGGATGTGGAATATGTCATGGTAAATATTTACACATACACGATAAATAATTATTATTATAAAAATACTATATATTAGAAACAATCAATATCAAACAAATAAAACAAATATTAATTTTTACAACTGAACTATAGAAAAGGCATATTAAATACAATTAATTCTTCTGAACAAATTCTCGGATGGAGTAGCAGGAATTGCCTATAAGATAATCCATCAATTTTTCTTTGAATACATCTACATTAGATGCAAACTGTATTATACTCTTATGAAGTATATTAAGCAGACTGGTCTAAGAGTAATTAACATGTAAAAACACAGTCGGTATTGTTATTAGTACTAAGGGGAGTTATTTTTATTTCTTGTATAGAAATTGTGTAAATGCGATGTAGTTAAAATGTGTTGTGACAAAGGTCATGAGAGAATATAAATACTGAGAAGTCAATTAATAATATTGACGGTTTTTACAAAATAGTATGCAAGAAGTTCTTGGTTTTACCCTACAAAGTGTAGGGATTGCTCTTATCTGTGGTACCGGGTACAAACACTTTTTACTTTTTGAAGAGTACCATATGACAGAATTAAAATAAGAGTACTAATGTTTCGTGAATTCCAAATCTGCTGTTAGAGAAAATGTTCTCATCGCAATGGCGGCTTTGCTTAACTTTTTCAGTAGAAATGTGACATGTTCTTGCCAATTGTGTTTCTCATTTTAAATTAATTTAATTGCAAAGGAGTGCGGTGGCAATTTCCATACAAAGCCATTTTCCCCCTTTCCTGTACCCACCCGCTTTTGCCCTCTACAAATTTCAACTTTCTCTATTTTTAGTAAAGTATTCATCATTTCTCTTAGTAACCTATTCCAATTCCTGCTTCATTACCTACCAAAGAAAATCTTCCCACACCCTTGTGCCTCAACTGAGGGCCAGCTTGTGGTCATGGTCATCTCTTCCCATCCATACATTACTTTCAATTCTTACTATTCTTATTCATCTTTCCATGCCTCACACCAATATATGCCTTGTAGACCCTCATGATTCTCTTCACCATCCTCCTGTCTTCCGTTGAATCCCATGCAGGCTCCTTTATCACATCGGTTACTGATTGTGTTCTACGGTAATTTCTAGAAACAAATCTAGCAGCCCTTCTTTGAATCACCCTTAGCTCCTGTATTAGGTATCCAAAATATGAGTCCCATACTACACCAAAATGTTCAAGTAATAGTCTGAACAAAGTTTTGTAAGCCAATTCCTTTACTTCTCTCGTACATCCCCTCATCACTCTTTCCAACAAGTGAAAGATTTTTCCTACTACCTGTACAATGTGTGCTACCCAGTTGGACTTGTTATCAAATGTTATGCCAAGATATTTAAATTCTGAGTCTTCAAAAGGAATTTTTTTCTCCACCTTATAATCATAATCAATCTTTAGTTCTTTCATCAGTTTATCTAATAAGTTGACTCTTCTTTGGATTTATCTTCATCCCATGTTTACCAAATCATTTATTTAAATGCCAAGGAACTATATGATCCTTGTTTCCAAGATTGTGTTAGCTGATGAATATTTCAATATTTTGAATAATTGTAATGGGGGTTTTAACAAAAAAAAAAAAAAGGAATAAATAAATAATTTTTAAAAGTGCGGTATTAAACGGCGGCTGTGGAAGCGCCGCGAAGTGAACAAAGCTAAAATGCTGACAGTGTTGTATCAGCAGAATTGCGCAACGGTCACGCGCGAGACAAAGGGTATTGAACGAAGTAAACGTGACCAAATGGAAACTGGGCTAACCTATCCTTCTAGAACATTCTGGAGGTCACCGACCCAATCACGCGCCAACGTTCGAGCACATTCGATGCAAAGACAGGGATCACATGTACCGGTGTGTGGGTTATGGTATAAAAGCGAGGCAGCAGAGTGCCTTGACTTCTCAGTTTGAAAGTATACCAACGGAGCCACTATGTCGGATTTGGCATCGACGTCGAGATGCCAGTTGGGTCCGCTCCTAAATACCAAAGTTAGTCTGTAAGTCTACTTCTACAGTTTGGTGGAAACTAAGCGTCTTGGATCCTTTGCTGAAGGGAACCATTTAACAAGTGTAACCATCTGAGGGCACTGGCATAATAAATGGGTAATAGTATTTGAAGACTTTGCCTAGCCCATGCAGATACAGCCGACGGACGCAAGCAAACGGAGGACTAGCAGGACGAGAACTGAAGCAAACAGATCCAACCAAATAAGTGCCCAGTAGAAAGAGCTGCCTTTGCCCAATCCATCCTGTCAACCAATCGACTAGACCCTCTAATACAGTCGATTACAAGTGGTGCCAGAAGAAAACATCCAAAGGTACAGTGGTGCCAGATCAAAACATTCAGAGGCAATTAGTATCCAGTGGTTCCAGAAGGAAACAGTCAGTTAAAATTAGTCGCAAATAAATAGAAACAAAAGTAACTAAGGAAGATTCAAGGAGCAAAAGGAGGGGACCCAGGCTGTTATAAGAACACGAAATCGTCAAGTGTTACAACACCGGGTGTGGTCTTCAAACAGCGCTTCAGATCCGGTCTTCAAACAGCGCGGCGGATCCGGTCTTGAAACAGCTCGAGGCGGCCATTCAGCAGAGCAGCAGCAGTGGATCGGCGCAGTAGCTTAGGGAACTACGAGACCAGCCGGCCAAGGTTGCAGTAGCAGCCCTTCACATTCGCCTACAGAGCGGCATTAGAACAGGACCGTACGCTGCGGCGGACAACCCAAAAGGGGGCGTTGTCCGGCTCTTTGAATCATCGCGGTGAGAGATGTTTAGTTCAATAATCGCATTGACCTCACGGTATCAGCAGTGTGTGAAAGTAAGGCTTGTAAATTTCTGATCGACTCAGGAGCAACTGTCACCTTTCTGAGCGCAGAGAGATGTGGGTCAGACGGGCTGAAACCTCCAAATTTCAAAATCACGGGTATACATGCTCCTCAGGAAATCGCAATGTTAGGCATCAAAGAAGTATAATTTAGTATAAGGAGAGAGGATTTTTTTACGGCGGTATATGTGGTTCCCACGATGGGTCCAAAATTTAAGGGGATCTTAGGAGTAACATTCCTGCAACAACATAAGGCGGTATTGGATTTATCGAATTGTTCTATTAGTATAAGGAATCGCCTAGCCGAAGGGCTTCTGATAGAGTTTCAAGGCTCCAGCACGTATCCAATGGAAGAGCCTGATATCACTCTTTCTGCAATATGGATACACCAGCCAACCCTGAAGTCCGATGCTGCATATGACGTGCCAGGATCTACAGGTAAAGTATTATTGATACGATTACCGAAAGAAATGGAGGCTGAGCAGGAGCAACTGTGCTCATAGACCCGTTACCGGTGAACGAGTTCCTAGACCAGAGGAAAATTTACGTAAAAAGGTGCGTAACTAATGTTTGGGTAAATAGGAGAGGAGATGTGTTCCAGTTATAATAGAGAATTTTAGCGAATGCAATGCAGAAATTCCGCGGTTTCAGATAATAGCAAATTAAGTAAGTGTAGATGATTTATTGCTCCCTGTACCTCATCCAGGAGAGGGTGGAGAAATTAGGACACAACAGGTAAGAAATGGTTCAGCCAACCAACGATTAATATTGAGGAAAAATTGGGGCATTTATCAGGAGCTCAACAGGAAATCTTAAAAGCACTATTGGAAGGGTATTTAATTTTGTTTTCACCAAAGCAAGCCTTACCAGCCACTAGCCTCGTTGAACATAGAATTTTGACGGGGGATGTCCCCCCCATTCATCACCGACCTTACCACCTTCCGATCAGTCAAAGACAGATTTTAGATGAACTAATTGATCAGCAATTACGTGAGGGGGTAATTAGGCCTTCAAACTCGCCGTGGAGTAGTCCTGTTGTTTTGGTAGGAAAGAAAGCAGCAGAGGGCGATATCAAGTACCGATTTTGTGTAGATTACCGACACTTAAATAAGATGACGGTACCGGACATATATCCGCTCCCATCAATCTCGGAAACAGTAGATTACCTAGTATATTGTCAGTATTTTTCCACCTTAGATCTATAGTCGGGATATCATCAGGTTAAGATAGCACAACAAAATATTCAAAAAACCGCAATTTGCGTGCCAAATGGCTTATATGAATATTGCATAATTCCATTTGGTTTAAGGAATGCACCAGCGTCCTTCCAGCGCCTCCTTGACACGATTTTGCGTGACTTTAAGCCAATATTTAGTCTCGTATATATCGATGAAGTCATCATAATCTCCAAAAATTTTGAACATCAATCAAGTCTTCGAGAAGTGTTTGAACGATCAGGAAAGCCAACTTGACACTGTCCTATAAGAAATGCCACTTTGCAATTGCCTCAAATCAAATATCTTGGACACTTAATCTCAAAAGAAGGGATAAAACCTCACCCTAGTTTAGTTTCCACAGTGAGAGATTTCCCTCCTGCAGCGAATGTTAAAGAATTACAGTTATTTTTGTGATTGTCTAACTATTATAGAAAATTCATTAAGGGGTATGCAAACATTGCTAAACCACTAACTAAACTGTTGGTAAAAGGAGCTAAGTTCGAATGGTCGCAGGAATATCAAAAGGCTATGAACATGTTAAAAAATTTTTTGACTACACAGCCCTTACTAGCTATCCCCAACCCATCAAGAAAATTTCGCTTGACGACGGGCGCTTCAGATTTTGCAGCTGGAGCTGTCCTATTGCAGGTCTTTGATGATGGGGAAAAGCCGATATCTTTCGCGTCATGCCAATTAAATCCTACAGAAAGCGGTATTCAGCCACAGAGAGAGAACTGGCTAGTCTTGTGTGGGGAATTATATATTACCGGACGTATCTATGGGGTAGAGAATTCACAGCTATAACCGACCATAATTCTCTTCTTTGGTTGTTAAACCTTAAAGTCCGTCAAGTAGATTGATGCGGTGGGCGCTGTAACTTTCCGAGTATGATTTCACGGTCGAAGTCAGACCTGGTCGGGAAATCGGGAATGCGGATAGCCTGAGCAGGAAAATAAGGACGATAGAAGCACAACAGCCACTGACATTAGCACAGCTACCGTTGCACCAATCCAAAGACGAGCAATGTGCACGTTGGCGTCAACACCCGCGATTTGTGCTACGTGAAGAGGTGCTGTATCGACAAACCAGGCAGGGAGAAAGAGTGGTAATACCTGCATCCTTACGTGAACTAGTAATGAAATTACACCTTGATTCGTTCTATGGTTGCCATGCAGGATACAAAAATACGAACCGCTTAATAGCTAAATCATAATGGTGGCCGTCGCGCCAGAGGGACGTGAGAGAGTACGTGAGAAGCTATGTTATCTGTAATACACATGCGGGTGAGACTAGAAATAGGGAGAAATTACAACCTTTTACCGAGACTACAGCACAATTTCATAGAATTCATTTAGATGTTTTGGGGCCGTTCCCTAGGAGTGAACGGGGTCACGCGTTCATTTTGACCATCATAGACGCTTTTTCACGATATCTGATAATGGTTCCTCTCGGGGATCAGAGTGCGGAGGAAGTTGCTAGGGCTTTCGTAGTGAATTGGGTGCTAGTTCATGGGACAGACAAAGGATCGAATTTTCTGTCAGAGCTATTCACACAAGTATGAAGATTATTGGGGATAGAGAAATTAAAGACGACGACATTAAATCCCGCCGGGAATGGACGAGTGGAACGATGTCACAGAACAATTATAAAAGCTCTAAGTTGTTACGTGAACAGGTCACAAAGAAATTGGGACTCAATTTTGCCTTTTATAGTGAGCGCATGTAACACCAGAGTTCATACCTCCACAAACAGAACGCCATACGAAATACTATATGGACGAGACATGAACTCACCGTTGTAAATTTTTCCAGTACCCAAAGAGATTACAAAACCCGGAAGTAAGGGGTCTAGCTAATAAATTACGCAGGATATGGAGCAGTGTGCGAAAGGCAAATTCAAAATCGTTAGCCAAGCAGGCAAAAGCTTATGACAAAAAAGCGAAACCACAGGTTATCCCGGTTGGTTCTTTTGTTTTGTTGAATAGGCCTTATAGGAAGCCAGGATCATGCTCCAAATTTAATTACTCTTGGAGTGGGCCATTTGAAGTGGTGTCCATTTTGTCGCCTGTCACCTTGAATATCAGGTTAGCCGACAGTGATCTGGTAGTACATAAAAATCGCGTCAAGCCCTATGTCTGGGCGAAAAGTAATCAGAGGCATGGGAATGAAATTGCTAACGCAATCCGGGTGTCGTCGAGACACGAATGCAGGACTCCCCCACCCCACCCCCAACGCAAGGAAACAATTTGCGATGCCGGCAAAGAGAGGAACGAAAGGGAGGCTTCGCACAGCAGCAATGGGGAGCGATCGGAAGAAACCAGGTAAGAAACCAGAATCCGCAAAAAATAATACACATCAGTATAGCCTCGAGACCGTCGTAGTCATCAAAGGCTGAGTGGAACACCGCAGTGGGTCAACTTTACGGACGGAAACCTAAGTATCAATACATAAGTTGTAGTGCATTTTAAGGTGGAGACTTTACGTCAGTGTGCCTGTGATTATCCAAAACATTTTGGTAGGGACTCTAGGGAGTTAAAAGACCAAGTCCGCAGTGTGAAACAGTATAACGAAGTGTTTATTGGGTATCATATAAGAATGTATTACGCTAGTTTTATATTGTTAGTGTTAAGCATATTACAGAGATTATAGATAGACTAATGCTATAAGATAATACGTCTTACAAATGGAGTAATAGTTGTTAAACAATACGATGTGATAAATTCTCCATTCCAATTGTTGCACAAATTAGCTTTCTTGAGTTACGAAATCACAGTTTGGAAGTAAGCAAAATATTCAAGTTATTAGATGCTTCTTTTCAAAATTTACCCTCTTTTGATGAAGAAATAACGCATGCATTAGTTGCTAACCTGAGAGTTTTGTATGTATCGTTGGAGGATACCATAATTTGGTAGAGTTTTTACCTACAGCAAACAATAGATCGAAGCGTAGTTGGTTAAATGTATGCAGGTTTATTTTAAAAAAGGTATTTGGGACACTTACAGAACATATTACGAAGAATTAAACTCGCGCTTGACAGATCTAAACGAAATCACTCAAAATTTAGAGATCAATGCCTCTGGACAGGTACTATTTACAAAAAATCTTCAAAACACAATAACAAATAATACCTATTTGATCGCAAAACTGGCCAATACATTCAGGGATAAGGTATCAGAGCTGCATACCACCCTAAACCAGAATTTGAGAGAGTTAGAAAACATATTTGTGAAACAACTTTATAGCACTCAGCTACTCCAACAATTTATATTAATAATCACAAACACAAGAGTAGAATTAACCAGGCTGAGAATTGTATTAGTTCAGGCCACAAATATTAAACTAAGTGACGTACTTCTTACTCCTAAAGTATTTTTACAATATCTACAGATGATTCAACGACACTTAGGCGCAGGAAGTTACATGCTATTTCCCTAGATAACGTGAATCATTATCAAATAGGGACAGTAAATGTAGCTTTGATGGATGGTCACTTAAGAATCATAATTGATCTAATCATCGGTACTACTGATTCAGTTCTAAATAGATACTCTATACATTCCTTTCCGGTGTTATGGGGACATACAGGTCATTATGTGCAATGGCAGACGAAAGAAATATTTTTGTTCACACAAACTTAAAAGGCATACGCTACACTAAACAATCAGGATTCAGGCATAACTATTTGTCCACGACTCACTCTAAATGACAGAAACCTTTTAAACTGTGAAACTTCTATATTTTTTTCAAACAATTTCGCCAATTTATGCCAACGAGAAATTAAAAAAAATTGGATCATCCATATCTAATGCCCATAAAGCAGAGTTGCTATTCACTATGCCATATCCTCGTGAGGTAGCTGTTACATGTTGGGACAAAAACCTAAATCACACCGTCAATCATATAAGATTATCAGGATCTGGAATTATCGAACAAGCAACACATTGTCAATTTTTGGGAGAGAATTTTATTATACCAGTGATTCATAAAACCATTATTCATAGCAATTTGTCTTTTCCAAACTATGTACTGGCAGTGTTATATCAAAACATATATCACAGTCCTAAATTGATAGAATTAAACCAGACTAATCCTACAATTGTGAACGCTTAAATTACCAAACACTTGCAACAAGCCAACGACGCAGTTAAACAGTTGCAACAGTAGATACGCAGAAACAAGTACAGGCTAGACACAAAACTATAGTAACATCGAGCAGTCTCACTTCTATTGTATCTATCTAAGTTATAATTATTTTAATACTACTAGTGTACAAATACCATAAAAAAACTAGGCTTAGTAATAAGGTACAAGTACTTTCAGCTTCACAGATTTTGACAACATTGCCTACCACGAGTAAACACAATGAAGGGACAATCCAATTAACATCACTAAATGTTAGTACACCAATTGGAAAATAATTGTGTAATTAAGTATAAACCTGTGAACTAATATTTTATTTTATTGTCACAGGATTTGACATCGAACCAACAAGACAATTTCAATATTAATATTGTTGTAAAAATGTTTATAACCCGAAAGCAAAAAAATCCAAGATGCAGTCTAGAGCATTTTAATAGTAGCAAATCTTTATAGGCTTTGAGGACAAAGCTGGTTTTCTCGAAGGGGGAAAAAGTTTAATGGGGGTTTTAACAAAAAAAAAAAAAGGAATAAATAAATAATTTTTAAAAGTACGGTATTAAACGGCGGCTGTGGAAGCGCCGCGAAGTGAACAAAGCTAAAATGCTGACAGTGTTGTATCAGCAGAATTGCTCATTGGTCAAGCGCGAGACAAAGGGTATTGAACGAAGTAAACGTGACCAAATGGAAACTGGGCTAACCTATCCTTCTAGAATATTTAGGAGGTCACCGACCCAATCACGCGCCAACGCTCGAGCACATTCGATGCAAAGACAGGGATCACATGTACCGGTGTGTGGCTTATGCTATAAAAGCGAGGCAGCAGAGTGCCTTGACTTCTCAGTTTGGAAGTATACCAACGCAGCCACTATGTCGGATTTGGCATCGACGTCGAGATGCCAGTTGGGTCCGGTCCTTGATGCCAAAGTTAATCTGTAACTCTACTTCTACAGTTTGGTGGCAACTAAGCGTCTTGGATTCTTTGCTGAAGGGAACCATCTAACAAGTGTAACCATCCGAGGGCACTGGCATAATAAATGGGTAATAGCATTTGGAGACTTTGTCTAGCCCATGCAGATACCTGGAGTTACAGCCGACGGACGCAAGCAAACAGAGGACTAGCAGGACGAGAACTGAAGCAGACAGATCCAGCCAAGTAAGTGCCCAGTAGGAAGAGTTGCCTTTGCCCAAGCCATCCTGTCAACCAATCGACCAGTCCCTCTAAAACGGTCGATTATATGATAGATGTATTTCCAGAGACCATAAGAATAAAATATTCCAGAATTTAAACCCTAATAAACAGTACAAAGTAAGATACTGGCATAGGTATGTTTTCTGGGTGAACCTCAGACATGAATAGAACAGTTCCACAACAGCATACATAGAAATGAGACTGAGAACGCTGATATTGAAAAAAGAATGCCGCAATCAAAAGGATACTTGCTTTGGGAAGTCCTAAGTATTTTGTATTCGGTCGAATAGCAGTTATTTATTCGGTATTCGGCTGAATAGGATACAACTAGCCGAATAGGCCGAACACAGAATAGCTGCCGAACATTCTTTGCGAGCCTAATAATTATCATTTTGATGCTTGTATGTAAAATAAAAAATTGATAAATAAAGTCAATATTGTAATTTTTTTTAAACAAAACTCTACCCGAAATTTTACTATAGTGGTAACTAAAGTTTTAATTTACTTCCATAAAATATGAACTTGAAATTATTCAACGTTTTAAAGATATTATCTTTAGTTCAGATTTTAATTAGTTGTAACAGTCATTTGATAAATTAATAATTAATAATATTTTTAGGTCATTAATTTTATTTAAAAGTTGTTACACTCCTGGAAATTGAAATAAGAACACATTGACGCCGGTGTGTAAGACCCACCATACTTGCTCCGGACACTACGAGAGGGCTGTACAAGCAATGATCAAACGCACGGCACAGCGGACACACCAGGAACAGCAGTGTTGGCCGTCGAAGGGCGCTAGCTGCGCAGCGGTTGGGCACCGCCGCAGTCAGTGTCAGCCAGTTTGCCGTGGCATACGGAGCTCCCTCTCAGTCTTTAACACTGGTAGCATGCCGCGACAGCGTGTACGTGAACCGTATGTGCAGTTGACGGACTTTGAGCGAGGGCGTATAGTGGGCATGCGGGAGGCCGAGTGGACGTACCGCCGAATTGCTCAACATGTGGGGCGCGAGGTCTCCACAGTACATCGATATTGTCGCCAGTGGTCGGCAGAAGGTGCACGTGCCCGTCGACCTGGGTCCGGACAGCAGCGACGCACGGACGCACGCCAAGACCGTCGCATCCTACGCAGTGCCGTAGGGGACCGCACCGCCACTTCCCGGCAAATTAGGGACACTGTTGCTCCTGGGGTATCTGAGAGGACCATTCGCAACCGTCTCCATGAAGCTGGGCTACGGTCCCGCGCACCGTTAGGTCGTCTTCCGCTCACGCCCCAACATCGTGCAGCCCGCCTCCAGTGGTGTCGCGACAGGCGTGTATGGAGGGACGAATGGAGACGTTCGTCTTCAGTGATGAGAGTCGCTTCTGCCTTGGTGCCAATGATGGTCGCATGCGTGTTTGGCGCCGTGCAGGTGAGCGCCACAATCAGAACTGCATACGACCGAGGCACACAGGGCCAACACCCGGCATCATGGTGTGGGGAGCGATCTCCTACACTGGCCGTACACCTCTGGTGATCGTCGAGGGGACACTGAACAGTGCACGGTACATTCAAACCGTCATCGAACCCATCGTTCTACCATTCCTAGACCGGCAAGGGAACATGCTGTTCCAACAGGACAATGCACGTCCACATGTATCCCGTGCCACCCAACGTGCTCTAGAAGGTGTAAGTCAACTACCCTGGCCAGCGAGATCTCCGGATCTGTGCCCCATTGAGCATGTTTGGGACTGGATGAAACGTCGTCTCACGCGGTCTGCACGTCCAGCACGAACGCTGGTCCAGCTGAGGCACCAGGTGGAAATGGCTTGGCATGCCGTTCCACAGGACTACATCCAGCACCTCTACGATCGTCTCCATGGGAGAATTGCAGCCTGCATTGCTGCGAAAGGAGGATATACACGGTACTAGTGCCGACATTGTGCCTGCTCTGTTGCCTGTTTCTATGTGCTTATGGTTCTGTCTGTGTGATCATGTGTTGTATCTGACCCCAGGAATGTGTATATAAAGTTTCCCATTCCTGGGACAATGAATTCACGGTGTTCTTATTTCAATTTCCAGGAGTGTATTTTTTAAAACGATTTTTAAAAAAAAGTTACTCGTGTTATCATCGAACCAGGATCGCTCGCCTGGCAACAAGTTCGCTACAACAGCCACTGGCATGGTGTGAAAATTAGTTTGTGAGCTGCGTGTAAAGATTTAGAGCCCCTTTTCTGGGAATCGTCTGCCTAGTGAGCTTTACTACTTTAATGGGCGGTCATCCTTGAGTTACACTACTAACCTGCAAAGTCTCATCCGGAACTATATTTCCGAGATCGTAAGGTCCCCTTTTTAGCGAAAGATTGGTCTCTTCACCTGTAGATTTACTGAATAGCTCCTAGCAAAGCCACGAGGACTAGGAACTATATACAGTCAAAGCTCTTTATTCGCGTTTTCGTTATTAGCGATTTCAGTATTCGCTTATAAAATAATTGTGACAACTTTCTGTATTTGTAGATTCAGTATTCGCTGATAAAATAATTGTGACAACTTTCTGTATTTGCCGATTGAAATTTTTATTATTCACGGATCCATTCAGCGGATTTGGTATCCTTTACTAAACGTGTTGGCTCGTCTGAGAATTGCTGGCACGTGCCGAGAGTCAATCTAACCAAATCTTATTGCCACTAAAACTAAAGTTCATTGTCAACAGCCGTCGCTGCCGCTGTGTTACACTTTTCGCTATGACCTTTCATAAAAGCTGCTCAGCCACGATCGGCTATGAATCTATTATTACTTGAACTAACCAGTGAATAACACGTGTCTCCTCGCTATGACCTTTGAAAAAATCTACTCAGCAACGATCGGTTATGACTAATCAGTAGTTGTAGTAACACGTATCTCCTATGTTTCGTTCGCAATTTATGATGCAAAAGAAAAATTAGTTCCTACGCGTAAAAAAGTTGTGTTGCCGCTTAGAGTAAAAATAGAAATGCTTGACCGTTTACGCCTTGTCGAGTCGTCAATGTTAACGAATCAACTGTATGATTCATCAAGAAATCTGAAGACAAAATACGGGATTCTATAGCTTCAACGTCGGCAAAAATTGTTCGTGATTCAGCAATTGAAAAAGTGGAAGTTGCGGTATCATTATGTATTGAAGACCGTAACCAGAAAAGAGTGCGCCTTAAATGGTTCCATGACCCGCGAGAAGGCAAAGCGTCTCTACGCGCATTTTAAAGAAACTGGTGATGAACTTACAGGTGGAAGATTTCAAGCATCGGAAGGTTGGTTCAATAAATTCATGGTGCGACAATCATTGCATAACATGAAAATTGTTGGAGAAGCTGCATCTGCAGACACCGTCGCAGCGGAAAGACATCCAGAAGAATTTTTAAACATTGTTGCTTGCACAAACCTGAACAAGTGTTTAATCGAAGCGAAACTGACCTGTTTTGGAAAAAAATGCCAAACAAAACTTTCATACCAAAAGTGAAAAGTGCGCCTCTGATTTCAAGGCAGCAAAAGATAGAGTTACACTGCTGCTGTGTTCTAATGCATTAGGTGATAGTATTATTAAGCCACTAATGGTTTACAGATTTTTAAATCCCCTTGCTTTGAAAAATCAAAACAAGGACAACCTGCCGGTGTTTTGGCGTACAAATAAGAAAGAGAGGATTGAAACTTGCAAGTATTAATTTCTGTGACTGGTTCCAGAATAGTTTTGTTCGTGAAGTTAAAAATTATTTAAAGAAAAATAATTTAGACTTTAAGGCCATTTTGGTTTTGGACAGTGCACCATGTCACCCTTGTGAGCTTGAAACTATGCATCCAAATATAAAGGTGATATTCTTGCCTCCTAACACGACAGCTTTACTTCAACCTATGGGCCAAGGAATAATCCAGGCCTTTAGGATCTATTACAAACCTTCAAAATCATACTGCACACCATGGAATGCCATCCTGATATGAATGTTTGCAATGCTGGAAAAATTTTGACAAAGTAAAATGCATTGTTACAATAAAGGAATCGTTGCAAGAACTGAAGTCATACACTTTGAAATCATGCGGGAAAAGACTGTGCTCTGATCACACTGTCAACAATGATGGAGAATCCGTGCAAATTCAAACTTTAACTGCAAACATCGCTTAAGTTGCGAGTAGAATAGGAAGAGATGGTTTTGAACAGATAGAATCAAGTGACATTCAAGAGTTGCTTGAATCGCAAGATGAAGATTTGACTGAAATCGACTTGGAGGAAATGTTAAATTTCCAACCCATTGAAGAAGAGGTTTCAACGAGCACTGAAATGGTGACATTTAATTTAATAAACCCGAGTAAAGGTCTTCGCATGGCAAATGAGCTTTGTGATTTCTTCATCAAAATTGATCCGGCTATAGAAAGAAGACTTAAAAAATAGACAAATTGTTAATGTTACAGTTGAATAGCAATCCGAATTGAAAACCCTTTTAAAGAATTTAGTAATTTTTTCTTGTTTTGCCACTTTTAAAACATTGCCTAAGCCTGACAATAATAATTAAAACATGTTGCTTAAAATCTCTTAATAAATTTATTTAAATTTGACTTTTTTTTGAAACCTTGGAACTTATCCCGTATAATCCCATACAAATTAGGGGGCGTCGATTAATGACGTGAGGTGAAATATGGGGGGAGGTCCGGTGAAATCTCACCAAGGGGAAGGGGGGGGTAACGGAAATCTCACCTGACTTTGCAAGTTCTTGTAGTACTGTAGAGCTAAAAGAATCTACAAATGACGCGAAAGTCGATTTTAGATATTTTACAGGGAGGGGAGGGGGGGGGGGGGTTCCGACGAAATCTCTAGAACTCTTACCAGAGGGAAGGGTTATCATTCCATATTCGCGGTCTCCACATTCACGGCATATTTACGGAACGTATCCCCCGCGAATAAGGAGCTAAAACTATATAGCTGTGGCCTCGGAGTAACTGGTCGACTCCATTATTCGCGTCACCTTCTCGATAATATCGATGCCGAATCTTGATTACCCCGCGATTGATTAGGGAGCAACCACGTAGCTCCATTTTGGCCTCCTGTCAACCCCCCTCTCTCCCCGTACCCTGGCGTGACTTCGCCAGCAGACCGAGCCACGTAGTTTAAAAAAAGTTAAACCAAAGGAACTGCTTCGGCGTACGTAGCGAGGAATTCTGCTCAGACTAACTGGGGTTTGCAGAACAACGTCCACAGATGCACTAACAGTTATACTCGGCATCTGGCCCATGGACCTGGAAGGAGTCGAGGAGCGTTATAGTGAATAAAAAAAAAAAAAGAGGAAGGTATGACCAAGCTACAGAAATAATTGGAAGGCCTGTTGAAACCAAAAAAGATGTTTGGGATGCGCTGATTGATGAATGGCAGCAAATATGGACAAACAGCAACACGGGAGAAAGGACCTTCGACATGATTCCTTGAAAGAGAGAATTAACATGACTCACCTACAACTATTTCCAGGGCTCGTACACTACATATCTGGCCATGGTCCATACAACAGTTTCCTAGAACAAAGAGGCCTCAAAGAAACAAACAGGTGCGACTGAGCACGTGGTTTGGGAGTGCAAACAAACTGAAGAATCAAGAGCATACCTTCAAATACAACTTCAGAATAGAAGATATATGACATACTGTGTGATACCGAGCTCTGGCACTTGCTGAAGGAACTTCCAACTAAGTGGCTTGGTCAAGGGATGAGGGCGACAGAATACGCTGGGCTTTGTGGACGGTAGGGGAAGTTCTGAGCCAGGCTACGAAGTTTTAAATTAATTTTATTTATCAGTTAAATTAGAGCACACATCAGGATATGCATTTCCATCATTTAGCTAGCGTGTGACTTGAGCCCATAGTGATTGGATCGCACGGAGTCGACCCATTTGAACTAACTGACACGCGAAACTGTTAGGCACGTAGTACCTTGACGAAAATTTGCTTACAAAATATATCACGCAGGATTTTCCACACCCGTGACAGTATTGTTTTGATGTTTTTTAAACAGCTGTTTTGATTCCCATCTACCGCTCTTTGGTAATTTTGTTCTGTCAAATAAATTTCAGTGCACCTTAAATTATTGTTCTTATAGTGTTATTTCAAGTGTAGTGTAAATCGCGATGTACGATAAACTCTACGGCAAATTTTATATTAGCATAAAGCCACGAAAACGCCACCAGTTGCTTAAAAGTTTTTTATTCTTTAAAACTTTACTGCAGTTTCGACAAATACAGGTTTGTCTTCTTCAGAAGTATGACACGTTAAAATTACAAAGGCGGAAGCATTATCACAATTCAGTCACTTTCGTGCGAAAGTTGCACATCGTCACGATTCTTCCTTCCGTCTACTAGCCCTTTCGTGGGCACATTTTTCTGAGCTTATTAGAGGTAACAGTTGTGGGTTCAATCACTTGCTATGGCACACCTATTACATACCACGCAAAAAACAAAAAAATTTAGGCACTGGTTTTTTTTGATAAATTTATGTGGGAAGATGGCTTCCCACGGACCACGGATTTCTTTCAAAAATTTACACTGGAAAACAATATTAAAAAATGTATATTATTGGTAGATGTACTTTTATTCACAAAATATTAAAAAAAAGTTACACTACTGAGTGTTATGGAACAGTCTGAAACATGGCTCAACACAGAAAGCGACATTGCAATTTGAGCACATTATTTTTGTTCTTCATTCTTCTTTTCTTGTACTGCATAAACGACAACGCTTATACTTCACAATTTTCTTTGGAAGATGTTCACTCATATTTGACAGTCTGACTTCATTAGGAACACTAATACTGAGTGCTTTTTTTTTTTTTTTTTTTTTTTTTTGCTTGCCTCAACGGCTGTCTTTGTGAAGCCCCACTGCTTTACAGTTTTACTTCTATGGGTCTTATGGGTCTGATTCGTTGGGGACGCTTTTTATGGATTTTTTCTGTCAGGGGAAAAACATGGGCTGTGGTCATTCGAAATGACCTTATTGGTAAAAACACCTGCTGTGTTCGTGTGCTGTTCTTCACAGTTCAAACTGGGTTGTGGATTATACTGAGGGGCACTCTGTACTTGTGCCACGTCTTTGGCATTATTGTTCCAATTGTCTCTGTTCTTGGATTGTCTCTTGTCTGATTTAATCTTTCTATAAATTTTTCAGTTTGTTTAATGATTTCTGCTTGTACTGTGGAGATTTCTGCTTCCCTGTGGAGTGTTGCTGTAGGTGTGTACCTCGGTGCGTTGTATATCATGCGGAGGCATCTGTTTTGTAATCTTTGGATGTGTTGTAGATTCGATTCTGCTAGCCAGACCCCATATTTGGCAGCCATATAGGATGATAGGGCCGGATTATGCATTTGTATAGGCGGAGTTTTGTGTTTGTTCGGAGCTCCTTGCTGCGTATTACTGGAGAGAGGTTCATTATTACCGCTAGACCTTTTTTTCGGCGATCGAGAATGTGCTGTCGAAAAAGTAGTTTTTTATCTAGTATTATCCCTAGATACTTGTGCTCATTAACCCATTGGATTTCCTGGCCCATTATTGTCAGAGCTCTATTTAGTTGTGGCCTTTTGTTGGTAAAATATATGCTGGCACATTTCATTGCATTTACTTTCACCTTGTTTTTTCTGCTCCATGTGGTGAATGCATCCAGACCTCTTTGCAGCCTTGTTAGGTTTAAATCGTGCCTGTTCCCGATCACATACATGCCCGTATCGTCCTGCAAATTGCGCCAGCTTTACGTGGGGTGGTGTCGGGATTTTATTAACATATATACTGAATAGTGGTGAAGAGATCGGGGCTCCCTGTGGTATTCCGGCTTCTATCACATGTGTTGACGATCTCTGTCCTTCAGTTGATACGTAGAATTTTCTATCTTTCAGGTAGTTTCCAATAAGTTTTATGTAACAATTTTTAATTGTTGTTTCGTTTTTTAGCTTCGTTATCAGGTTGGCATGCCAGATTTTGTCATAAGCCTTTTCGATGTCTAGAAATACTGCTGCTGTCGACTTTTTGCGATTGAAATTTGCGGTGATTTCTTCTGTTATTCGTAATAGTTGGGTTGTTGCTGCGACGCGGCTCTGGAAGCCGAATTGTTCTGGCCTGATCGTGTTTTCCGCCTCGAGGCTGGACTTTATTCTTTTCAATAGTATTCTTTCCAATATTTTCGATGTTGAAGATAGTAGGCTTATGGGGCGATAGTTGTTGGCTTGTCTGGGGTCCTTGCCTCTCTTAGGTATTGCTATTATCTTTGCTGTCTTCCAGGCTGCAGGAAAATAGCTCTGGAGGAGACAGGCGTTGTAGATTCTTGTTAAGAGTACTATGGCTTTGGTTGGTAGCTTTTTCAAATGTTCATTTGTGATTTTGTTCATGGCCTGGAGATTTGTTTTTTGCGATCTCTTTGATTGTTTGGCGTACTTCGCGTGGTGTTGTTAGCTCTGGTGGGACGTCCGCCGGTTCCTGCATAATGATTTGAGCTTGACGTTCCGTCTCTTCACTTTCCCTTTGCTCTTCAGGTGTGAGTTGGTAGTCAGCTACCGTATACTGTGCTGCAAAGGTTTCAGCTAGGATTTCGGCTTTGGCTAATGGTTGATAACATGTTCCCGCGGGTCCTGCTATGGCTGATTTTGCTTGACGCGGTTCTTTGAGTGCTCTTATAAGCTGCCACGGCTCTCTGTTTTGAAACATTAGGTTGGACATTTTGTCCTCCCATTTCTCCGACCTTCTCTCTTGTATTCTCTCGCGTAGTTGTTTGGCGTAGTTTCGATACTTGCCGTCTATCGTTTGGGTCGCGATACTGCTGCCATAGTTTCCGGTAGCGGTTACGCAAGTAGCGTAGGTCCTTCCAGTAAGGCGGGGAGCTCTGTTTGTCGATAGTTTGGGTATACTGTCGTAGTGCTGGCTCTTTTGTCTGCTTCAAGTATCGTTTTGTTGAAGTGCTCTATAGCGTTGTCTACTTTGTTTGCAGTTGAGACGTTATAAGTTTGGTTTGATTTTACTGTGCACTGCTCTAGTGAAATCGGTTCCAATCTGTTTGTTTATGTATTTTTGGCTTCATGTGGGGAGGGATCCACTTCTCTATCTTCAGAATTACTGGTAAATGGTCGGAGGATAGCTCGTTTTTAGTTTTTGCTTCCTTTATTCCGTTTACATTTTTTGCCAGAAAGATGTCTATAACGTCTGGTCGATGTCTAGCGTTGTGCGGGATGTGCGTGGGCTCTGTTGGTCCTAAAACTTCAATGTTTCTCTGTTCCAAGAGATCAAAGAGTTGCTCACCCCTCGTGTTGTTTGTTCTTGAATTCCAGCTGTTATGTTTTGAATTCAGATCGCCTCCGATGATTACTTTGTTTCCAGTTGCGAGTAGTTGGTCGATATCGAATTCGTATAGTGTTCTACTCGGTGAGAGATATGCTCCGATTATGACAATGTGCCCCTCCTTGCAGTGGATTCGTATGGCTGTAGCCTCCATGTCCAGCGTCTGTGGTACACTCACTATTTCGTGGGTTATGTTGTTTCGTACAGCGATTGCGGTGCCGCCGCCCTCTGCCCTTGCCTGTCGGTGCGATAGGTCTGAAACCCTGGGAGTCTGAAGTTGTCTGCTTGCTTTAGGAATGTTTCACTGAGGAGGACTATGTCCACCTTTTCCCTGTTTATGAATTCGAGTAGTTCAAGCCTTTTGTCTTTTATTCCGTTGGCGTTCCATGTTGCGATTTTCAGGTCTTGTAGTTGTGCTTGCGCCATTAGTTTATTAATGATATTACTCCTTCGACGAGGGCAAGGATTTTGTTCCATCTCCCTCTCGCTGTTTTCACCTTTTTCATTGTTTTTTTAGTGTGCTGAAGATCTTTTTTAATTCAGACCCGAAGGTAGTAGCTATTTCTGTTAGTTCATCCTGTGCGCCTTCGCTTTCAGTTGTCTGCTCCCCCTGCCGTTTTCTCTGCTCTTGCCTGTTTGGATTTTTATGCCCTGACAAGGCTTGTGAGTATGTTCGGTTTTGTGTTTGACCTGAATGAGTTCCGCCCGGGTGTACTGTTTTGTTTTTCCTTTCGTTTTCCTTGCTGTCTTCTTTGTCTCTTTTCCGGTCGCTCGGGCGTGGTGGTCTCAGCAGGTCTTGGTAGGCTTTGCATCCACGCCAAGACGCCGCGTGGTCTCCTCCGCAATTCACACATGTTGCGCGCTCTGTTTTGGGAAGTGTGCAATCCTTAGTTAGGTGTGGGCTTGCACATTTCACGCATCTGCTGGGTAGATGACAGTAGTTAGAGGTGTGTCCGTGTCTTTGACACCTTGTGCACTGCGGAGGTCCTTGTTGTTGGCGATATCGCTCAATCTGGACTCTGGTGTACAATATCGAACGTTCGTTGTAGATTTTTTCGGAACTTGGATCGTTTTCCAGCGTGACTGAATAGGTTGCCAGTGGAATTAAGTCTCTCGTCTCCGGGTTCCTTCTTTTGAACTGGTGAACTGCATTTACTAGATATCCTTTGTCCGTGAGGTCGTCTGCTATTTCGTTTGTTAGTATTGTAGGTGGTAGGCCTTTTATGACCACCTTAAGGAGCCTCTCCTGTGGTAGTTGGTGGCTATAATAGCTGATGTTGTTTTTGTTGAAAAATGCTATCAGGGCTAGGTAATCTTCCTTGTTTTCGACGAAATATTTGAGGCTGTTGCCTCGATACACAACTTTCAGATTCCCTGTTAGGTATTCTTTGATGGTCTGGTTCATCTTTATGAAATTTCTTGTTTCATATATTACGACGGGAGGAAATCTAGCCTCGTTAGCCGGTTTTTCTTTCCCTTTTGGTGCTCAGTGTTTGTTTCCATGTCTTCGGTATCCTTTGTGGCCTCTTCTGCTAGCGCGCTGTATCGATTACTTACTGCCACCTGTGTATGGTTTGCTCTGTACTTTTGGTGTTCTGCTTGACGGGCGCGCTTGCTCCTTTTTCTTGGAAACTCGAAGGGCGCTTCCTCGTTTTTGTTGTGCATTGTTGGTTCCTTCCTTTTCATAAACTGTTGTAGTTTTCCACTGTTTTCGTTGTAGTTTTTCTCGGGTTCGTTTGTGTCTTCTGAGTACATTTCCCAGTCTTCTTCATTTTCTTCAGATTCCGTCCCGGGTGGGGTGTCTGTGCTGTCGCGTAGTTCTTCTCTCTGCATCGTTAGTCCTTAGCCTGTTCGTTGCCGTTAAGTCAGTCCGCGAGGCTTACCAGTGAAACCCTTGTTGTCACCGTTAGGTATTCCCGGGTTCCACAGTAATGCCGGATCGTCAATAAGTCACAATACACTGGTCCTAAAGAGTAGTCCAAACGATGTCCAATATATCCTTGCTTCGTCGTCACCAGTATGACTTCCCTATGTAGCAGAATAGCACACGATAAAACTGCGATCACTATCCCTTAACAGTATACTGAGTGGTTTTTTGAAACGAATACAGGTGGAAGCCCACGTCGTTTCCTTGATGAGAATCCTGACAGTAATTGTCTTGCTAACTGCAGATATACAAAAATAACCACGAAGTAACACCAAAACGACGATTTCCTGACATGAAACTGAGCCGAAAAAACAAATAATGCACCGTCAATTGTTGTCAGTGTGACTTCTGGCAGCAGCGGGAATTTTCGCGTGTTTCTCGTACTAATATACAGATGGCAGCACCAGCTAGATGTGGGAATGTTGAGTCTCTTGGCCCCTGGAAGACTTTAAATTATGTGGGAAGCAGGGGCGTAGCTACTATGGGGCTAGGCGGTGCAGTGAACCGGGGCCCCTACGCTCAGGGGGCCCCCAAGCATACCTTTGGGGGCCCCAAAGCGCACCTCTGGGCCCCCAAGTTTTTTTTTTAGCTCTACAGTCTTCTAAGGGGGCCCCTGAGACATACGAAGCCCCTCACTAAGGACCCTCTCACTGCTGAGGGGGGCCCAACCACTGCTCAGGGTGCCCTTACCAGCAACACAAAGCAAAAAAAGGTCACCCATTTGGACTGAGGGCCCAAAATAATTTTTTGCACCGGGGCCCTTGTTGACCTAGCTACGCCACTGGTGGGAAGCTATCTTCCCACCGCCCATGAAAGGGCTAGACAACATCTGTACGGGCGCCCGCCTCGTACAGATGTTGTCTAGTAGACGGAAGGAAGAATCGTGACGATGTGCAACCTTTCGCACGAAATAAAATTTTTACCGTTGCTGACACGCAGCTATGCTTAAGATTCTACGGCAAATGTTTTTCCAGCGAGTTTTCAATAAGCAAAACAGAGTCAATGGGCTGTGGAAATCTTTTAAGCAGGAAAAATAATCATTCTCTGGTAATGTAGAACGACAGGTGACAGAACTGCAGCAAATGAAAACAATTCTATTTCAAACAGTTCTACTTTGTCAGATAACTAGCAGAGTTCCCGGCGGTTGTCCGGTATGATCTAAGTGATTTCCCACCCAGTAAATACTGAAGTTCATAACAGAGGTAAGTTTCTGCATTTGTGAATTAAATTTCATGTCGGTCGGTCCACCCTGTGTAGCAGAAAAGATATGGGGTTGATTTATTCCTGCAATATGTTTAGACATCCTATCGCGAATATGTGTACCAAATTTCATCAAAATAACCACAGCGATTCGTGCAGCAATTGAAATAATTAATTTTTCAGGAAATGTTATAAAGACAGAATCATAAACAATAAATAATAAAAAATATCGAATGCCAACACTAAAAGTTTTAAACAGTCACTTTCATATTCAAAACACATCAGATATGCATTACTTACTATCAACAGCGAATATAATTTCACTTCCAAACATCAGAGTTTGTGGCTGTGCGGCCTGAGATTGTGGCTTCAAGAAGCAAAGTTTTTTTTTTTTTTTTTTTTAACTGCTTTACGTCTCTTTTTAACATCGAGGATCTTTAGAGACGGGAAAGGATGGGGGCAAGGATGGGGGCAAGGATGGGGGCAAGGAATGGGAAGGAATTTCGACCATGGCCTTTTTGAAGGAAGCATCCCGGCATTTGCCTGGAGTGATTTGGGGAAACCATGGAAAACCCATATCTTGGATGCCCGGACGGGATTCGAACCACCGTCCTCCCGAATGCGAGGCGAGAACGCTAACCGTTACACCACCCCGCTCGGTAAAGAAGCAAAGCAGATATAGGAAGGTTTTTTAATTGTATTATTAAAATTAATTTACATATTTTTCACTTTAAAGTAGTTTCCTATTCGCATACCATACAGCCATCTAGGACTAAAATCCGATGTTTAAGAAAGGAAACGTTAAATGCAATAGTATAGTATTGTTATTATCTATTTTTACGAAGTATGACGAATGCATCTAGTTGGTATTTCATCTTTGGTGTTTCACCCAATACGTTCAGATTTTCATTTACTATTCCGGCGTTATAGGACATTGAAACATAAAACATACCAAACAATTCAGTTGAGATTCTAATCTTTTAAAACCGAAACCCCCGTTGAAATATGAGTAGTAGTTTTTGAGTTTTTCTGGATCCAATATACCAGGTTTTCGTTTTATAGATATAGATAGATAACCAATGATGAATGAAATTAGGAGAATATTTTTAGTTACACCTCAAATAGAAATATTGTACCTGAGAAAGAGGTTTCCGCAGTAATTAATCATTTGCAGGAGTGTTAGTGTCACCATTTCATTCAGAATATTTACAATTATAGAAAAGTATATAAAACAAATATGAGTCACGTTCAACATATCCGGAATACTTTTAACGAAAGTCAGTAGGAGGAGGTTTGTCTTAGCTGGAACACCCGTGACGTCACAGATGGCCCGCCCCCCGTTGGTGTGACCAAGATGGCCGCCGAGAGCACCGCCCGGTCGTATGACGTCACACGTTAGTTCCCGACCTGTCCGCACAGATGGCGGTAGCGCCGGCTTTGACGTCACACGTTAGTTCCCGATCTGCGGATAGATGGCGCGGCACCGTTAGTTCACAGATCCGCTGGCAGATGGCACCATCTCCAAGGGCTTAATTTCTAGTTCATTTGGTGGCGGTAGATGGCGTTCGGTGGCATTATTTCCGGCGCGCTTTGCGAAATGGGTACACTGTATCTCTGTTACTAAGCGTGACGAAATATGTATTCCTAGCGTCCTGTTAAGCAAGCACTGACATACTTGGCTACTATCGACACACAGTAAAATATTTTGTATCGTGAAAAATAC
>JARYHS010013631.1:175003539-175072059 GCA_031002005.1 Vandiemenella viatica
CAAGTGCTGAGTACACTGCAATGGTTAACCGGAATTTGTTACCAGTTATTGTTACATGTATTTGTTGCAGTGTTCGAACAAGAAATCGAGAAAGCGGTGGTGGAGAAGAAAACTGTTTCAAGAGAGGTTCAACGCTTTACTATTAAAAACAATAGGACACGAAACAAATGAAAACTTTAAAAATTTTACAAGAATGTCACCTGAGGATTTTCAGTTTATATTGAATAGTGTCAGGACTACAATTGAGAGGCAAGACACAACATTTGGAAAATCCATAACTGCCGAAGAACGCCTAGCTGTGACACTGCGATTTCTGGCTTCAGGAGATTCGTACTCGAGTTTCCAGTACCTCATTAAAATTTCAAAACAAGCAATTGGCAGAATCATACCTGAAACCTGTCAAATTAGGCACGAGACACGTGTGTCTACAGCAGAGGATTCACTGAAACTGGAGGGGGCAGTCGGCTCATATTGTTCGGTTCGACCGCATACACAAATCGCGTACCCACTGAGCACGAACAGAGCACGTGCTCACTTTGAAGTACCGACAACCCTCGGATCGGGCTGAGGCATGCGGACCTATTCTGCTCGCCCCGTATACATCTGAGCAAAACGGGCCGAACGCATGCTCATTCGGGGCAAATGCTCAAGTGTATACGCGGCTTTAGAGGCGGGATGAGAATAGGCACAAGGAACGGGAAAGAATTCGGCCATGGACTTTGAAGGAAGTAACCTCACATTCGCCTGGAGTGGGGAAACCATGGAAAACCAAATTCTGCATGCCCGGGCGGCGATTCAAACCCGCGTCCTCCAGAATGCGAGGCCATAGCGTTAACCGACTGGGAATTCGTCGTGAGAGGGGAACAATACAGAAAATTACGGAATATTTTTATGATGAAAACAGCTTTCATTAAGTCACTTCACCGACAGAAACTGGGCGATATCAGAGGCTCGGTGATCTTGGAGACGTAGCCATTATCTTTGAAATGCAGACAGAGTTTTTGAAGCGAATTCCGGGTGATTCCATTTCATAGTAAGATCTCTCATTTTATGAAACATTTTATGTTTCTTGTGTTTGGCTTCATTAAACTAACGACCTGCATGCATTATTGGTTTGTTTTCTGTTACATAGAAACATATTTCTCCCGTTAAACAGTTCTCAAAATCTCCATCTAGAGTGTGCTTTAGTTGTGATTGTCATTTAGCTTTGCACAGTTTATCATTAAAATTATACAGTTTTTTAAATAACTAATGAAGGGAGGCAGCGGGATTTCTTTGTATAATTACAAAACCGCTCATCTACATTTACAAGTCACATTTATAAGGCAGATTTAAAAAAAAAAAAAAACATTCAGTAACCATAGATCATCATTAATACAAAAAATTAATATCTCTCTTTCTATAACATAAGTTCATTTTCTTTCAATAGTTCAGTTTGTGGCAACTTTATTTCCGATTAATGTTTGAAGCATACCAATTACGTGAACCTTCCTTTTATTCTTTAATTTTGATTTAGATTAAACTTTATACAGTGTGTCAGTAAAATTAGATGGTTATTTAAATAACTGATTAAGAGAAGGATCGGAATATTTTGTATAGTTACAAAACCACCGCATCTACATTTACACAAGTCACAGATTTATTTACAAAGAACATTCAACAACCATAGATAATCTTTAATACAAAAATTAAATTAATACTTCACTTTCTGTCGGATAAGTGACTGTGGAAGGATATCCACCATAAAATGTTCTTGGTGAGCACGTAACTTTGTTTGAAATGTTTCTATTATTTACATCATTCATCCTTTGTGTATTTCTCAAAAGAAAACAAATAATTTGGAGACTTTGTTTCAAAACAAATTTGAAATTCTACAAAATAAAATAGCAATTAAAAAAAATACAAACAGAAAAAAAATTCTCGGGTGGTGGGATCGAACTGAGGACTGCCCGCTTATCAACCCACTGCCTCAACACGCACGGTTAAACCGACGTTATTTATAAGTGGTTTACCGTAGCGGTATAACTCATTTAAGCACAATTTTTACACTTTTTAATCCCAGATTTCCCTTAAACAGACGCCCGCCAGAGAGAATTGCTTTAGGGCGAGAAACCGCAGGTGACATATTATTTACCAGACTTGTTCGTTCTACAATAGCGATTTCCAAACTGAAGACCTCTCCTTGCCAGCATGCACGAATAAAAATAATTATAATTTATTTGTGTTTTGCAAAAATAATGATTGATGGCACATCTAGAATTGACTCTGAATTAGTATGTTCAATATCACGTCTTTAGGTGTGGCAGTTATTTCAAAAAGTGTACCACCAGGTGTGCACAATCCGTCGGCTAGTGTAAGGGCTCACTTCGCCACCCCTCATGAAAAACTACGTGGTATGTCTATGAACCTCCGTCCCCCCACGTAGCTCAGCGTAACTTTGCAGCCAACCCCTCCCTCCCCTAGACCGAATCACGTAGTTTATGGACGCTCCCTAAACAGCTATAGAAACAATAAAACGCCAGTAAGGGGCTCATAGAATCAATTTAGGAGGTGCACAAATTTAAAACAGAGAGAACTCTCATTTTACCACTGCTTATATTAAAGTAATTTCAAAATGAAAACTTTTGTTCATAAATAATAAACTATCCTATTATATAAAACGCTAACGTGGCGTCTGCATGCGTCGTCTATAGCTGCTACACGTATTGGCTACAGAACGGTCACGTGACAGCCGTCACTCGCCAATCAACAGCCACCATATTGAATTCCTTCCTTCATGTTGCATTTTGTTTATTTACTACAGTTAGATGCAGAAACTCGTGTAAGGAGAATGATGTTCGATGTTTATGTTATATTATTTGTATCAGTTATACGCCAAAATTCATGTAAGGAGAAGGGATTCAATATTTACGCTATTTTATCTGTGTCAGTTATAAGGCCTAGGTTAAACCATAACCTAAAATTTTTTCGGCGGACGGTAAGAAACAGTGAAGAGTATTTAAAACTCGGAGAAACGTAATGATGTATTGGTCAAATAAATAACAGTTATCCGTTTTCGAAATTATAGTCTACGTGATCTTAAATAAAATGCATTTATTTATGCAAAATCCTAACCAAATACTCTTATAATCTGACCAGAGTAACGTATTCATATAAGAAAAGATATCATTAAAAATTACTAATTCGTTTCTCCTTATAAGCTTTTCCAGAATAAATTCTTACTACCATTATATATGATACCATTAGTTTTTGATATATGTGTTAACTATTAAATGAGATTTAATATAAACTTTTGATTAGATTTAAACAGTCAAGGATATGACTATTTACAGTATAAGCGATATGACACTCGGAATACAACAACGATATTATTGCCGCAAGATAGCAGTGTGCAGAGATATTAGAAATACGGAGAAGCAGGGAAAAAAATTAATGCGAGGCAATTATGTGTCACAAAGTTACAATTAGTACCTTCGTTTCAATTTACATATTGCTTTTTATTTATCTACGACAACCAGATGCAAAAATTCATGTAAGGAGAAGGATATTGTATGTGTACATTATATTACCTGTATCAGTAATGAGTACTAGGTTAAAACACAACCTACGATTTTTTTATTTTTTTTGGCTGGAGGTAAGAAACGATGAAGTTTATTAAAAACTCAGAGGAAGTTTACACGAAATGTACGAATCACGAAATATATCATTCAGATAAATGGCAGTTATCCGTTTTTGATATTATACTTCCCGTCATTTAAAGTAAAATAATGTAAATAAATCGGTATTACTGGAGATCGCGATTCTGCCAGGAATTGCTGTGGTAAAATGCAAGAATCCTCTAGAAATATTTTCCGTAGTACATTTAACTGTATTATGCCCGTCCAGGATGTATTACAACCTAATTTCTGCTTGAAAATAATGGTATTCTACAGGCTGTATTACAACGGAATCACTACTTAAAACCAATATGTCTTGCGATTGACTATAGCATTTGAGAGTAGTAGAAGATATGATTTTCGAAAGCAATATTAATGTAGGGTTGGGGTTAAGTTGACCAGAAAGCTCACCGACACATTTGATTACAGCGTAATTTACTCTGAAATGAGTTTTACAAACCCATTAAACTGCTTTCATATGCGCCAAGTTACTGAAGGTATTAATAAATGCGGGTGAATGTAGTTCGTACCTATCGTGCTGAAGTGTGCCTGGACTAGGAATAAAACGGATATTACATGGATAGCAAAAGTTTCTGGAATTCCTAATTTATTTTTCATTTTATTGGTTCTATACATCCGTCATTAATTCAGTAGAAGTTACTACTGTATTGCTGTGTAGAACATTATCAAATCAAGGCCACTAGCATTATCTAATAACAATCCCGTATAATTAACCAACTGCAAAATAACAATAATAAAATGAACTGCCAGAATATGGCGTTCAAACCGTCATTTTTGACGGGCTAGAAGCTAGTGTTAAATATGAATAGTAAATTTTCGGGGTGTTCCTTTTCCATGAAATCAGAAACATAGACCTATTACTGAACTCGTACAGTCACCCATAGTCAACACAGCCTATAAATTGAAGTATACCATTCGGTAATGCTCAATGTAGATTAGCACTGTCAAATTAATTGGCTTGATTTAATGTTTATATTGCCATCATTATTTATGTAAGTTAATTCGATTTGATTTTAATGTTGGAATGGTTCAGGGCCGCACTGTTATCGTGAGTGACATTTAATGGAATTGATTATTACATAGGAGAATGGACTGTGGTTCTTTATTTAGAGAAATTGGAGAGTTAAATAATGCAGACTGCGTAGTGCAATGCGGTCATAAATTTACAGGCCAAGCATTCTCGGCAAAAATAAAGCGACCTAATTCAAACAATGGATGGCGGAGCGTCCCGTTGATATAGCAGTCATAAATTTGTCGGCCAGACATTAGGGAGCGTCCATAAACTACGTGACTCTGTCGCGGGGTGGGGGGGGGCGGTTTCCGATCCAAACCACGTAGATTTCCATTAATATATTTTTAAAAGTTAAAATGAGGTACAGAACACACAACATGTGAATATTTATTTAATATTTAATTTAATAAAATTACAATGGAGCGCACACTCCGGTGGCAGTTTCCCTAAAAACCCATCTTCCCCCTTTCCTGCACCCGCCTATATTTGCCCTCTACAAATTTTAACTTTAAATTATTTCAAGTCATATTCCCCGATTTTTTAGCTAAGTGATAAAAACCCATCACTCGTCACAAAAAATGAAATCACATCCAACCAGCAGTGCTATTCACGGTTTGTGGTACAACTGACCCTACTAACCTGCCAAAAACAGTTTAGTTGATCGCATGGTGGCAAAAATGTTATAGCAAAACACCAGAAATGTAATGAACACAAGAAAAAAGAAGGGATTGTCCGGCACACTTTGTCATTCAGTTCATTCGAATGTGAATCAAAACTCGATCGTACTTTGTATAACAATTCTAAAATTTCTGAAAAATTGTCACTTGAAAGAACAAGGGCCAGTGGGATTGCAAATAGTGGTTTAGATTCGGCATCTATGAAATAAGCGATCGAAACTCTTCAAAATGATACATTTTATAGTGTCCAAACACGATGATACAAAACAATTTCCGCCGATGGTAAGACTTTACAGCTAAACTACAAATTCAAAAAAATTGTGTTTTATGCAGATGTAAATGAAGCACAATCGGATATGTATAAAAATTTAGTGACACGGCTGAAGGAGCCCAGTATTACTAATTACTAGGCAGATGATTCAAATGTGAACTTTAGGTGCCCTAATTCAGTTTTTCCAGTTAATGCACAAAGATAATGATCAAATTATATCATTGGGATGTCATGCACATATTTTGCATAACAGTGTGAAATATGCTCTGGGTATGAGTAAATTTGAATTGTAGAATTTCATCCTGAAACTGCACAGTCGTTTTTCTTACTATGTCAAACGAGCTCAAGTTTTAAAAGAATTTTACAAGACGCATGAATCTGAATATTTGCTCTCATGGAATCAATACCAGTTTCAAACGCGGCAATTGAAAGGAAATTTTTTCAGACTAATACAATTTGGTCTAAGATTTTATTAAAAAACTATGATAAAAGCAATGAAATCTAACACTAAATACAATTTTAATAAAAATTAAATACTTTATACTTATTAACAGAATACATAAATACTTAAAATTCAACTTGAAAATACATTATTTCTATAATATTTTGTTACTAGCGGTAGTCAACAAGTCTGACTATTAATATAATATTTAGCAATAATATTAATAACTTCTTATTATAATAAACAGATCATCATCATTATCGTTGGGAACCATCTTCAGTTTCCCGGGTGTGGTTTACGAGCCTTGGTTGTTATAGACGATTGTTTTCCACCTTTTCCTGTCCAGAAAAGTTTCTCTGTCTGTGATGTACTCCCAATTCCAGCCTCTTCTCTCTACGTCCTCCTTCAGTTGGTCTGTCCATCTTCTTCTTGGTCTTCTCACTGGTCTTTTGCCCACTATCCTTTTTTCCAAGTAAGTTTTTGGCAGTCTTTTACTAGTCATTCTCTTCACATGCCCAAACCACCGAAGTCTTGATGACCTAAGTCTCTCTTCCATGGATTCCCTTAGCTCTAGGTTTCATCATTCTTTATGTGGTCAAGTCTAGTTTTCTGGAGGGCCGTTCTAAGAAACTTCATTTCACATGCTTGGATCTTTCTAAGGTCCCTTGATGTTAGTGTGCATGTTTCCAAGGCATATGTGAGAATAGGAATGAGATATGATTTGTACAAGACAATTTTTGTTCTTCTGGAAACCTTCATGTCCCATAGTAAGCCTCGCACGGTACTGTAGAAGTTGGCTCCTTTGGTTACTCTACTCATTATTTCTAACTCACTTCTACCATTATTGGTAATTATGCTCCCCAGGTAGCTGAATTGGTCAACAACTTCAACTTCGTGGTCTTGTAATTTTATATGACAGTCTGTACTCTTTCGGCATATTTTTAGTGCTACACTTTTTTTTGGATTCAATTTCATTCCATATTCTTCACACTTACCATTCCACATCTTCAGTTTATTTTGTATTCCTTCTTCTGTTTCATCCCATACTACTACATCGTCTGCAAACACCAGTGCCTGTAGATCTCTATTGAATGTTCTTTTTAGTTCTTTTAAGATGTTGTTCATCACCGCTATTAACAGAAGGGGTGAAAGGGCACTTCCTTGTTGTACTCCTTTGGTTGTACTAAACCATTCAGAGTAACCATCCCCAACATTGACACAGCTCTTGCAGTTATTGTACAGCATTTGGATCTTTCTAATGAGGTACTCTGGTATTTTAAGTTTTCTTAAACAGATACCTATAGAAAATATCTCTGTCCTCCATATATCATAAAAATAAACGAGGATTAAATAAAAAAATATTTTTTGGGGTTGTCCCGATTAGTAACCCCGAATCCCGATTTTCTTGACCTTCCGTCCCGATTTTTAACAACCTGCACCTGGCAACACTAGTTACGACTCCTACATATGATGGGTGGCCAGCGCTGCCCCAAGGAGGACAACGTTACCTGCCCTGCCGTCTAAAGGCGCGTGGTAGTGGATGCCTTTCATCTTTGCCCATAGGCTAGCAGGGACGTCGCACCTCGACCCACCGCCAGACGGTAAAAGAAGAAAGGCGCGTACTGTCACACCGCGCGCCATGGGAATGGGCTATCTGGTTCGACACAAGACGCCAACTTGCGGCGTGCACCGCGGCACATCGAGGGGGGCGGCCTTTTTTTTTTTTTTTTTAGCTCAACAGCTGCTTCGGCGTTCGGCGACACTTGGGATGGCAACAATAATGGGGGTGGCAATCTCGCAGTTTTTTGACCCCGTACGGAACTTTCCTAGATCCACCACTGGCTGTAGTTAGACAGGAGGCGGTATAATCGAGATAGCACGCGGGCGCTCTAACAGCTAGCGGCGGTCCTGCCTACTTGCCCAACTCTTCTTGTCTACGGTAATTTCACTTACTCAGTCAGCACCAAGTGACAGACAAGCTCCTGATTACAGAAATTTTAAACTGTAAATTCCACTGTCTCGGAAAGAAACAACCATTAATCCGGGGAACTAATTGTTTCATTAAATAAAATAATGGTTTCCATTTTGTTTCAATTAAACAAAGTCAGTTTATGTTTTCCATTATCATTCATGTTTCAGTTGTAAGGTACTACAGCCCTTTTGATCAGTGTTACCACCTTAAGAAAACAAAAGTCGCTAGATCTGGTCTCAAAACTCACTAGATAGCGGGATATTTAGAACTAAAAGATTCGCTAGATATCGCTAAATAAAATGGTGAGGTAAGTAACATAAAAATATGTTAATAATTATTATTTTCATTAAATTAAACATAACATTCTATTGAAAATCAACTTCAAATTCCTTCAATCGGTATTTCTTCTTCATCAGAACTTGCAGATGTGAAAGGATGAGGTGAATCGTCAGTCTTAAATTTAAAAGAGTATTTAGTATCTTAACCAACTGCAGCAATTACATCAGCCAGAGGCTCGTAAATGTAGCAGTTTTTCACAATTTTTAACTGATTCCTTATAAAAGAATGCTATCAAGAGTATTTACAGTTTTCCTAATTCTCAAACTGTTTTTAACAATGTTCATTGCACTGAAAATCCTTTCTACTGCGGCATTCGAGTGAGAAAGTGATAGGATATGGCTAAATCAGAAAGGCATTTATTCCAGCGCCATTCTTGTACTGGGTAAGCTATATTCCGTTTTCAAAATATTATGTACGCCATTATTTATCCGAGTCGTGACAGAGGCATTACCAACCCCAATTCCAGTCAAGTTTTTTTGAAACTCTGCAAGGTTGAATATCACTAAAAATCACCAAATATTTTTTTAGTGATAACATATTTAAAATATCACTTTCGAGCTTCAAAATTCACCAAATCTAGCGACAAAATCTGCTTTTGATTTAAGTCAATGATCATTTCGGTAGAACCATACTCACAATCATTTATTAACTAATTAATTAATCAAAGTTGCTTATTAAAATAATAAATCACAGAGAGAACCAGATAGGACATCTCAATATATATGCTATCCGGTGACCCTAGTTTTTCTGTAATATGGCGCTATTTTTTTGTGCTCATATATGTCACTTACCTTAGTGTCTCACTTTTTTTTATTTTAGGTTCCACCTTTTTAAAAATCTTTGCCTGGTAAGAGCTGACTTCAAACCCATTCTCACTTATATTAACTGAAGGGTATACAAGGTCCTTCCATTCTACATTTCCACTTTTAAATTTGTTGAAAGCTTCCCAGTATCCTTTGAGTTCACCTGGTACACCTGAAGCCAGACCTCCTGAGAGACAAAAACATTAAATAGACTTAGTAGGAAAGTAACAACTAAATAAATATTATCATCTTCCTCGGATTTTAAAGGTAACAAGATTCAGAGTTTAAATTTCACAGGACAAGCTTTTAGGGTTGCAGTAGCACATCACAGTGAATATAACATATTGCTTGTCGATTACCACAGTGATAATAATCTACAGGACAGTCTGTAGAGTTGACGAATCAAACTAGATTAGATTAAAGTCTGGCTGTTGTGGGACGGTACATTCAATTCTTAAAACACGTAACAGAACCAGCTAATGATTTCCAGCTAGTTACTTAGCTTAGTATCCATAAATTTCATACATGTAATCCTTCATTTTGCGGCCTAGGTACAATAGGAAATTAATTTGCGAGATAAACGAGATAGATTGAACTAATGATATTAACGAACTTGAATTTGAACGTAATTGCTACCACAAAAGCGATATTTCGATTATGCGAGGAGAATTAATCAGAAAAAAAATATATATTTATTGATTAATAGAGAGAATTTTTTTTTTTTTAGACTTCTGGCGTAATAAATTTCATAATACCGCAGCGTTTTAAAGGTCTTTAAGGAATAAAGATACTATATCAAAAAATATATATATCTCGGGCCTTTACAAGAAAAAATAATGCACTGTTGATAAGTTTGTTTAATGTATAGCTGTCTGATACAGATAAACTGAATGTTATGCAGCTCTAAGATAGCTAAAAGACAAATGAAACTCATTAGTAGTTTGCAGGAGAGTGTGGGATCCGCTGAACTTAATTTTTAACAACTAGAGAATGAGATTTAAATGCAATTATTCTGGCGTTTCGTATGATGAAACGTCAAAATAAAAGTGTTAAGAAAGAGGTAACGTTCAATAAATACATGGTATGGTATTAGATTACCAGCATGTCAATTATGTGGAATGGTGCGGATAATTAGCGGCTTTTTCTTATATATATATATAGAACTGTTTTGAGTACTTTTTGCATGAAAGACTGGTATGATAATGTCTGATCGCTCGTTATTGACGCCTTTTTCAGCTGCATAATGATCTTGTGCATCAAATATCCATTTCTGACTGTTGTTAATGGACGGGAGTTTGATCAACCACTAGACACAAGACTCAAAATAGAGGATAGAATTATTTAAAGCTGATTATATTTTGCAGCCTAAGCATCTACTGAACGATGCTCTTCGTAGAATTGAAACTCTGCTTAAGTGATCAGTTTCTGTTAGTTTTTTTAACTTGACTGATAAGGAGGCAGTTACACCTTCCTGCAAAGCGTATCGGATGTAAACTGCTGATACTGGAACTGGGGTTACCAATCACACTTCTTTATAAAGTATCAAACTTTATTTTTGGTATGTATACTTAATTACTTATTACTCTCGTTCCATACATACCTGCTCAGGAAAGTGGGATGTGGAATATGTCATGGTAAATATTGATACATACACGATAAATAATTATTATTATAAAAATACTATATATTAAAAACAATCAATATCAAACAAATAAAACAAATATTAATTTTTACAACTGAACTATAGAAAAGGCATATTAGCCTAAATACAATTAATTCTTCTGAACAAATTCTCGGATGGAGTAGCAGGAATTGCCTATAAGATAATCCATCAATTTTTCTTTGAATACATCTACATTAGATGCAAACTGTATTATACTCTTATGAAGTATATTAAGCAGACTGGTCTAAGAGTAATTAACATGTAAAAACACAGTCGGTATTGTTATTAGTACTAAGGGGAGTTATTTTTATTTCTTGTATAGAAATTGTGTAAATTCGATGTAGTTAAAATGTGTTGTGACAAAGGTCATGAGAGAATATGAATACTGAGAAGTCAATTAATAATATTGACGGTTTTTATAAAATAGTATGCAAGAAGTTCTTGGTTTTACCCTACAAAGTGTCCCTATTGCTCTTTTCTGTGGTACCGGCTACGAACACTTTTTTACTTTTTGAAGAGTACCATATGACAGAATTAAAATAAGAGTACTAATGTTTCGTGAATTCCAAATCTGCTGTTAGAGAAAATGTTCTCATCGTAATGGCGGCTTTGCTTAACTTTTTCAGTAGAAATGTGACAGTTTCTTGCCAATTGTGTTTCTCATTTTAAATTAATTTCATTGCAAAGGAGTGCGGTGGCAATTTCCATACAAAGCCATTTTCCCCCTTTCCTGTACCCACCCGCTTTTGCCCTCTACAAATTTCAACTTTCACTATTTTTAGTAAAGTATTCATCATTTCTCTTAGTAACCTATTCCAATTCCTGCTTCATTACCTACCAAAGAAAATCTTCCCACACCCTTGTGCCTCAACTGAGTGCCAGCTTGTGGTCATGGTCATCTCTTCCATTCCATACATTACTTTCAATTCTTACTATTCTTATTCATCTTTCCATGCCTCACACCAATATATGCCTTGTAGACCCTCATGATTCTCTTCACCATCCTCCTGTCTTCCGTTGAATCCCATTCCAGCTCTTTTATCATATCGGTTACTGATTGTGTTCTACGGTAATTTCTAGAAACAAATCTAGCAGCCCTTCTTTGAATCACCTTTAGCTCCTGTATTAGGTATCCAAAATGTGAGTCCCATACTACACCAAAATGTTCAAGTAATAGTCTGAACAAAGTTTTGTAAGCCAATTCCTTTACTTCTCTCGTACATCCCCTCATCACTCTTTCCAACAAGTGAAAGATTTTTCCTACTACCTGTACAATGTGTGCTACCCAGTTGGACTTGTTATCAAATGTTATGCCAAGATATTTAAATTCTGAGTCTTCAAAAGGAATTTTTTTCTCCACCTTATAATCATAATCAATCTTTAGTTTTTTCATCAGTGTATCTAATAAGCTGACTCTTCTTTGGATTTATCTTCATCCCATGTTTACCAAATCATTTATTTAAATGCCAAGGAACTTTATGATCCTTGTTTCTAAGATTGTGTTAGCTGATGAATAGTTCAATATTTTGAATAATTGTAATGGGGGTTTTAACAAAAAAAAGGAATAAATAAATAATTTTTAAAAGTACGGTATTAAACGGCGGCTGTGGAAGCGCCGCGAAGCGAACAAAGCTAAAATGCTGACAGTGTTGTATCAGCAGAATTGCTCATTGGTCACGCGCGAGACAAAGGGTATTGAACAAAGTAAACGTGACCAAATGGAAACTGGGCTAACCTATACTTCTAGAATATTTGGGAGGTCACCGACCCAATCACGCGCCAACTTTCGAGCACATTCGATGCAAAGACAGGGATCACGTGTACCGGTGTGTGGCTTATGGTCGGGCCACACTTGACCGACACCGGGGCGCAGCGCACCCGAGACGTGACACGGCCGAGTGTCGGCTCGCCCCCCTCGCGTCCACACTTGACCGTAGCTCGGCCGCGTGACGGACGTGTTCTTATAGTCAGTCTCCTTTAGTGGTTGTTTAAGATTATGTTCAAAAATTTTAATAACAGCGAGTTGGGGATCATAGCACTCGCGCTACAGTAGGAGCATGAGGAGTGGTTACTAAGCAGAACGAAAAGAAAGTGGATCCATGACGCCTGGAAGTCAAGACGTGTAGAAGGAGAATTTTTCACTTTGTTACCTCATTTGATGGACTTATATTATGAGACCATATCCTGGAAAAGACTTGACAAATGATAAAAAAATATATAACTACCGCTTGAGCAGGGCAAGGAGGGTGTCTGAAAATGCAATTGGCATTTTGCAGCAAAAATTTCGAATATTCACAAGAAGGCTTCAGGGAAAGCCGGAAAACATAACATTGATTGTATTGGCTGCATGTGTCTTGCACAACTTTATTCGAAAAAATGAAGGCTACATTATTTTTGAACACGTTGAGAAACAAGACACAAGTGCTATCAACAGTGACAGGTTATCAAATCTCAGTCAGTTGCCCCGCCTACGTGGAAGGTCTTCAGAGGCAGCATTTGATGTGCGAGAACAGATTAAATATTTTCTGAATTCCCCTGAGGGAAGCGTGGACTGGCAAGCTGAAACTGTACTGGCACTTTGAAAATGTTAAGATTAAAAATAATAAATGTATGAAAATTGAGTGTAACAAATTGTACTGTATTATTAAATTCATTTATTTACGAAATCCTCATCACATTTTGAAATAGAACTAACATTGGTTTACTGCTGTTTATGGAAGAAACAATGTATTTCGTACGATAACAAATTAAAATTTTAAGTAAATCAAGGAGAACACAAAATACTTAATTTTGTGTTCTCTGTATAACTTGAATACTGTTTTTTTAATATATATTTTCTCATTTGCTTTTTTCTCTAACATGCTCAACGATAATAACTTTTATCTAGAAGTTACAGATAATTTTTTTTCAAATTCTATGATTAGTGTATTATCCACAGATTTTTGACTTACCTTTTGCTTCCAGCGTGGTTGAAATGTTTTCCCAGATTTTATCTTTATAATCCAGATTTCTGTATTTCTCTTTAGTTTGGTCATACAGTACCGGATATTTTCTAACATCCTCTATAAGTTTTTCCACATCCACCATGCTGAAAACGCACTGTTGCTGTTGTAAAGGATGCAAACTTTCTGAACAACTCACTATTTCCACCAGACCGACACCGGGGCGCAACGTCAAAAAGTAAACTAAACTAATCGGAGCCGAGTGTCGGCGGCCGTGTGTCGGACGGCATGCGATGTCGTTTGAACACACTTCAATCGAGTGACCGACAACAATACGAAAAGTGTCGTTGCGCCCCGGTTGCGCCCCGGTTGCGCCCCGGTGTTGGTCAAGTGTGGCCCGACCTTCATGCTATAAAAGCGAGGCAGCAGAGTGCCTTGACCTCTCAGTTTGGAAGTATACCAACGCAGCCACTATGTCGGATTTGGCATCGACGTCGAGATGCCAGTTGGGTCCGCTCCTTGATGTCAAAGTTAGTCTGTAAGTCTACTTCTACAGTTTGGTGGAAACTAAGCGTCTTGGATCCTTTGCTGAAGGGAACCATCTAACAAGTGTAACCATCCGAGGGCACTGGCATAATAAATGGGTAATAGTATTTGAAGACTTTGCCTAGCCCATGCAGATACCTGGAGTTACAGCCGACGGACGCAAGCAAACGGAGGACTAGCAGGACGAGAACTGAAGCAGACAGATCCAACCATGTAAGTGCCTAGTAGAAAGAGCTGCCTTTGCCCAATCCATCCTGTCAACCAATCGACCAGTCCCTCTAAAACGGTCGATTATATGATAGATGTATTTCCAGAGACCATATAGATAATAAAATATTCCAGAATTTAAACCCTAATAAACAGTACAAAGTAAGATACTGGCATAGGTATGTTTTCTGGGTGAACCTCAGACATGAATAGAACAGTTTCACAACAGCATACATAGAAATGAGACTGAGAACGCTGATATTGAAAAAAGAATGCCGCAATCAAAAGAATACTTGCTTTGGGAAGTCCTAAGTATTTGGTATTCGGTCGAATAGCAGTTATATATTCAGCATTCGGCTGAATAGGATAAAACTAGCCTAATAGGCCGAACACAGAATAGCTGCCGAACATTCTTTGCGAGCCTAATAATTATCATTTTGATGCTTGTATGTAAAATAAAAAATTGACAAATAAAGTCAATATTGTAATTTTTTTAAAATAATACTCTACCCGAAATTTTACTATAGTGGTAACTAAAGTTTTAATTTACTTCCATTAAATATGAAATTGAAATTATTCAACGTTTTAAAGATATTACTTTTATTAGTTGTAACAGTCATTTCATAAATGATTTAATTAATAATATTTTTAGGTCATTAACTTTATTTAAAAGTTGTTATTTTTTAAAACAATTTTTTTTTTAAAAAGTTACTCGTGGTAGCATCGAACCAGGATCGTCCGCCTGGCAACACACTGGCATGGTGTGAAAATTAGTTTGTGAGCTGCGTGTAAAGATTTAGAGCCCCTTTTCTGGGAATCGTCTGCCTAATGCGCTTTACTACTTTACTGGGTGGACATCCTTGAGGTACACTACTAACCTGCAAAGTCTCATCCGGAACTATATTTCCGAGATCGTAAGGTCCCCTTGTTAGCGAAAGATTGGTCTCTTCACCTGTAGATTAACTGAATAGCTCCTAGCAAAGCCGCGAGGACTAGGAACTATATACAGTCAAAGCTCTTTACGTTTTCGTTATTCGCGATTTCAGAATTCGCTAATAAAATAATTGTGACAACTTTCTGTATTCGTAGATTCAGTATTCGGTGATAAAATAATTGTGACAACTTTCTGTATTTGCCGATTGAAATTTTTATTATTCACGGATCCATTCAGTACATTCAGCGGATTTGGTATCCTTTACTAAACGTGTCGGCATCGTTTGAGTATTGCTGGCACGTGCCGAGAGTCAATCTAACCAAATATTATTGCCACTAAAACTAAAGTTCATTGTCAACAGCCGTCGCTGCCGCTGTGTTAAACTTTTCACTATGACCTTTCATAAAAGCTACTCAGCCACGATCGGCTATGAATCTATTATTACTTGAACTTATCAGTGAATAACACGTGTCTCCTCGCTATGACCTTTGAAAAAATCCACTCAGCAACGATCGGCTATGACTAATCAGTAGTTGTAGTAACACGTATCTCCTATGTTTCGTTCGCAATTTATGATGCAAAAGAAAAATTAGTTCCTACGCGTAAAAAAGTTGTGTTGCCGCTTAGAGTAAAAAAAGAAATGCTTGACCGTTTACGCCTTGTCGAGTCGTCAATGTTAACGAATCAACTGTATGATTCATCAAGAAATCTGAAGACAAAATACGGGATTCTATAGCTTCAACGTCGGCAAAAATTGTTCGTGATTCAGCAATTGAAAAAGTGGAAGTTGCGGTATCATTATGTATTGAAGACCGTAACCAGAAAAGAGTGCGCCTTAAATGGTTCCATGACCCGCGAGAAGGCAAAGCGTCTCTACGCGTATTTTAAAGAAGCTGGTGATGAACTTACAGGTGGAGGATTTCCAGCATCGGAAGGTTGGTTCAATAAATTCATGGTGCGACAATCATTGCATAGCATCAAAATTGTTGGAGAAGCTGCATCTGCAGACACCGCCGAAGCGGAAAGATATCCAGAAGAATTTTTAAACATTGTTGCTTACACAAACCTGAACAAGTGTTTAATCGAAGCGAAACTGACCTGTTTTGGAAAAAAATGCCAAACAAAACTTTCATACCAAAAGTGAAAAGTGCGCCTCTGATTTCAAGGCAGCAAAAGATAGAGTTACACTGCTGCTGTGTTCTAATGCATTAGGTGATAGTATTATTAAGCCACTAATGGTTTACAGATTTTTAAATCCCCGTGCTTTGAAAAATCAAAACAAGGGCAACCTGCCGGTGTTTTGGCGTACAAATAAGAAAGAAAGGATTGAAACTTGCAAGTATTAATTTCTGTGACTGGTTCCAGAACAGTTTTGTTCGTGAAGTTAAAAATTATTTAAAGAAAAATAATTTAGACTTTAAGGCCACTTTGGTTTTGGACAGTGCACCATGTCACCCTTGTGAGCTTGAAACTATGCATCCAAATATAAAGGTGATATTCTTGCCTCCTAACACGACAGCTTTACTTCAACCTATGGACCAAGGAATAATCCAGGCCTTTAGGATCTATTACAAACCTTCAAAATCATACTGCACACCATGGAATGCCATCCTGATATGAATGTTTGCAATGCTGGAAAAATTTTGACAAAGTAAAATGCATTGTTAGTTTTGTTCGTGAAGTTAAAAATTATTTAAAGAAAAATAATTTAGACTTTAAGGCCATTTTGGTTTTGGACAGTGCACCATGTCACCCTTGTGAGCTTGAAACTATGCATCCAAATATAAAGGTGATATTCTTGCCTCCTAACATGACAGCTTTACTTCAACCTATGGACCAAGGAATAATCCAGGCCTTTAGGATCTATTACAAACCTTCAAAATCATACTGCACACCATGGAATGCCATCCTGATATGAATGTTTCAATGCTGGAAAAATTTTGACAAAGTAAAATGCATTGTTACAATAAAGGAATCGTTGCAAGAACTGAAGTCATACACTTTGAAATCATGCGGGAAAACACTGTGCTCTGATTACACTGTCAACGTTGATGGAGAATCCGTGCAAATTCAAACTTTAACTGCAAACATTGCTTAAGTTGCGAGTAGAATAGGACGAGATGGTTTTGAACAGATAGAATCAAGTGACATTCAAGAGTTTCTTGAATCGCAAGATGAAGATTTGAATGAAATCGACTTGGTGGAAATGTTAAATTTCCAACCCATTGAAGAAGAGGCTTCAACGAGCACTGAAATTCTGACATTTAATTTAATAAACCTGAGTGAAGGTCTACGCATGGCAAATGAGCTTTGTGATTTCTTCATCAAAATTGATCCGGCTATGGAAAGAAGTCTTTTTTAAAAAAGACAAATTGTTAATGCTACAGTTGAATATCAATCCGAATTGAAAAACCTTTTAAAGAATTTAGTAATTTTTTCTTGTTTTGCCACTTTTAAAACATTGCCTAAGCCTGACAATAATAATTAAAACATGTTGCTTAAAATCTCTTAATAAATTTATTTAAATTTGACCTTTTTTGAAACCTTGGAACTTATCCCGTATAATCCCATACAAATTAGGGGGCGCCGATTAATGACGTGAGGTGAAATATGGGGGGAGGGCCGGTGAAATCTCACGAAGGGGAAGGGGGGGGGGGCAACGGAAATCTCACCTGACTTTGCAAGTTCTTGTAGTACTGTAGAGCTAAAAGAATCTACAAATGACGCGAAAATCGATTTTAGATATTTTAGAGGGAGAGGAGGGGGGGGGGGTGTCCGACGAAATCTCTAGAACTCTCACCAGAGGGAAGGGTTACCATTCCATATTCGCGGTCTCCACATTCACGGCATATTTACGGAACGTATCCCCCGCGAATAAGGAGCTAAAACTATATAGCTGTGGCCTCGGAGTAACTGGTCGACTCCATTATTCGCGTCACCTTCTCGATAATATCGATGCCGAATCTTGATTACCCCGCGATTGATTAGGGAGCAACCACGTAGCTCCATTTTGGCCTCCTGTCAACCCCCCTCTCTCCCCGTACCCTGGCGTGACTTCGCCAGCAGACCGAGCCACGTAGTTTAAAAAAAGTTAAACCAAAGGAACTGCTTCGGCGTACGTAGCGAGGAATTCTGCTCAGACTAACTGGGGTTTGCAGAACAACGTCCACAGATGCACTAACAGTTATACTCGGCATCTGGCCCATGGACCTGGAAGGAGTCGAGGAGCGTTATAGTGAATAAAAAAAAAAAAAGAGGAAGGTATGACCAAGCTACAGAAATAATTGGAAGGCCTGTTGAAACCAAAAAAAGATGTTTGGGATGCGCTGATTGATGAATGGCAGCAAATATGGACAAACAGCAACACGGGAGAAAGGACCTTCGACATGATTCCTTGAAAGAGAGAATTAACATGACTCACCTACAACTATTTCCAGGGCTCGTACACTACATATCTGGCCAAGGTCCATACAACAGTTTCCTAGAACAAAGAGGCCTCAAAGAAACAAACAGGTGCGACTGAGCACGTGGTTTGGGAGTGCAAACAAACTGAAGAATGAAGAGCATACCTTCAAATATAACTTCAGAATAGAAGATATATGACATACTGCGTGATACCGAGCTCTGGCACTTGCTGAAGGAACTTCCAACTAAGTGGCTTGGTCAAGGGATGGGGGCGACAGAATACTCTGGGCTTTGTGGACGGTAGGGGAAGTTCAGAGCCAGGCTACGAAGTTTTAAATTAATTTTATTTATCAGTTAAATTAGAGCACACATCAGGATATGCATTTCCATCATTTAGCTAGCGTGTGACTTGAGCCCATAGTGATTGGATCGCACGGAGTCGACCCATTTGAACTAACTGACACGCGAAACTGTTAGGCACGTAGTACCTTGACGAAAATTTGCTTACAAAATATATCACGCAGTATTGTTTTGATGTTTTTTAAACAGCTGTTTTGATTCCCATCTACCGCGTGTCACCACAACGCTCTTTGGTAATTTTGTTCTGTCAAATAAATTTCAGTGCACCTTAAATTATAGTTCTTATAGTGTTATTTCAAGTGTAGTGTAAATCGCGATGTACGATAAACTCTACGGCATATTTTATATTAGCATAAAGCCACGAAAACGCCACCAGTTGCTTAAAAGTTTTTTATTCTTTAAAACTTTACTGCAGTTTCGACAAATACAGGTTTGTCTTCTTCAGAAGTATGACACGTTAAAATTACAAAGGCAGAAGCATTATCACAATTCAGTCACTTTCGTGCGAAAGTTGCACATCGTCACGATTCTTCCTTCCGTCTACTAGCCCTTTCGTGGGCACAATTTTCTGAGCTTATTAGAGGTAACAGTTGGGGGTTCAATCACTTGCTATGGCACACCTATTACATATCACGCAAAAAACAAAAAAATTTAGGCACTGGTTTTTTTTTTTTTTTTGAAAATTTATGTGGGAAGATGGCTTCCCACGGACCACGGAATTCTTTCAAAAATTTACACTGGAAAACAATATTAAAAAATGTATATTATTGGTAGATGTACTTTTATTCACAAAATATTTAAAAAAGTTACACTACTGAGTGTTATGGAACAGTCTGAAACATGGCTCAACACAGAAAGCTACATTGCAATTTGAGCACATTATTTTTGTTCTTCATTCTTCTTTTCTTGTACTGCATAAACGACAACGCCTATACTTCACAATTTTCTTTGGAAGATGTTCACACACATTTGACAGTCTGACTTCATTAGGAACACTAATACTGAGTGCTTTTTTTGAAACGAATACAGGTGGACGCCCACGTCGTTTCCTTGATGAGAATCCTGGCAGTAATTGTCTTGCTAACTGCAGATATACAAAAATAACCACGAAGTAACACCAAAACGACGATTTCCTAACACGAAACTGAGCCCAAAAAACAAATAATGCACCGTCAATTGTTGTCAGTGTGACTTCTGGCAGCAGCGGGAATTTTCGCGTGTTTCTCGTACTAATATACAGATGGCATCACCAGCTAGATGTGGGAATGTTCAGTCTCTTGGCCCCTGGAAGACTTTAAATTATGTGGGAAGCTATCTTCCCACCGCCCATGAAAGGGCTAGACAACATCTGTATCGTCGCCCGCCTCGTACAGATGTTGTCTAGTAGACGGAAGGAAGAATCGTGACGATGTGCAACTTTCGCACGAAATAAAATTTTTACCGTTGCTGACACGCAGCTATGCTTAAGATTCTACGGCAAATGTTTTTCCAGCGAGTTTTCAATAAGCAAAACGGAGTCAATGGGCTGTGGAAACCTTTTAAGCAGGAAAAAGAACCATTCTCTGGTAATGTAGAACGACAGGTGAAGTGCAGCAAATTAAAACAATTATATTTCAAACAGTTCTACTTTGTCAGATAATTAGCAGAGTTCCCGTCCGGTATGATCTAAGTTGATTTTCCCACACAGTAAATACTGAAGTTCATAACAGAGGTAAGTTTTCTGCATTTGTGAATTAAATTTCATGTCGGTCGCTCCACCCCCTGTGTAGCAGAAAATAAATGGGTATGGGGTTGATTTATTCCTGCAATATGTTTAGACATCCTATCGCGAATATGTGTACCAAGTTTCATCAAAATAACCACAGCGATTCGTGCAGCAATTGAAATAATTAATTTTTCAGGAAATGTTATAAAGACAGAATCATTAAACAATAAATAATAAAAATATCGGAAATGCCAACACTAAAGGTTTTAAACAGTTCACTTTCATATTCAAACACATCAGATATGCATTACTTACTATCAACAGCGAATATAATTTCACTTCCAAACATCAGAGATGGTACTGTGCGGCCACAGATCGTAGTTTCAAAAAACAACGAAGTTTTCAGAAGGGTCTACACTAAAGGTTTTAAACAGTTCACTTTCATGTTCAAATGGGATTGTGCACAAACTACGTGGCTCGGTCTAGGGGGGGGGGGGGGAGGGGTAGGCTGGAAGGCTACGTTGGGCTACGTGGGGGGGTGGGGGGTTTCGAGCCAGGCCACGTAGCTCCCCGTTCATATTATTTGCCATAGTTAAAATGAGATTCAGGACACACAACAGCATGTAAATATTTATTTCTGCCATTTAGTTATCCCCGTATGTAATTTATGATAATCTGACAAGAGAAAACAGTACAAAATGTCTTCTGGAGTCAATCGGGAAAAAGGCTACGTGCTACGTGGGAGGGGGGGGGGGTAGAGGCAAAAGCCACGTCGGGCTACGTGGGGGGGGGGGAGGGGGGGTTCAAAGGAGGCCAAAATGGAGCCACGTAATTTATGCATGGTCCCTTAGCTCCTCTTTCCGTTTATGACTTCCCTTTTCCGGCTTGCTGCGCATAGGTGCACATCTCTCGCATGTGGCTTGTGCAACAGTCTATACATCTATACATAGCGACCTGAAGAAGTAAAATTACCATTACAGATAGAAAATGAAAATTCACGACGCTGACATATTTACTCATGTAAACATTATATTTAACAGAAAATGAATAAATAAAGTGAAAAACATTGGAATGGACGAAAAAATGATAGGTAGGATGATGGGTAGAATTCTTAAAAGGTAGAAAGAAAAAAGATAGGAAACGCAGTAGCAAAAGAAAGGAAATGAAAATAAGAGTGCCATACGTTAGTGTATTGGGACTAGTGATATTCGTTATTCTAATGATTGATTGTATTTATGGTTTACTGTCAGAAGTTAGGTTTTTTGCAGATGACGTAAAGCTGTACAATGGGATTAAAACGGTAGAAGACTGTAAGCAGCTGCAGGGTGATCTGGGCGGGATATCTAGCTGGCTAGGTCTGCATGGGATGAAGACAAATGCAAAGAAGAGTCAGCTTATTACTTACACAGATAAAACAGTAAAGGTTGATTATGATTGTAAAGTGGGGAAGGAATTGCTTGTTGATGACTCGAAATGTAAATACCTTGGCTTAATATTTGAAAACCAATTTAACTGGGCAGGACACATTGGACAGGTAGTAGGGAAACGGTTCAAAATCCTTCACCTGTTGGAAAGAGTGATGAGAGGATGTACTAGAGAAGTAAGGGAATTGAGCTAGACCACTGCTTGAATGGTGTAGCATGAGACCCACCTTTTGGGTATCAAATACGGGAGTTGTAGGAGGTACAGAGAAGGGCTGCTAGATTTGTCATTGTAAATGACGGCAAAACACACTCGGTAACTAATATGATAAAGGAACTGGAGTGGATTTCATTAGAAAATAGAAGGAGTGTGAAGGGAGTCATGGGAATGCACAAGGCGTACATTGGTGATGAGGCGTGGATAGATATTGGTGTAAGAATTAGGAGTAATGATTGAAAGGGTTGATCATGAACTACAAACTGCCACTCGATTTCAGGCACAAAGATGTGGGGAGATTTTCTTTTATAGTTACGGGTGTCAGGGGTTTGAATAAGTTACCACTAGAAATAATGAATAATTTGCCAATTTGTAGAGGCCAGAAGTAAGCGGGTGCAGGAAAGGGGAAGAATGGGTGAGTAGGAAAATTGCCAGCGAAGTGTGCGCTCCATCGCATTTAAGTAAAACTAGTGATCACCCAGGAGTCCAAATTCGACCGTAATTCATTAAGTTATTTAGTTTCTTTCGTGAAAGAGGAATAATCATTATTTGAATTTGTTCTATTGCCTTTGCTGTGAGCATAGATACAAAAGGTTAATTATGAATATAAGGTGGGGAAAGAATTGCTTGCTGAAGACTTGAAATGCAAATATCTTGGCATTACTTTTGATAACAAGCTTAACTGGGCAGGTCACATAGGACAGGTGGTAGGAAAAGGTTTCAAAGTTCTGCACTTGTTGGAGAGAGTGATGAGGGGATGTACGAGAGAAGTCAAGGAATTGGGTTACAAAACTTTGGTCAGACCATTGCTCGAATATGGTAGAGTAGTATGGGACCCACATTTTACATATCAAATACAGGAGTTGGAGAGGGTGCAAAAAAGGGCTGCTAGATTTGTTTCTGGAAATTATCGCAGAATGCAATCAGTGACGGATATGATAAAGGAGCTGGAATGGGATTCATTGCAAGATAGGAGGAGGATGAGGAGGGTCATGGGAGTGTACAGGGCATTTACTGGCGATGAGGCATGGAAAGATATTGCAATAGGTATGAAAAGTAGTGCATGGAAGGGAAAAGATGACCATGACCACAAGCTGGCACTCGATTTCAGGCACAAGGGTGTGGGAAGATTCTCTTTTTTAGGTAAGGGTGTCAGAGATTGGAATGAGTTACCAAGAGAAATGATGAATAATTTACCGAAAACTTTGAAAGAATTTAAAGATAAAATTTGTAGAGGGCAAATATAGGTAGGTGCAGGATAGGGGGGAGATGGGTGTGTAGGGAAATTGCCACCGGAGCCTGTGCTCCATTGCAATTAAATTAAGTTAAATTAAATTATATACTGTATACATTGACGTCGTTGGATGCGAGCGTGTACCAATACGTTTTTAGGTTGTGTTGTTTGGATTAATTACCTGCAATACCTATACAATTAAAACAATACACTCCATGCGAGAATGTATCCTAAATGTTAGCTCCTGAACTAATAATAGCAAATGATGAAATGTATTTACCGATGGTTCATTTGAATTTAGTCCATCATTCATTTTGACTTAAGGCTGAAAAACTTCTTTAGCTTTGTGACAACATGAAGTAAATGCAGACCTTTCACCTGAAGTGACTTCTGATTTGAAATGTTTTGCATTGCTAAACCTGCATTGTAAAGTCGAAACTATCAAAAAATTTCGTCGAATGGCATTTAGTGCGCATTTAAATGTATCCATCAAAATAATTTCGTTATTTCGTGAGTTCGCTTTTTAAATTTGGTCTATTATCATTTTGAATTTCATGCAAATAAGTATTCCTTCTTTTTTGTCTCTCCCTCTCTCCAACCTGTCAGTGTTTTATATCGAAGCATAATGGAAGCAATGGAACAAAAAATCGGTAATTAAAATACTAAAATTCAAAATCAAAAGAACCTTTTAAATAATAAAAATATCATATAGTATCTGGCAGAATCTCTACATTGCTTTTCGAATTGTTCCTTTTATAACTTCAAAGACTAATCTCTACTTTATGTGAGTGTTTTGTTTCACCGAAGCGCCGATCTTATTTCAGGCACACACACTTTCGCGAGTTGATTTTTATTTTATTAATTTAATTATAACATGTATTTACTATGCTTATTATATATTTTTCTATACTGTTGAACAAGATCACAGGCATTGGCAGAATCGCTAAGTGTCATTGCCACTAAAAAAAATTTTAAAAATATAAACTGAATGCAAACAACGGATGTTTTATTTAATTTAATGTATTTGTAACACATATTATATATAGTAACAATGAAATCAAGACGCTAAGTAGCGGAAAGGAATCAAATTATGATAGGGAAACGAGCCACCACTTACCTTTAGATAATGGATGTGGGGCGCGAACACACAGAAAAGACACAAACATAAATAATAAAAAAAATTGGGATAAACCCTTCGTCAATGGGAGAATATTACGAGAGGTGGGTGCAGATGGAGGCTGCCTGGAGACCTGCAGTCTCCAGCTGCACCCACCTCTCATAATGTTCTCCCGTTGACGAATGTTATCCCGAAAATGTCTTTATAATTTGTGTCTTTTCTGTGAGTTCGCGCCCCACATCCATCATCTAAAGGTAAATGGTGGCTCATTTATATATAATTTTAGCTTTATGCACTTCTTCTCTCTATAAACTGTATCTATGCCAAATCTCACACTCTTCTGTTTGCACAATATTCTTAAAAAGGGATCCAAAGTTTTCGCTTAGCGCATTAATATATAGATTAAATTAACGCTGTTCTGAATGACGAAGATTTTCTTAACATAATGTAGACTTCCTCGGCCGTTGTCTGTTTCCTATTGGTTCAGGCTCCAGACGCGTCGATTTATTAAATGAATCCTTGATGGTTAATTCTCTCTACTGTACTCATCATTTTAGGACGTTTACTATCGCCTTAATCAAAAAAGTAGTTAAGGAAGAGCAGAACCATTCACTGTTGACATTAATTGGATTAAGTGAATATAAATGATAAGTGTTCTTTAACATATGCAGCTTACCGACTGAGGCTAACGTAGCATTTCCATGGTACATATCCTTGGAAGAGTTGGCTGGTGCTGTTTCCCGAGCAATAAGCGCCTCCGCTTTCTGTGTTTCTCGATTGTAAATCGTCATCATGAATCCTCCACCTATTCCCATGCTTTGAATACAAACAACTCCATCGCAAAACAAAGCTGCAATTGCAGCTTCAACAGCATTGCCCCTTTAAGTAAAATGTCCCTTAAAAGCAAAGAAATGGCATATTATTTTAAGGCTTTGCTATAACTGGAAACCGTATCTTAGTATAAAGGATAACACTAAAACAAGTGATATTTGTGTGTATTTTATTTGCACTGAAAGAACCATGCTACTCTCTAAAAATAAATCAAACATAATTTTAGCATTTTCTCTTCCTATTTTGAAGATCTCCATGTTTCAATATAATCTTTATGACGGAAGTCCTCAGTTATCTGTTTCCCATATCTTGTTTTCCTCTGCAATTCTTTCCCTCGACTATTCCCTCCACTAACAAGTTTACCAATTCTGCGTCTCACCATTCTGTCTCTTCTTATTGTTCTACAAACTACTTTTCTTAACGAATATTTCCATGGTTCTAGCATACATGCTGATAAAGCAATAGTCAATAATTTACAGTCAATTTACGTTTGTAAATTATTTGTATTCTGCTTACAATTTTTATTGATTTTTATCGTTAATACTAAATCATTATATTGTTAGTATACATTCCTATAAATTAATGATGAAAAATCACGATCTATATTATTCAACTGTAATAGTTTCAAACCCCATTTATTAAAAATACTTTTCCCTGAAATTAGAATCATCTCAAAACTCGTGCCAAATTTTAGTAAACTAATGGTGGTAATTTACAAGTCAAACGAATAACAACCGACAGCTTTTTTGTTCGTTGTTGTTGTTGTCATTCGGACTTTAGGACACGTCAACATCGAGGTTATTAGTGACAATGTGGCATAAAACTCAATTACCGTCTGCATGGCCGACTGTGAAGAGGTAGGCCACACAGACGGAACAGTATAATATAAAACTGAAACCGTGGCTGTAGGCGGGCCATAAAAGATAAAAGTACAAACATTGACTGGTTGGCTGTAAAAGGGACAGCCAGATATAAAATGTCACACCTATGAACGGTACTTGGATTTGTGGTTGAAAAAGGCCACCAATCCAATCTAAAACCTAGGCCGATCTGCCAAAAAATTTTGGGACAAGAACGGCCACCTACAAATCTTTAAAATCTTAGCCACCTTGTCACTGTCATCGTTTAAAATAAGGGACAGATCGCTGGCTAAGCCAACGTATGCCCTTAAATCTAAAAATATCACACAATCAGTTAAAATGTGGCGCATCATCAAAGGTACTCCACAAGCATCACATTCCGGAGGGTCCTCTCTGCGGAAAATAAAACCATGAGTAAGAGGACAGTGTCCTATAGGGAAGCGAGTAAGGAGAACCTCATCCCCCAAGCCCGGTAGAAGAAGCTGCTCCACAGCTGAACGGACGGCTTTACCAGCCAGAGCTCATTATGTTCTACCTCCAGCTGCTGCCTCTGCCGAGGCAAGGTTTCTCCACGGCTGAACGGACGGTTTGACCAGCCGGAGCTTTTATGTTCTACCTCAGCCACTGCCTCTGTCAATCATCAAGAACAGCTCTTCACGCAGCCTAGGCAAGGTTTGACTTTGGGACCAGAGCAACGTCTATTGTGACCTTGTTACAGGCTAACTTGGCGGCTACATCAGCTGCCTCGTTCCCCTTGATTCACATATGGCCCGGTACCCAGCAGAACAAAACCTCCTTTCCATAACATGAGAGGGAAAGGATGGCGTCCTGGATATCCTGGGCTAGACGGTCTGCTGGGTACATGTTTGCTAAGGCCTGAATACAGCTGAGGAAATCACAGCATATGATAAACCAATTATCGCGCATTACTTTCATATGCTGGAGCGACTTTAGCAGGGCGTAGCACTCGGCATTGTAAACGTTGCACCTGCTATTCAACTTGTATTTGTAAGTCACTCGAGGGAACAACAAGGAGCAGCCAACTCCGTTAGCCTGATTAGACCCATCCGTATATACCGAGGTAAAGCTGTGATGCTGATTTAAAATATCTGCAAAAACATTAGTAAAAACTTTGTCAGCGGTAAACGATTTGTTATATCGGGACTATTCTACAATTGTTCTGGGCCTCTTTAAAAGCTAGGCAGGAGATGTACTCCAACCCTGGTGATAAAAAGGGGTCAGCTCAAATCTTCTAAAATAGCCTTTGTACGGAGACTGAACGGATTAGTCGCCTATCGCGATTGGTATAAAGCCGCTCGTAATTCGGATGTATATCTATGTCGTACATGGGATTGCCAGGTGTTATGGCAACGTGCAAGTAGTGTCGTACCATGAGGAGGCGCCGGCGGACGGTAAGCGGCGGCTCGCCAGACTCAGCACATATGCTGGGTATCGGGCTAGTGCGGTATGCACCCGAGGCAAGCCGAATTCCTGCATGGTGGACACTATCCAATATACGGAGATAACTATCCCATGCCGAACCATACACGATACAACCGTATTCCAGCCGCGGCCGTATAAAGGCTCTGTAAAATGTGAGTAGGCAGGAGTGGTCAGCGCCCCAAGACCCGCCACACAAACGTTTTAAAAGATTAAGAGCTTCCACATTTCCCATATGTGGGGTTGCCCTCACAGGTCGCTGTCGTATGCCCGAACCGCTAGCATTTAAAACAGCGCATGGGGTCCGGTACATACGGACGAATATTCAGGTTCAAATGGTTTGATGGCTCAACGTGGAGGGTCGAACGTCAGGACGAAGGTCTTCTCAGTACCGCCGTTAACCCTTCATGTGATCTGACGAACCTCGACATTGCTCGGTCTCTAAATCGACTAGGTCCCGGCAGGTGACAAGGCCTTTACTCGAATTTAGAGTTTTATGGAGTTCGCACTTTACTGCGAACTTCCCGAGCTTCTCAGACTTAAGGAGGACAGCCTGCTTGTGGGTGGATGTTTCCAAAAGCAGATACCCATTCCTCAGCCTCTTGACTGATTTAAGTGTACCGGCAAGACCCTCCAACCCCTTCTGTATATAAAAGGGGGACACCTTCTGAAAGGATCCCTCCTTCCTTCACATAATAACAAAGGCATTATCTACGAGATAATCCTTCCTGTTACTCGAATCCAACATCTCAAGCTGAAGGTTTTCGACCCTCGCCCGTTTATCTCCTCTTTGAGTGAAAGATTTCCCCTGCGGCATACCCAAGCCGCAGGTAGAAGAGTTAGAATTAGGATTTTATTTCGTTCTGATCCCGCGAGTTAGGAGCCCCCGCAACACGCCACCAAGCCCAATACAACAGGGGTGCCCCTGAGGTTGTACGCTAGCAGGTGGTTTGCCTCACCACCCATCCACCTTTCTTTTATAGAGGTTTGTATTTTCCTCGTGATCCAGGCGATGACGCCAAGCTCCCCGTTCTCCTAGACATCCAACGTTCCACCACCACGCCCTACGGTGGTCGTTGAAGCAAGGTAGGAGTTTACAGTGTGGAAAACCTGCGGCGCTCACACGTTTCCAGCTCGGGCACCGCGAATTCGCCAAACCCGTATCTGGCACTTGCGATAGTACTAGAGGCTATTAAATGCTTCTCCTAAAATAGAAACTATGAGGTCATTAAAGAACCAGTATCGAAGACAATTTTTTTTTTTTTTTTTTTTGCTTATGGCTTTATGCCTTGTTGACGCCGGGGTCATTAATGGCGTGAAAGGAGGCAAGGGAAGGTGGAATTTAGCCATTGACTTTTGAAGGACCATTCGCCTGTAGTGATTTGGGGAAATAACGGAAAACCGAAATCTGGATTGCCGAACGGGAATTCGAACACATGTCATTCCGAATGGGAGGCCAGAGCGTTACCACTCACCCACCACGCTCGGAAGGGAGGAAGAGGGCTGAGCAAAATCATGTTTGAAGAGCGGCAAATTCGTGTGTTGGTGACCACAGGGAAGACAAACTCAAGTTTTAGCCCCGGCTTGAAAAATTCGTAAATCCGTTACTGCAGGATACAAAATAGTCAAAAATGAAATAAAAGTAATTGGATGTTCAAAATTATAGTTAAGTGGAACATAAAACACTTCTATAAAGTCAATGTAATTGAATTCACCTAAAATTATGACATCTATTAGAGAAATAGTAATCTGGTCGCATGAAATGTTAGACCTTTATTTAAACGTCATGCATGAACTCATTTTAAAACTATTTCTTAGACTAATTCTTTTAAGTTACTAGAATTGCAGATATTTATATCAGTATCACCTTCCAACATCTGCGCAGAGGTATCCGTTGGCGGCGACGGCGGCTTTGTCATATTCGCCCAGTATAGAATCTGACGAAGGCGGATGATGATTTTCGTTGCCAGTCGACTTTCCGACATGCACAGCAAGTACAAAAACAGCAGTCAAGATCTTCCTCCATACTGAGCTGGAAACAATTAAGAGAATCATCCGTCAGTGATACTGAGAAAGAGATGATCTGGAGAAACATCATGGTATAAGGGAAGGTCGATAATTATCCTGGACGTAGCTATAATAGCGGTGTTGCTACATTAATAGCTCCGCATTCATTTTCTCTAGTAAAAATATTGTTCAGAGACCAGGTGCTGAAGTCCGCCAGTACCCCAAATACCTGGGGGTCATTTTACACAGGTCCCTAACTTATATAATGCACCTATAGAATACAGCTGCCAAGCTTAAAAGACGGAACAATTTACTTCAGTGCCTGGCATAAAATTCACGGGGAGCTGATGCGAATGCCCTAGCCTTGGTTTACTCCACAGCTGAATAATGCTCCAGCGTATGGCTTAACTAGCTGGTACCCACAACTTCATATGCGTTGACTTAGAATTTCATTGCCAAAAGTGGATATAGGAAGCTGTTAGTAACGTAAGATTTGTACCAAACAACACCGAGTCGGCATAATATGACTGGAAAACCATCACTATATGATTCTACCGTCGACTTGTCTCATGAAGAGAATCAATTTCCAAAACAGAAAAACAAACGAAGGTGCGGGGAAATAGGGGAGGGAAGGGTTTAACTGATGGCAGCTTTGTTTTTGCTTGGTCTTTTCTTCGGCATGAGCATCCGATTCTTGGGTTCTAATAACTTTAGCCGCTCGTGCTCTTCTAGATCTACACCTTGGACCAGGTTTACGCCCACAAGGCATGTCAGAAAAGAAGACAAAATAAGCTGGTGCCAGAAACGTTCAGGCAGACGAAACTAATAGTACAGTGGAGAGCATATCGACATCCGTACTAAATAAAGTTTTCTCTCAAAACGAAATTTATTAACAAATCATACGCTAATAGACTGCGCGAGAAGCACAGCTTGAGCAACCGACATAACATTACAGACTAACACATGCATCCGTCTGCCTGTCACCATTCGATAAGTTCTCAAAACTTCGTGACTACAACTGTTATTCATACCGAATGTCCTGTGTCCATCCTACAGATAGAAAGTATTTCCTTGTCAAATTGAATCAATATCGGTATAGCCATTTAGTCGTTAAACGTAACAAAAGACAGAGACTTACTTCCGCATTTATAATATTATTAGTGCATATCACACACACACACACTGCGAGAGAAACAACGGCTGAGTGATCAATATAGCGTCAAAAAATGTTCACCTACAGCATTGTTAGACCGCGTACAATTTTCCAAACATTGCACCCATAAATGTCTACTCTAAATGTAATCCGAAAAACTTACCGTCCATATGATCAAAAACAATTCTTAAAAATCTTTGCTTCCAACCAGAGACCACAGTGCTATTATTAGAAAGCAAGCGCGTTAATCACTGCGCTACCAGGCCGTTGTAGAGTAAGACACTACAGAATGTTAGACATCCTAAGTGTCAGTCTATCGCCGTAAATTACATGACAGTGTGTACTATTTATGCATAAAAAGGTCCTATTTCCATCGTAATGCCAAATCGCATCTGCTTGTCAAATTTCATCACGATCAGATTAGCCGTTTAGACCAAGAAACGTAACAAACAGAGAAACAGAGTTACTTTCGCATTTGTAATATTAGTTTAGACAGCTCTCACACCCAGTTGGTGGACTTTCAGTTTCGCCAAACAATGCGCATCGTTACTGACTCGCTTCTATCTACACCTATTCAGTGGCTGCCGGTGCTCAGCAACATCCCACACCTCACATTAGAAAGCAAAAGGTCCTAATCAAACTATGGTCGAAAAATCTGTACAACGGGGCTCTTCCCATGCATGGAGATGTTAGGGAATACAAAACACGGCTGAAGTCACGTCGCCCTGTCTGGAAGACATTTGTCAGTCTATTATCTAACTCCTTCAGCCCTACAGATAGCTGTACAGCGGAATGGGCATCGTCAACACCACAGGGCACAGTGCAAATTACCAATACCACGATCAATTAGGTGTAAATTAAATCGGATTAGATGTGGTACGGGAAGAACTGCTTCAACTCTCCACACCTGGGGCTGGGCAAATTCTCCGTACTGTGATTGCGTTAAGGTTTCGCAAACTGCGTGCCTTTACTGGTAGTCCGGAAGAATTAAATTCGGCCACGCCGGAGGCGGTGGCCTGGTTGGAGCGCCTCGACGTCACGTTGTAGTGGTTGTGATTGGAGATCCTGTCTCAGTGGCCGGCTGCAGGCATTGTCCGCTGAACTTCGTGTGTAGGCTATATATGTGTGTTTATTTTGAAACAAGATTGTTCAATGATTACAGTATAGTTGTTGTTGAGTGTTATAAATGTCATATAGCATCATACGCAAAAGAAATAATAAAATTTCTCTAGTCATAGGGTGCAGTTTTGAGCTTGACAGCTCAGTAGGTACTATCGTCGCCATTGGGCCGCTCGTTTTTCAATTTGCACCAAAAACGATCACCGATCAGTGATTCGTTTTTGTACCTGAAGGTATATCAGGAGCCTAGATACATCGAAGGCTTTTCAAAACACGGAAACAGTGTATGAATCAACGCAGTGCGGTAACTATTAGCGTTAAAAAAGGCAGTTTACTTTTCTGACCCAGACCAGTCGAGAGAGACGATTCTGCTCTCCAAACACTCTGAGAACCCCAGCACGAGCAAGAGAGCCCCATGCCCCAACCACTTGAACGTACAGCCAATGACAGGCGTCCTTTCCGCATCACTGGACCTGAGAAAAGCGAGTGTGAACAAAGTGTTAAGGGGCCAGTAGACTAGGGTTATAACGGATGTAATCATTACGGATGCGGATGTTTTGCGGAAGCAGATGCGGGGGTGAAACATTAAATTTATAATTATTTAGATTTTAATATTTTATCAAAAATAAATTTAAAATCAAAATAAATAGGGTGGTAATATGAAACAGGGTTGTAATATGAAACACCATAGTATTTGCAGACTACTAATGCTATCTGGTAGCAGCTTCAGTTATGGCAATCCTAAAGTTCTGTTTCCATCATTAGAGGCACCAGAGATCAGTATCACATTGTTTTATGGCCGTGAGTAGACCCACTTCGTTTTACAACCTCCAAAAGTTTTTGTAAGGTTAGATTCAAGTATTTTTTCTGCTACCTTTACTTACAAATTAGCATACAGTTTCTACTTTATGATTTAGTAATAGAATTGCTTTTCCATATTACAACCCCTCTTTTGTTTTGTCATAATTAAAGCAAAAGGTAATCATGATTCATGACCATCCTCTAACTTCCACCTTATACTACACATATACCCTCTTCAGTATTTTTTTCTCGGGCCCCTGCACAGCTGAACCTTTTCTGGCCGATGGTATCATCTACGATACACATCGCGCTTCTCACAGCTCATTAGTTCGATCTTCTGCTGAGTCTCACAAAGTGGCAGCACTGTTTTGAAACTTGGGATTCTGCAGCTGCACAGCATGTCTCGTCGAAATAAAGGTAGAGTCATATTTTTTTTTCCATTTACAAGTGTTTTCACGTGCTTTAATAAAATATTAAATCTGTACAGACATTTCCCAGTTAAAATCAAACTATAAATTAATGTTATAACGAATTTAAAGACTTTTAAACTTTTAGGTATCATATGTGATACCTTGGGATTCAATGCCTACATTTTAGGTATCATATATGATACCTTGGGACTCAATGCCTACTTTTTTTTTTACATCAGTGGAAGTGTAATTAAATATTCTTTTCACTTGATTTCCAGGCTTGACTGATGAAAACATCACTGAGCTGGTCAGTAGAATTAATCAAGATTATTCTGACATGGAGTTTGATGAATCTGATGATGCAAACAGATCAAAGTGCCTCTTGTTCAAATTCGACAAACAAATGAGTTCGGGAGGCATTCAGATGAGTAAGAATAAGTATGTTACCAAAGTAATTACTTTTTTTCCACTAGATAGTTTATTTAGAATAATTATTTGTCACTTTTAATTTTCAGATCGGTGACACCTCCAGATCAAAGTGAAGAAAGTGCTTCAGAAAAGGAAGCCGTGCCTCTTGTTCAAATTCGACAAACAATTGAGTTCTGGAGGCATACAAATGAGTAAGAATAAGTATGTTACCAAAGTAATTACTTTTATCCCACTTGATAGTTTATTTAGAATAATCATTTGTCAATTTTTTTTCAGATTGGTGACGCCTCCAGTGAACTCAAATCGAACATTGTTGGCAGCAGCTCTGTAGCCACAGGTGAACTCACTACTGACAGGAATTGCTTTAACAAATTTTACAAAAAGTAAAATTAAATTAAATTGAGACAAATAATATTAACAGTGATCCATGTGCTAATATCAAGAAAAGAAAAACTACTTTGAATATTTTTACTGTTGTAATTTTGTTTAAATATTTTGAATTGTTTACTTCCAACTGTTGAAATTTTTTATTACATTTGTATGTTGGCCTATCTACAGACCTACAACAAATCTGAAGATTATGTGTATTGTTTATGACTTATTTGTTTGTAATAAAACAGCATGAAGCAGTAAAGTTGTGTATATAATTTACCTGCTTGAGTCCCAAGGTATCATATATGATACCATCTATAAAAAATTAATTATTGTTTCAAATTTTTTTTTCATGGTCAATCATTGTTAACTAGCATTAACTCAAAGTAAATAACACAATAGTAGTTCACTTGCACTTTTATTACGAGCTCGGGACTGAAGAGGATACTACAGCGACTTTTGTTCACGGAGAACTATAAACTGTGAAATGTAATTGTGGTTTATAGCTCATAAAAACAACTTTACTTCAAAGCGACGTTTCGGACCTCCGCATTTTTCTACTTTACTACAAGTTTACACTGTAAATTGTGATTTTCTACCAGGTAAGGTCAAAATATAATTTAATAATTTCATTAATAAAAATGTTAACTGACAATGTTTGTTTTACAATTTATTTTAAATCTGTTTCATATTACCACCCCATTTCAAAATTCTCATAATTTACAGCAAGTTAAAAAATCTATTGTAATTATTGAAAACGTTTATTATTAATCACAATTATTATTGATCGTTTATAACAGATATATAAACTAACAGATGTGACATTTTTTATGGAACAGCCACATTTTAAATCCAGTATATTGCTTTAAACGAAAAAGTTTTCCATAATACCACCACTTCCCCTGAATATTTTAGGCCAAATTCTACCTTTTTTCATAAGTAAAGTCTATTATCATATAATACTGCCGTGCTGATTTATTTTTGCCTCATCTTTCAACAACAAAAAACGTGGGATGATTTCACAAGTGAATTAAATTATTTACACAACTAAAAAACAATCTTTGTCACATGAACTTTGCTGAGTTCGTGGCTCGACTAGTTCAAGCGTCAAGCGCATGGAAACGTTTTTTTGCTTACGACTATACGCCTTGTCGACGTCATTAGAGGCGTGAAAGAATCGGGGATAGGGACGGGAAGGAATTCGGCCATGGCCTTTTAAAGGAAGAATTCGCTTGGAGTGATTTGGGGAATCCATGGAAAACACAAATCTGGATGCCCGGACGGGGATTCGAATCCGCGTCCTCCCGGATGCGAGGCCAGAGCGTTACCGCTCACCCACTACGCTCGGTTTCCTTCCTCGCCACCCACCTATCCACCGCTCTAGTGGCGCATTCACAGTACAACTTGTAGTACCTACCACGATCCGATTTTCAATAAAGAACTCTTGATGGGCCGTGAAAGGTGTTGCAGGATTACATGTAGGACGTGTTGGATGTTGTTAGTCTTCCAGGCAACCAAGAAGTCCCCTTGCTGTCCAACAAGCTACAGATATTGGAAGATGCTATTGGAGGAAACATCCTACGAGTGTGTGATATGACCGGGTGAGCACATTCTACGTTGGTTCTACATGGCTGTCCTATAAGTTGGACCGTGTATTAGCCGCTTTACTTTACATGCAAGTTCAAACTTGTAAATTCGCCGCTTAGTTAATAACGCCGTTCCGTACATTGTTACTTTTATTGCAAGATCGTCAGAAATATAACAACCACTTTGTTGTTAGCTAAGCAACGTTGGGAAGAATCTCTTATAAAGAAAAATAAAATTGCAGTTTAAAAAAACTAAAAACACGCTTTCGTAGTAATGTGAACTAAAAAGTTAAAAATAATGTTTAAATTCAAAGGTTTTGTTTAACAGCGATAGGATGTGCCACAATTCAGGATAAATTAATTTTTTGAATAAGCTTAAAGAATAAAGTAACTGATTAAAAAATTAGCTTTAATGTAAAAAAGCGTGGGGTGCCTATATCAGTTGTCTTATATTTTTTGTCGCTGGCTGTTTGTAACATGGAGGAAGGAAATATATGGAGGAAAAGTGACATTAAATCTGTGAAGCAGGCTCTAAACTCTCGCGCATGCGCAGTGGCGGCAGCGGCGATATTGCGATCCCAAACAAAGGCGATTTTCACATTGTGTTAGATGCTACGATTATTTCATTTTGTAATGTGTATAAGTGTTTTATAATGCCATCTTGTGTTCCATACGGTTGCACAAATAGGCAAGAGAGGAAAGAATCTGGAATATCATTTCATAAGTAAGTTGAATTCTAATTATCGATGTTGAAGTGGGCGGTAGGAATTACCGACGCCTGTCTATAAATATTTAGTCATAGCTCTTAATGGGATGACTTTTTTCTCAAATTTTTGTTGGTATAGTATATAAAATCAGCATACCTTGCTATTTTGCACATAATAGACTAGCATTACTTTTTAACGAGTGTTGAAAATGAGATTTAAAGGGGTGTGTCCAGGCCTCATATCAACCCAATCCCAGTATATCCCGAAAACTAAGCAAGATATCGAAAAATTTTATTCTTTATTTTCGATTTATCTCGTCGTGTTACATAAGAAACGATCATTAAATTTGACTTTTGCGAAATGTTTCAACTCAAGACACCTCACTTTTGATACAGTATATCTCGAGAACTAGGCGAGATATCGAAAATTTTTATTCTTTATTTTTAATTTTTCTCGTCTTTTTAAATATGAATCCATCATAAAATTTGACTTTGACCATTTTGTTCTTCTGAATTTCAACCAAAAACATTTCACATTTGAGACAGAATATCTCGAAAACTAAGCAGGATATCAAAATATTTTATTCGGCTAAGTTCGCCGGGGTGAGAGCACATTCGGGTGTCGGGCGGCAGACATTTCCCGTCAGGTGAGTGACCCATCCCCAGGGAGCAGAGTGTGTGGTCCGGCAAACCCCAAATCCGCGACGTCCTGTCGCCAAGGTTCGGGAAGACCAAGATTAGCTTCAAGCCTACATAGCTCAATAATTCTTGAATGTTCGCTTTACTAAGATACACTGTTTGTTCACCATTTCATTACAGTCCTCACTTGGAATCTCGCGTACTTTATAAAATTACAACAAAAATCTATTTAGGTGGTCGCCCAAGATTTATGTAAATTACTCTAACATTATGACATATATAATAAAAATGCACCTTGTAACGTGGCGACAGCGCGTCATGTTACAATAATAATCTATCACCAGATTGCGGCGTTACGTTTATCCTAGAGTCCCCTTGAGGTTTTTGTACATATACCCCGTGTCTGTATGGGATCGGCCTAGCCCCCCACTCCTCCTCCACCCGGCTTCACTTCAATGCGTGGTGAAGGTCTCTTGCGTCGCCTCCATATATTTCCTTCCTCCATGGTTTGTAAAGATAGAGTCATTGTTAAAAGTTATGTAGAGAGAGCAGCCATGTGAAAATCTGCCTCAGGGCAGAACACTGATGATGATGATGATGACGTGTATCGTGATGCATAAAATTCTAATTTAGTACTGTTCAATAAATTTCACTGGTGGCCCAATACAACAATCGTATAAGAATATCTTTCATGGTGAAATACCCCAATAAATGCCGTGTCTGCCAAAATCGTATTAGTCTTATACTACACAATAGACACATCTTTTCCTAAGCCCGAAAATTAGAGAGCAGATCATACTGGTCTTTAAAGCTTTTCACTGTGTTTAAAAAGTAACCAGATATTGTTAAGCAAAACACAAAACATAACTATAAGCTAAGATTTGTAAAGCGTCGAAATATCGATTGCAATATTTTCGTTTCATTAAATAAATGTGAAGAAAATAAGAGTGACATGAACAAAATTCATAAAAGGTGCCTTGTCCTGTTTTCTGTCAGATTCTTCCGCTGAAAAGTACAAGCATCTGTGATGAAAAATCTTATGTCGAGAAAACGAAATTATGGATTTAACATGCTTACCGAATATACATGATGACGTCGATGGGGAACACTCTGCTACTGCCACAGTCCAGAGAAGACACCTCCCAACGAGTGAGGGTGCACAGCCTTCCAATACTTGTTAAATAGTCCATCGCAGAGCTTTCAATTTCATGAGCATATCGGTTTATTGCTCATAAAAACATAGAAGTCACTTTGTTTTTACTGCTAATTGGATGTGTATTTTATTCGTTTTACGACGCTGCACCAAGGAAACTTACTCAAAAGCAGAATAACTTTCAGGGTATGTTACAACCTTCATATTCTCTATTTCTTAGACAAAAATAATAAGATTAGCGGGCACTACGATGCTCAATAGATCGACGTCGTTTGGATTAGCGAGATTAAGGACGCACAGGATTTCTGGTCTGGGGAACGCAGGATAATTAGCACACAAGCTGTCAGTGGAGTTACTGATGTAGGATTCATAATAAACAAAAGAATAGGGTAACGGATGAATTAGTATGAACAGTTTAGTGACAGGATCATTTTGATGAGGGTAGAAACTAAGGCTGCGCCAACCATTTTAGTACAAGTGTATAATACCAATGCCACAGGAAGATGTTGATACAATAGAGAAAATATATTATGAAACGTAAGAATTAATCCAGTGCGTGAAATGGGAGGGTAGTGAAAATCTAATAATCATGGGTGTCAGGAATGCGATAGAGGAGGACGTTAAGAGCGGAATACTGAAGGAAGTTTTGGTCTAGGAAAAAGAAATTAGTGAGGAAGAAAGTTGTTAGAATTTTGTGGAAAATATAAATTATTCGCGATGAACACGTTATTTAAGAATCTTGTACGAAGGATATAAACGTGGAAACGTAAGGGAATACATGTAGATATCATTTAGATTATTCCATGATCACACAAAGATTCAAAAATCAAGTTATAGACTGTAAAGCGTAACCAATCTGATAGTTACGATAAGCAGGCCGAAATTCAAAAGAAAAAAGAAGCAATACAAGCAGAACAGTCTGGAAGTGAACCAATTGAAACAATCTAACATAAAAGAAAATTTTGCAGAAATTGTAGACGTGGGTCTAAGAAAAGACTCTGAAACGATTTCACCTGAGGACGAGTGGAATGGATTGAAGAGAGAAATAATCAAAGCTAGTAAAGAAACATTGGGAAACAAGCCACCCAAAAACATTTGATCAAAGAAGAAATTTTGAAGTGATGGATCAGAAAAGAAGGCACAAACATGCTCCGGATGAAGCAGAGAGGGAGCAGCAAAAGGAAACGGCTGCAAGAAAAGAGCGGAGAAGTAGAAAAGAAAATGATTGTAGATAAGGTGGAAGATCAAACAAAATTTTGGAGAAATGAAGAAAAGATGTATTAGCAATAAAGGAGCCGGTGGGGAACCTCTTATAAACTCAGAAGATAGAGTTACCGCTGGAAGGAATACATAGAGAAACTGTATGATTGGGATGATTTAAACCAGTGGTCCGCAACCTATTCAGAATTTGCAACGTATGGACCACGAACTCAGTCGAAATCTTCACTTTCTCCTAAATACTTTTTGAATCTCTGCTGCAGGACTTCTAAATGTTCTTTAATTAAGTCCATCACCATTTATTACCGTCATCAAGTGACTATACAGTCGGGAACATCTCACACGACCCATTTTCAATCCTCTGTAACCACAAATCGAGCTTGTTCTCAAATCCTTTAATATTATCCATACTAATGATAATATTTTCGTTCCTACTTTGCATTTTAATGTTCAGCTCATACAAGTATACGAAAAGATATGCCAACTTACATACCCATTCGCCATCTGCGAATAAATCCGCGTACTTATGTCTTTCAACGGTCAAAAATGCCTGCACCTCTTCTCTAAATTCAAATATTCGCATTAACACCTTACCTAAAGACAGCCAACGTACTTCTTCTGTATGTAGCAAGAGTGTTGTGTGTTCTGAATCCGCTTCCTGACATAAAACGGAAGAAAGTCTCGAATTTAGGAGCCGCGATTTTATGAAGTTCACGACTTTTACTACTTCGTCCAGCACATCTTTCAAAGAAGGTGGCAGAGGCTTAGTGACAATGGCTTCGCGGTGAATGAGACAATGATCACATCGTACGTGGGGATTTACTTCGCGTACTTTAAATGCAAAATCCTTTGACTGGGCCTGTCATAGCAGCCGCTCCGTCTGTACAAACACTAACGCAATCCTTCCATGTTAAATCTTTAAGGCGCAAATATTCATCAGTCAAATGAGATATTCCTTCACGGGTAGTTTGCTCTGGAAGTTATTTGCAAAAGAAGAAATTACTTACAATTACATCTCCATCTATGTAGCGAATGTAAGCCAGGAATTGTGCATGGCGGCTGATATCTGTGGACTCATATTCAGGCAAAAAAGATTAAATTGTTGTAAAACTGTAGATGATGCCACTCAAAGAGTTATTAATGCCGAAATAAATCATTGGAATGAGGTGCTTCTAAGAATCGTTGCAATTACCAAAATGCTTGGTAAAAGTTGACTGGTTTTTTCAAGGTACAAGCGACTAGTTATTTGAGCATAATACCGGTAATTGCTTAAAAATAGTTGAGTTACTGTCTGAATACGATCCCATTATGAAAGAGCACGTCCGTTGAGTGCTCTAAAAAGTAGAGACTAAAGCTCAATATCTTGTGGAAAATATACAAACCGGGATAGTAGATCTGCTGCATCAAAGTGTAGTAAACTCTTTTTATTCTGTTATGCCGGTCCGTTGCTTATTCGTCAGGATGGATAATTTGTACTTGGTCACTGTGGGCGTTAGCCAGTTTTACTTACTTTGGGCGTGTCTGCTGCTGCTCCCGTTCTTGGTACTCCCGTCTCGGCTTTGGCTATCTTACTTAGACTATGTACTTAAACCTGAACATCTCCGACTGGCGTCAATGAAAGACACTAAGTGGGTACATAGATTTATTCTTTCATGGCGGGCTGTTACAGTCATCCAATGGCCACGAGCAGGATTCCAAGCACTTAGTTAATATAAAAGACTGATGGACTTACATTGGTTACGACGGCAGATCGGCTGACTAGCGGGCATGGCTGGCCTTCGATTCCCACTCGTTGTTTAACACAGCATAGTGGCTGCGTAGTCCGACTTGCCTCCGATTTGACTTGACCCCCGAGCCTCGGTGAGCTCGCGCTTATATCACAACAGTTGCGTAGCCTGTCCCCGTTCTGAGGGCAATCAACTGACACCTAGCATTTCTCGAAGCTTCTACACGAGCCCAGTTTCCATTGCTATTGCTCGCCGACCTGGATTTATTGCTGAGCTATCTTGCGACATCCCACGCCAGGCGCTCACTGCCTGCGAGTGTCGCCGCTCATACATTATCATTATAAATATTTTTACATCTCCCAAAATATACTGTAATTATTAAAACGGTCCGCTACAATCTCTCCCTCCTTAATCGAAGACCAGCTTTGTCCCCAAAGCTTACTGCTCTCCTCCATTGTTGAGGTTACTCCCTAACTAGTCCTAGTATACATGATTCGTGCTTGGATTCTTGCTTCGGGCTTACAAAGTTATAGCAACATTCTTTTATCATCCCAAATGCTTTATGGTGTGACGTCCAATCCTGTATAATAACAAAATCAATTCCCGTTAAAAATCATTAGTATAAAAGACAAGGCAATAACAGAGAAAAAATAATCATTTGACAAGAACAATAGAACACCAATGACATAATTACAATTTCGATTTAGTTGTGCAGTTTTCAGTGTCCTTAGCACTATCCTTGCTAGAAGATGTTAACGTCATTACGATTTATTCTGCAGTTGGTATGGGTCTTTCAATATCAAATCTTTTTAATTTTTATACTAGACCATTTGTAAATTAACAGTATCCAAATTATTACAATAGATAATGATACAATAGTTGTTAAAATCACAGTGGTTACCATGGGTTTGTGCCTTGATTGCAATTGAACTTGAGTTTCTATGGGTGCTATTAATTGATTATATTTAATTGAGTCCCTTGCTTGTTACAAATGTTTTGATAATTCTGTGCTGAAGATTGCGGGACTTTAATTCAACTAATTTCGGTTTATGGTATATTTCTTTACTGAAAGTGGGTAACACATATTTTTGACACGACAAATAGACATGAATAATGGTTTTATGCAACACTGGTATATCATCGTCAAATGAGGTGAGATTTTGAAAAGATGCATCCAATAGATTAAATACAGTATCTAGTTGCCGACTGTGCTCCCATAATTCTCTGAAATTTATCTGAGCCACAATGGACGAAACTAATGGCGAATTAATAACATTATCTTGCTTGACAATCATTATATCACTTTTAAGGGGTGTGAATTGGTAACACTGTATTGGGACTCTGCCCAGCGAAAGAATTAGTATTACTATTAAACCCTTAAAACGCAACATTATTCTTCTAATAACACACTTGGAGAAATTAACTACTAAAGGTTACACACCGACTGTTACTATACGATACTACAAATTCCACTAACAGATAAAGTTCTTACTACCTAAAATATTTTACTCCAAAGTCTTAAATCTACATGGTTTGTAAATAATGTTTTGATACTTAGAGATTACAACGATGTGCTGTCACTGCTATGCGAGTATTGTCAGCACAGCCCCTCGCTGTGTCGACATACGTCACGACGCACAGTCAGCAACCCGCTTCGCTGCTCTGACCTGCGGAACATTACACCACAGCGAAATTCTGCACATCGATGTTTACATTACACAACAGCTGTGTCGGACAACAATAAACACACAACTTGCTATTGTATACAAAGCACTTGACACAGTTCCAACTTCCACTTAGGTTCACTCAAAAAAAAAAAGATTCTCTTGACTAGAATTGAACACAGATTCGTTGAGTCGAAACCAACCCAGTTTACAAGGTTTCATTAAAATTTTAATTCACAATTCTGGTATAACTTTAAATTGCTTTACTTATTGACATTAAAATTCTTACTTTGCAATTACTGTTCCACTTCCTCCTTGGCAGCACCTTTGTAGGGTTGAAACAATCATTATTTACAGCTTATTTCCCAGGTAACTACTCCTTATTTCTTAAGTTATCTAATGATTCTGTTGCAGTGATGTGTCCCTTTCCCACTTTCTTTTGGTGGTATTACGTGTTTCCCTTTTACTCACTTACTTGTTTCCCTCAAATAACGTGTGATTACATTGTAATTGGATTTGCCCTTCGCGCGAGATTAAAAGCGTTATCTTATTTGCTTTTGTTAAGGAACTCCCATTTGAACTGTTTTATCGATTCTCCTTTTAAAGATCCTTATCCATATTTCATACTTAAAGGTTAATTACAGATTATCCCATAATTTGCTATCATCATAGGTGGATGAGTTACCAACTACTACCCAAATAGTAACACACCGACATTGGAACCATACTGAGTGAAATTAACTCGAGGATAATTTTCTAGAAATAAACATGTGTTTAGGATTGTGAACAAGTAACAGAGACCTAGAATGCTGGTTTGGTCTTCCAAAATTCAAATTGACCTACTATGTCATTTAAAGAGATCATTTATCACTCCACCTGCCCTATTTCTTTAATACTACCCCGGGTTTATTTTACGTTCCATGAGACAACCTGCACTCAGGACCCGTCGCTTCATAGGCACAGCCGTATTCTCTTTTTGACTGCCCTATTAACCAACAATACTCTTCATACCTGCAGCGTAGACGTATGAAAAACCCGTCTTCACATGACATCGTATGCCTAATTTTCCATATGCCAAAGAAATCAATGAAAAATCTATTTTCCAATTAATAAGGATTTAATACAATGCAGACTTACGCAAAAGGATGTAATTATAGAAGAAATTACGTTTAACAGAGAAAGAAAGACAAACAAAATGGTATGGCAGAGATGCAAAACAATTACATTAATTCTACGTTCATCGTACCGAATTTTATAATTTTTCTTAGTGATTTAGCTCGCTCGGACTTAGAAATATTATCCTTTAGTGACTTAATAGTTAATTCCATGTCATTGTGGATTAGCATTCGTTAGACTTAACTATTACGCTTCATTATACTCCTCGTGGCTTTACTGTTTATTACTCTTGTGGCTGGTTCTAAACTTTATTTCTTACCTGGTGCTCATTACAATATTAACACCACATTAATTCCCACAAAAATAATCCCAAAACGTGAGTTACTTTGATCGCTCCTATCCACCCCTGGTTATCATATTTCTGATCACACCAACAACAGTTTAAAATCTTTTTACTCCCTGCTGCATTCCCTTACAGCCTTACGGGTATTTACAAATCATTCCCTGCTACAGCCTTTCGGGTTACCACACATTCCCTGCTGAGCCTTACGGGTATCACATTATCATTATTTCCACAATTACACATTTAATCACTTCATCCGCATGCATGCCTTACTTCAACACTTTCTATGACCATATTTATTCACTTGCTCAATATTCGCGAATTTACTACCGATAGAAGACTACTGCCTCACATCACCTGAACGATGAAGAACATGTCTCCGTATCATTACTGCATTATTTTTATCTTTCTTAAGAACTTCCTAGGGCTATTAGACAATCACGCAACTCCGATCCCTACAGCCTTCACACTATTCCTCTGTGGACGAGCTTGACCTTGGACGGGTCGTATAGCCGAACACACACTCCGACTCCTCATACTGGTGTATTTGTTAGGCGGTTTGGATCCGTATTGCGGTAACTATTTTAGGTGCGCATTTCCAAAATAATCACCTGAACCCTCGTATGGCCCTTAAAACGATCGCAAAGGATACACTCGCGTGATTTGCACTAAGCAACCGTTGAATACTCCAAGTACGGATACTCAATCCATCGAAAATTTACGCTACGGTCTGCCCTTCGATAATCATTGCCACATTTTTAGAAATTCTGCCACGTTTATACAATATTTCGCCACAATGCTTTACATAGGATATTATGCCACTACAAGAATTTCACACACATTACTATTTCAAGGTTCTTTTACGTTTAATTGCAATCATTACTTTACTGTATAAAATCTCCAATTTTAGTCCTACCACAACATATTAAACCAAAATTATGCACAAGTATGCCTAAACTTTCATAGAGAGTCCGTGAAACAATGAAATTACTCCGCGCGTAGTTTTATTGCACCCGAGGGACTGGTAGACATCTCTTACTTTATTTAACATAAAAATAACATTACTACACATCAATACGGAATTTTGCATGAAATATTTAATTTACTTTTTATTTCAAATACTGTTTCTCACATCCGATTTTATCTAGTAAACGAATTTTGATTCTTAGAAGCACTTAAAATACAATTCCCATTAAGCCATTCCATTTCCCTTCGAATTTATAAAGTGCGCATCTATTTCCCGTTTCAACTTGCGCTTGTCAGGGTTGCCAACGTAAGCTACTGAGATTTTACACATTGTATACTTCTATTCGTCAGTTAATAACTTTAATTGAAGGTTATTCACAGCAATAAGATTCAAGCTTTTGTGAAACATCTTTTAACATAACATAGAATTTCATATTACATTTCAACCCCATTTTATAGTATTATAGCAGATGTACCCGCAAATCCAAATAACCGAATTTCAAGGATTCTTAATTTAATATCTGAAAACATGCTAAATACGTTAATCGATCAAGAAAATCCCGAATGTTTTCCCCATGATTTCCCGAAAAAGTGATGCCACGGGACAAAAGTGTACTAACTAACTGCAAATTTCTGGTATAAATCTTATACAGCTTCCTGTCCGTTCTATTCTGAGACATACTGGGTTAGCTTCCACTCACCGAGTCTATCACCACCGTCGTCCAAAGCTGCTATCACTCGTCGTCGACCGCCGCCACAGGTCCGCCGCTCCGCGCTCGAACTGCAGTGCTGGCCGCTGGCCGGTGACCCTCCAGTCGTCTCCCGTCAGCAAGGCTCCGCTCCTCAGCTGCGTCACCGCTCCCATTTGGCTGGAACAGCTGACTACTGCGTAACGTATTTGCGCCAACCTCCTTGTTCACCCGACCCGCTAGAACAGCCGTTTTACTTTCTTTAACCAATGCCATCATTTTAAATGCCCGATTAAAAATTAAGTTCTTCTCTTCACAGTTTACTGCATACAATTTAAGTGATCTTCTGTAGCCAAAGAAATTACCTTCGCCACCAAGAAGTTTTAAGTTACTTAATTTTCCGTCTTCTTCCTTTCCTGGCTCCAAATTTTTCTGACACCAAGTTGTGGTGTCTTTTTACCCGTCTTCATCTCTTCCTGGCTCCAATTTTTTCTCTGACACCAATTGTAAAAGTGATGTCAGATGGATTCGATCATCTCCACTCTGATCACCAAGTTGTAGTGGACTCTTTTTATTCTGTTATGCCCGGTCCGTTGCTTATTCGTCAGGATGGATAATTTTACTTGGATCACATTGGGCGTTAGCCAGTTTTACTTACTTGGGGCGTGTCTGCTGCTGCTCCCGTTCTTGGTACTCCCGTCTCGGCTTTGGCTATCTTACTAGACTATGTACTTAAACCTGAATATCTCCGTCTGGCGTCAATGAAAGACACTAAGTGCATACATAGATTTATTCTTTGCATGGCGGGCTGTTACAGTCATCCAATGGCCACGAGCAGGATTCCAAGCACTTAGTTAATATAAAAGACTGATGGACTTACATTGGTTACGACGGCAGATCGGCTGACTAGCGGGCATGGCTGGCCTTCGATTCCACTCGGTGTTTAACACAGCATAGTGGCTGCGTAGTCCGACTTGCCTCCGATTTGACTTGAACCCCCCGAGCCTCGGTGAGCTCGCGCTTATATCACAACAGTTGCGTAGCCTGTCCCCGTTCTGAGGGCAATCAACTGACACCTAGCATTTCTCGAAGCTTCTACACGAGCCCAGTTTCCATTGCTATTGCTCGCCGACCTGGATTTATTGCTGAGCTATCTTGCGACATCCCACGCCAGGCGCTCACTTACCATTATAAATATTTTTACATCTCCCAAAATATACTGTAATTATTAAAACGGTCCGCTACAAAAGTGTAAAGTCTCATGTTATTAACGAAATAAAAAAATTCAAATATTTTTCCATAATTTTAAACTGTACTCCTGACTTTAGTAAGATACAGCAAATTACTCTTGTAATCAGATATGTTTCAACCAATAAATTTAATCCTGATGTTGAGATTAAAATTAATGAAAGCTTTTAAGGCTTCTTACCAGTCGAAAGATTCACAGTAAAACAAATGTCTGACATTATAGTTGGAGAACTTAATTACTTGTGTTTAAATTTGCAGGATATCAGAGGACAGGGACTGACAACGGGTCCAATATGAGGCGCAATAAAGCAGGAGTGCAATTTAGAATTAAACAATATAATTCGCGAGCATTCAAAATTCCGTGTAGTAGCCATTCTCTCAATCTTGTTATTAATGGCAAAAGCATCCTTGGAAGCCGCTAATTTCTTCAACATGTTCCAAAAAATATATTTATTCTTTTTGGCATCTACTTTTCGATGGGCAATACTTTTAAAGCATGTTCAGGGTTCAACTTTGAAAACATGGAGTGACACTAGATGGGAGAGTAGGATAGGGAGGATAGAGGCATTAAAACCTTAAAAATTTCATTTGGGAGATGTATACGACGCCTTGCTAAGCATTTACGAAAACCAAGAAATTGATAATTTAATGATTTAGCCATTTTGGCAATTGAGTATGAAATTGCTGATGAAGTAAATTTTAAGATGTAATAAAAAATTCGCAACCTGAAAAAAAAGTTTTTTTGTGATTTTAGCGTATTTGATGTATTCTCGTTTTATTTTCAAAATAATGGCATTTAGATTGTTTGTGTGATAATATCCATCTGTAATAGCATTTACAAACGTAAAAATATGGTTAATTTGTAGCTACGTAAAGATATTTCATAATTAATTTCTCTATTTTGTGCCGCTAGATCAAAATTCAATAAGTTTATTTATGAATATATGATTTTATTAAAATTTAAAATTAAATATTTTTTTTTTTTTTTTTTTTTTTTTTTCGAATCACCCATCTTTGGGGTACGTCAGATCAATCACTTCTTGGATGCTTGCGTTTTCTTCTTCTCCCAGTATTTCTTCATTCTATCTGATCTCTTCCTTCTTTCCTCTTCTGAAATTTGAATCGGTTTTCTGGTGTTTATCGCAACTTGGAACCTCTTACTTTTGTCTTTGGTCACGGTCTTGGCTGTACCATTCTTTAACATCACTTCGGTAATCTGGAGTTCTCTCAAATCCTTTTCCACTTCCTTAAACCAGTTGGGCTTAGTCTTTTTTTTTATAAAAGAAGTCAAAGATTTTTTTTGTTAATCTGTTAGGATTCATTCGGAATATGTGTCCATAGAAATCAATCCTTTTTTTTCTCATGGTTTCGGAGAGTCTCTCAGACTTTGCGTAGAGGGCTTCGTTTCTGTAGAAAACTTGTTTGTTATTCTGGAATTTGGGACCCATGATCTTCCTCAAAATTTTCCTCTCTTTGATTTCCAATTTCTCCATTTGTCCTTTCCTCCCCATGACTAGTGTCTCTGCTGCATAGAGTGCTTCCGGCTTAATTACTGTGTTGTAATGTCTTATCTTTGTGTTCCAAGAGAGGCTTTTCTTATTGTAAGTGTTTTTGGTCTTCTGGAAGGCTAATTCCATTTTGGTCCTTCTCGCTTCCATTGTTTTACCTTCAAGGTTGTTCCATTCAATCCATTCCCCTAGGTACTTGAAACTCCTAACCACCTCTATTTTATGAGCTCCTACTCGGACTCTCGTAGGAGTGTCTGGTATATTTGTCATAATCTTTGTTTTTTCGAAAGAAATCTTAAGTCCTAACTTCCCTGCCTGCTCTTGTAATTCGGCGATTTGTTCTTTGGCTTCCTCCCATGTTTCTGCGAGCATCGCCATATCGTCAGCGAATGCCAAACACTTAATCGTAACTCCTTTATTTTTTGTTCCAAGTCTAATTCCTCCTCTGGTTCTTGCATTCCATTCTCTCACAACTTTTTCGAGTGCACAATTGAACAACAGGGGGGGAGAGGCCATCCCCTTGCCGGACCCCTGTTCTGATCTCAAAAGGTTCTGACAGTTCACCCATGAATCTAACTTTTGAGGTCGTATTTGTGAGGGTTTCTTTGATTATATTCAGGGTTTTCCTGTCCAAGCCAAATTCCTCCAAAATATTGAATAGCGCCCCTCTGTCTATGGAATCGTAAGCTTTTTGGAAGTCCACAAAAGTCACTATATATGGTTTCGCCCTCTGTTTCTGGTATGCTAAAATGTTTCTGAGGTTTAGGATCTGTTCAGGGCAAGACCTTCCTTTCCTGAACCCTGCTTGATACTCCCCGATTTGGCAGTCCAGCTGGGATTCTGCTCGTTCAAGTAATGCTCTGGACAATATCTTATAGGTCACATCCACCAAAGAAATCCCTCTGTAGTTGTTCGGATCAGATTTAGAGCCTCTTTTATGTAGAGGGTGTATCAGGGCCATTTTCCATTCCTCTGGAATCACTTCTTTCTTCCATATCTCCTCAAAAAAATTCTGGAGTGAGATAATTGCATTTTTGCTAGCATATTTCCATAATTCGGCTGTTATTTGATTTTTCCCTGATGCCTTAAAATTTTCCATGTGAGTCAGAATTGTCTGGATCTCATTTATAGATGGGGGTTTAGAGTTAGGGTTGGTGGAAGACTTCTTTCCATCATCGAACACCATCTTTTGGAGTGGTTCTTCGCAATTTAGGAGTTCCTTGAAGTAGTCTGCCAGTATCTTGCAGTTGCCCCTATTACTATATGCCATGTTCCCTTTTTTATCCTGAAGTTGGAGGGTTGGGGGGTTGTATTTATTAAGCTTCTCTCTGAAGATCCGATAATAGTTTCTCATGTTATTCTTAGTAAAGTCGTCATTAATCTTACTGAGTATTTGGTCTTCTTGAACCTTCTTTACTTTCTTGATTTCCTTGGACACCATCCTCCTAGTTTCCACAAAGTGCTGCCAGGAACTTTCGTCCTTTTTGGTTTGCCAGATGTGCCACGCCTTTTTTCTCAGATCAAGTAGTCTATCACACTCCTCGTTCCACCACCTGTGCTTCTTAATCCTGGAGACAGGAGCAAACTCTTCTGCCTTAGTTATAAGACTCTTCTCCAACTGTTTCCAGCCCTGGCCTTCTAGTTCGCTGGTTAACTGACTCCATTCTTCCTTCTTCTCCTTTATTTTCTCTGGATCATATCTCCTTCGTGCACGGTTTTTCTTATGACAGTTGCTCTTAGGGATAATCTTAAATTTCACTTTAGATAGGTAGTGGTCCGAGTCGAGGTTGGCCCCTCTGAGAACCCTAACATTTTGGATTTCTTTATGAAATTTCCGCTTTACCGCAACATGATCTAACTGGAACTCTCCCAATAGAGGGTTAGGTGATATCCACGTCTTCTGCTTTCTTGGCAATTTCTTAAAGCTAGTTGACTTCAGGATCAAATTGTGTGCCTGACATAATTCAATTAGCCTGATACCATTTTGGTTCGTTCTCTTGTGTGCTGGGTAACACCCTACTATATGCCTGAACTTTTTCTCTCTCCCCACCTGGGCGTTGAAATCCCCTAGAAGGATGACATTATGTTTATCAGGGATCTTCTGAATCGTGTCATCAAGTTTTTCCCAGAATAGTTCCACCTTCTCCTTATTCTTTTTGTTGTCAATGTTTGTAGGGGCATGAACATTTACAATTGTATACACTTTGTTGGTCGACTTAAACGTGAGTGTAGATAACCTTTCAGAGGTAGACTCGAAGCTTGTAATGGAGTCTAATATTTTCTTGTCAATTACGAAACCTGTTCCAAGGTGGGGAACATTTTTCATAACTCTTGTCCCCGTCTTCCCCTTAAGTATCCTGAATCCTCCCGATTCAAAGCTGTCCTCATCCAAAAATCTAGTCTCTTGCACAGCAGTAATGATAATTCTATGTTCATTTAATGTGTCTGTTAGAGTCTTAAGTTTTCCTACTTTCAGAAGTGAATTTGCATTAAAAGTTGCTAAGTAGCTTGTCTTTCTGTATTTTATTTTGTTTGAAGTTCCAAGACGCTCCGACTCATCTTTGCGTGACGTTGCAGACTCCCCAGAATCCGAATGTCTGCTTGCGCACTTACGTGCGGTGGATTGACCACCTGGGGTAATTAGTTTTACATCACACCTTTCCATGATTGATAACTCAATGAGTATTGTGGGTGACTTCTAGAGCCACCTTTCTTACAACCGAGGTTGTTAGCCCCGGAGGATTTTTAACAGCCGCCCCTTACATGGAGACAGACGCTGACCAAAAGCCGCCCAATATGAGAACAGTCATTAAATATTTTATTAGATTAAAAATAAATTATTTTTTTAAAGAAATATATAATTCTACATAATCTTAAGGGGAGGCAATTTGTCTGTTTGTCCGGGGCGGCAAAACCGCTAGAGCGGGCCCTGCACCCACCTGTCTTCCAATTACTCGAAATCTATGTCCTTTATCATATCAGTTTCCACAGACAAATATTTGAGTTGTATATTACCTTCCGAGACTCCGGCCACAGTGACAATGAGGTATTCTAGTGGCACTATGTTCCTTCCTAATCAATCCTCGCCTACCATGTTAACCAGAAAAATAAAATTGTAGTTTAAAAAAACTAAAATCACGCTTTCGTAGTAATGTGAACTAAAAGGTTAAAAATAATATTTAAATATAAACATTTTGTTTAACAGTCATAGGACGTCCCACAATTCAGGATAAATTAATTTTTTTGAATAAGCTTAAAGAATAAAGTCACTGATTACAAAATTAACTTTAATGTAAAAAAGCATGGGGTGCTATTTCAGTTGTCTTATATTTTTTTTCGTTGGCTGTTTGTAAAGACAGAGTCATTGTCAAAAGTTATGTAGAGCGTATCCCACGCTTTTTTTAACATTAAAGCTAATTTTGTAATCACGACATTCAACCATTTTTCTGTTCTTACTGTCAAAGTAATGAGCATAGGAGGATATAGCTATGAAATTATTGTATTGTCACCGGTTCTTAATATGTGTGCCAAATTTCAAACAGCTCGGACATCGGGAAGTTGGTCAAAATGGAGTTGTAAAATTCCGTTACATTCATACATACATACATACATACATACAAGTCAAGCTAATATAAAGCGTGTAACAAATTCAACGCGTGACATATGCTAGCCATGTGAAAGCAGTATTAATACAATAAACGAGCGCAATAAAACAAGCAAAAACCTTGACAAAGCAACGCGTATTAGGGCCTCCTTGTTACCTGAATACACTCATCGCACTGCCTTTGCCGCTGTGGTGTAGAAGTAGCTGTAATGAGGTCATTCAGGCATTGTTGTTTTCTTCAATGTATACAGTTTACATAAAGATGGTTAGGCAAGTTGGGCAACAATTTCCACGGGATATTTGGTTGGATAGTCGGTACACAGTCAAAGGGGGGGGGGGGGGTGGGGGGAATGTTAATACGAGTAGCTTGATTACGGAGGTATTGCTTTACTCCGTGTAAGTTTGGTGTGTGAATGTCTGTATGAGTGATGTTGCCAGTGTGTGCCTTATCGAGAGAGTTCGTTGCATCCTCTCAGTCGACCTAATTATGTGTAGTTCCTTTCCTCCGTGTGAGTTAACTTTAAAAAATGATAAAGGGCGCAGAGGACTATCTCTAACATCATTATTATTACTATTACACCGCGATTCACTAAAGGTGTGTGGCGGAGGGTGCATTGCACCTGTCCGAAAGGGTAATAGTTTGGAAGGGATATACGGGATATGGCAGGTGGCGCCCATAGGATATTTTGAGGAACTATCCCGGCATTCGCCTGGAGTGATTCGGGAAAACCCAGATCAGAATGGCAGGTAAATCCTTTCTATTCCATTCCCTAATCGCCCGTGGAAAAAATGAGTACAGAAATGAATCGGTTCTGGTCCTGACTTCTCTTATCGTATTTTTGTGGTCATTCCTAGATATGAATGTTGCTGGTAGCATATTTGTTTGCTGTCATTCCGAAATAAGTCAATCGTGAATTTTTCAATTAGCTTCTGTCGAGAGCAACGCCTTCGGTGTTCCAAGTCTTCCCAACCCAACTTCTTCAACATAGCACTTACGCTTTCCCTCCAACTATATATACCTGTCACGAATCAGGCGGCTCTTCTTTGGATCTTCTCTAATGCCTCCAGTAAACCCCTTTTGATGGGGACCCATACAGAACAACAATATTCTAAGTGGGAACGCACTAGTGACTTATATGCCATAGATTTAACTTCCGGAGTGCTTTGTTTTAAATTACGACCTAGAAATCTGAGAATACAATTTGCTTTCCCAATTACCTTCTCGATATGCTCATTCCACTACAAATTATTACCAATTGTTACCCCTGAGTATTTAGTGGAATCTACCGTTCTCAAGGACAGTACCATTAATTGTATATTCAGAGCTAAATGGTGTCACATTTTTACTTACACGCATGACTTGGCACTTTTTAGCGTTTAACTCCAACTGCCTATCTTTACACCACGCAATTGTTTTCATAATATAGTCTTGTAACAAAGCGCAGTCCTCCTGGGTTTTGATTTCACTATAAATAATAGCATCATCGGCATCTTTTCATCCCCCTTATTATGTCGCACAAATCATTAATGTATATGAGAAACAACATAGGCCCTATCAAGCTTCCCTGGAAAACCCCGGACCTCACTTCGGTAAGTGATGAACGCTCACCATCGGGAACTACACACTGTGTTCTGCCGTTCAGAAAGTCTGTAATTCAATCGCATATAAGTCTACATATGCCATAACCAGTGGCGTAGCTAGATTAGCAAGGGCCGCGATGCATAAAAATATTTTGGGCCCTCAGGGCGATCTTTTATAGGTTTGCTGGCAGGGGCTCACTGTACTTTATGGGGCCCCCTGAGCTGCACTTGGGGCCCCCTGAGCTTTGGGGTCCTTGTCTACGGCTCTACCTAGATCTCCGATAGGGACTATCATCCTGTGATCAGAGGGAATAAATCAGAGCAGAGTCTCAATATAAGCAGAAATGAGGAAACTAAAAAAATTTGAAATAGAGCCTTAGGAAATTCTGAAGAAACTCAAAAAGCTAAAAGAGTGCGAAGTAACTGGTGTAGATGATATTACTATGGAAGGATTAAAGAGTATGGTATAGCATATGGTACCGTAACTTGATACTTTATTTAAAACGAATCTGGAGAGGGTTGGAAAGAATGATGGTAGTACCAGTTCATACTAGCGTGGATTTATTTTTCATGAGAAACATTAAAGTTTCTTTATATCTAGTGAAATGAAAACTCAATATTAGGGGAGACTGGGTACGGTTGTGACAATTTTCATTTGATCACTCATAATTTTCTTAGTATGTCAGTTACTCGGAAGAAATGTGATTTTTATAGTGAAATGTACATTTTCCTACGTATAAATACTAAATTTTTGTCCCTAAGTACAATGGTAAAGTTATAGCAGCAAATTAGAAAAAGAAAAAATGTCACAACCGACCACATCCCAGGGGCGGTTGTGATAGTGCTTGGTGTCGGTAGTGAAAGGTTCAAAAATACAACAAAATGGTATAAAATCACTTTTTTTCAAGTAATATCAAACATAATGTAACATAATCTTCTTCTGGAAAAATTTAATTATTAGATAACAATAGAAATTAATCTGGGAACACCTTAATGGCTTATAACTAATAAGGCATTGTAGCATCAATAGTTACCTGTATTATAAAACTCTTGATCTAGATCATTTTGATAATACCTGGTATATCGTAGATTGTGACTCCGCATCTATCCATCACAAGCAGTATTAGTAGTAGAAGATTTTTTTGAGGGTCCGAAGACAGGTCATCCAAGAGCTGCAGGTTGTACGAGCAGTGTGGAGGAAACGAAAGCAAAGCGATTCCATTTTCTTTACAAAAATCCAATGTATTAATGTGGATACGCGAGGAATGGTTATCCAGCACTAACAAGACTCAATGCGTTGGAGAAGCATTAGAAAATTTCTTAAAATGTTCTAGATATCCCAAAAACAATGCATCCAGCCTGAAGGATTTGCAGTCCCAATCAATCCTACCGGCCCGTCGTCAACGAAATGAACGTGATAACTAACCCGTGCAAATATAAGTAAAGCAGGGATACTATTTCCCAAGGCATCTGCTGAAAAAGTAACCGTGACTAATGTGCCTCGTACTGTCGCGGTAGCTGATTTTTGTATAGATTTTAGTATAGAGTTTAGCGGTAATGAAGGCGGAGTGCTTCCAAGCCAACGCAGTAGTGTGCAGATTACACCGCTCATATACGACACCAGGCTCAAGGCCGCTGATCTTGCGGTCCGTACTGTGGGAAACTCAGCCAACACGGCTAGTACACGAGGCTTACACACTATGAGCACGTGAACCACACGCGTGTTCATAGTGACAAACAGCCAATGAGAGGAAGGCTTTCCCCACCTTCCGGAATCGAGGGCGCCTCTTTGCGCGCACGATTCGCCCCAGTCCGGGATGTGAAATTTCGTGGGGCAGACCTGTTACCATCCAATTAGGCCGTTTTAGGCATTTTTCCTATCATTCTCCCTCTGCTGGCTTGGAATGCATACTGCATTAATCGGATCCTATGGTCCATTATTCCAATATCGGGAAACACCGATTTCATGTACCAGCAACTTGTAACTGTACCACACGGCCGCTTTCACAATAAATCAAGTAGCCACAACTCTTCGTATCATTTCAAGGAGCCCCTACATCCTGATTTTATGCAAATTAAGTCTCTGTGCATGTACTTTTTCCTAGCCAGGAGCTTACAGATGCCGACTGGAAACCCGAAGTACCTCAGCCGACAGTAAGTAGACGCTAGGACGGACCCACAGTGGGTAAGTTCGGCTCTCGCTCGGTCAACACGCGACATACCCACATAAAATTGGTGTGCAGATCTGGGGTTTCAATTACCGCATACTAACTTGGAACAAGCATAGCAGAGGAAGAAATTATTTCTCTCGCTATACCTAACACAGAGACTAGTTAATCACAGAGGGAGTGATAGGCAAGAGAAGGATCAAGAAAGAAGAAGACGTTCCGGAATCATTTGGTGAGCGACGCAGATTCGCCATCGCGGGCGGCAGAGCGACCTGGACGCAGCAGAAAAGATCGCGACTCGAGAAGGGACGGCGGCATCCGCTAGAGGCGCTGACCGGGCCGGCGCGCATCGCAAAGCAGCCACGGCGCGCATCGCAGAGCAGCTACGGCAATTGCAGCAAAAAGTGAGTAAAGTGAAAAACAGTGCATAACAAGTGTTCAAAATGCCCACCGACAAGCTATCGAGTGCGGAAAGTGTGCGTGAATCAAGTAGTGTGAAAATTTCAGTCACAGATGCACTAAAATTAATTCCCTACAATTTTAGCGGAGATAAATCAGAACTGAGATCCTTTATTGATAATGTGTCGACAGCTTTCTCTTTAGTAGCTGTAGAGGAGCATGATGTATTGTTACAGTTTGTCAAAAGCAAAATAGTTTCGAACGCAAGGTCAAAAATTCTTGTCAGAGACCAGACAAAAGATTGGCCTTCGATCAAAGCTATTTTGATAGAAAATTACGGGGAGCAGAGATCCTTGGATTATTACGCATATCAATTATTCTTGGCTAGCAGAAAAGTAACGAAACAATAGCAGAATGGGCTTCTCGTGTAGACGCTTTGGAACATGATTTCCGGCAAGCCACTGTAAATGAAATGAAGGCCGCGGATGTTGAGGGAAGTCTTGCATTAATAGAAAAGCTGACTAGGGCGACCTTCGTTCAAGGTTTGAAAGACGAAAGAATACAGACAATTGTCAGAGCACAGGGTAAAAAGGCGACCCTGCCAAAGGTCGTTGACTTAGCCCTTACGGAAGAATCAGCAATTCTATCGCAACGCGAAAAATATTCACATAACAAAACAGACACCAAAACGACACAGTTCAGACACAATAGGGGTACATTCGTGACTTGCAATTCCTGTGGAAGAATCGGGCATCTAAGTAGGGAATGTCGAAGCGCCATAACTTGTCAAATTTGCAATCGTACTGGCCACAGTGCCAAAGATTGTAGAAGCAATGCAACATTCAAAAGAGTCCAGTACATTACGTGCAGCTACTGCCGAAATTCCGGCCACAAAGTAGCTGATTGTCGAACCAAAAGAAACAAATGCGCAAGGTGCAATGAGATCGGGCATTTCCCATCTAAATGTAAAGCAAATCTGGGGGGAAAAACACACTCAAACAAACAGGGAAACGGTGCCCGGGTGCAGGAGTAGACAACCATCTTAGCACTCGGAATTATGGATCTGTATACGCCGTAGGTTGTCAGTATGCTAGTGATTATATAAAACTGCCTTGCCCTAGCATACTCAATCAAAATATTCCATATTTACTTGACAGTGGGGCACAATTAAGTCTTATAAATCAATCAGCTTTGAAGCCAAATACTCCTATAAACAGGCAACAGACAATCCAAATCAAGGGGATCTCACCTCAACTGGTTAGAACTCAAGGAACAGTTATGCTGAGATTGTATTTAACTCCCAACCATTACCTAACTCATAAATTTCATGTTGTATCCGGAAAGGTTGATATTAGCGAGCAAGGGTTACTAGGAAGAGATTTTATGCTCCAGCATGGAATAGTAATTAATTATAAGAACAGAACAGTTTACGTTAAAGGTCATAACATTCCCATGTTGTCAAGGAAGGAAAAGAGTTTAACAGACCAGAAGGCCAGGGTAATAAATGCAAATGCTTTCCCAAAGTACAAGGGTAAGCAGAATCATCATGCTAGAAATTCACAAAACAATTTCACTCAAAAGACAACCAAACACTCGGCATTCACACAAGGCAATTCGAAACAACAGAAAGCAAAAAACACTCATGTTTCCGCAGAAAACAATGCAGTGCCTAATCGGGGAGTCACTGACAGCGGAAGCGAAAATCAAAACAAACAAAATTTTCATCCAGGGCAACCTAACAAATCGAAACAAACCACTGCAGATGAAGGAGAGCAATTAATTAAAGTAGGTCCTAGAGAGGAGAGAGTTTTGCGAATAAAAGTACAAGGTAAAAGGAACACAGAAGCTATAATAGGTAAACAAGAGCTAATTTCCGGTGTCCATGTACCCGAATCAATTGTTAAAGTAAAGAACGGTGAGTGTATTATTCCTGTTTTGAATACTAGAGAGGAGGAAGTAGAATTTTACTATACAGCTTTGGAAACACAACCGTACACAGAGCTGTCAGCTGATGCTGACGTGCCCAGCCCACCACGCATACGTCATGTTGATAAGCCGCCGGATCATATGGCGCAGCGGTCAACCAAAACAAAGCCACGTGCTAACTTGCTTAAAGAGAATCTGAGACTCGAACATCTCAACCCAGAGGATAATGACGCTAGTGAAGACATGGACACCTCAGAGAACAATAATACCACACACACTCAAACACAAAAGGTCGAAGCACAAACACAGACTACGGAGGATGAATTTCCCGAACTAGATGAGGCTGAAAAACAAGCAATCCTACGGGAATGCCACCAGTCACCGGTGGCTGGCCATACAGGTGTAAACAAAACAATAGAGAAGGTGAAAAGATACATTCAATGGAAGGGTATGGAACAGGATATCAGAGAATACATTAGGAAATGTCATAGCTGTCAACAAAATAAATTAACAACGCGCAACACACAAATGCCGCTTGTGCTAACCCAAACACCAGAACAAGTCTTTGAAAGATGTGCTATCGATATCGTGGGGCCGTTCCCAATTTCTCACCAGGGTAACAAATACTTACTCACCTTCCAAGATAGTCTATCGAAGTTTATGGCCGCGGTTGCTGTTCCCGCACAAGACTCGCGCACTGTTGCCAAAGCTCTTGTCGAGGAAATCATACTACGCTACGGGATCCCATCGCAAATTTTATGTGATAATGCGGGAAATTTCATTAGTGACACCCTAAAACAAGTGTGCCAACTTCTAAAGATAGAGAAAATTCACACCTCAGCATATTCACCACAGTCCAACGGTTCGCTCGAAAGACAACATCGCACTATCGCAGAATACCTTAGACATTACGTAGATAACGATCAGCTGGACTGGGATTCCTGGGTCCCATTTGCCATCTTTGTAATAAATACTAATATCCACTCAGCTACAGGTTTCTCACCTTTTGAACTATTCTTTGGACGCGTGCCTAATATACCGGGCATTCTGCAAAAAGACCCTACCGAAGTTGTTTACTCGTATGAGGACTACGCTACAGAGCTAAAGGCTAGGCTACAAAGTTTGCACAAGCGAGCCAGAGAAATTAACAAAGAGGTCAAGGAGAAAAATAAGGAATACTTTGATAGAACCCAAAACGCCGTTGAATTTAAGGTCGGGGATAAGGTTCTCCTCAAGGACGAATCCATCCGCAGGGGACGAAGCCAGAAACTAGGAACCCTTTTTGTTGGCCCATATAAAATATTGGAGCTTGATCTACCGAACGTAGTTATCCAAAGGGGGCGTTATAAACGGGAAAAGGTACACGCTAATCGTTTGAAACCATATAAATAATCATTTTAGTCTTTGACCCCGCAAGCATAACCTAATAGCAGTGTCCAAGCCATGCAAATAATGGAAAACGGGACTCCGATACGATTAATAGGACAGAAGTTATTAGTAAACACAGCCACGTGGCCTGTATGTCAACAAACGCACGTGCTCGGGAGGCCCGACCTCACACGTCACAGATAACAGCGTCAAGCCAAGATGGCTGCGGGGCTCACGTTGCGTTCCGCAAGCGATAAGCGAGGCCGCCTCTGATATCACAGCAGGACAACTGGCCAGCTGAGCTCAACTCTGATAAGGCTCCGCGTACTCGCCCAGGCGAGCGGTAATATCACGAAACCTTTCGTCCCGAACTAACACACAGTACACGCATTTCCAACATTTCGCGTACTATACTAGTATAATATTCTATAAGGAATTTACACAAGGGGACTTCTAAGGGATGTTGTTCTATTTTTGCAGATGATTTGGCTACGCTACCTCCTGATATTCCTTCCTCCGACCGTTGCAATCCAAGATAAACACAGTAGAGACTGAGCAGCTGAAACTGCTAAAACTTAACAAAGAGCAACTCACAATTGTGAAAACATTTTTGTCGAACTTCAATCATTCAGTGGCGAGTGTAAGCCGAAATCAGGAAGTTCTAATGAATGGCATGAGAAAAATGCAGCGTTATGTCCAAAATTTTTCTAATCATACTGATATCGCCGTTCGACGGTTGTCAATAATGGTCGCAAGCAATGAACATTTAATTCGAGCAGTAGCCATTCTCCAGGGCATCCAACGGGAGTATGATCTCTTAGTCAATGCTATTGTTAATTCCCAAAGGGGATTGCTTCAACCACACCTTATTAATCCGGTACAAGTTGTTCAGTATTTGAATCTAATTAGGAACGACATCGGGGACAAGAAGTTTCCGATTCCGTTGACTGAGGAAAATGGTTACTTGCTCCTGAGAATAATTGATATCGATGTATTCTTGTACAAAAATATTTTGACTTATGTGTTAAATGTACCTTTAGCTGAAAATAATGAATTCAACCTATACAGAATACTTCCGTTACCTATAGAAGTAAGTGAACAAGGTCACTACTTGTTTTTACAAGCTGAGAAAGAATTCTTATTGATTGATCAATCCAAAAGACTTTATGCCAAACTAGACAGTGAACAATTAAAATGTAAACAAATGACAGACACTTTAAGTATTTGTAAACAAAATTTCATATTGCAAGCTACCCAAGATGGTTCCCCTTGCGAGGTGCAACTCTTACAACCAATTCGAGCGATTCCTCCTGATTGTGTAAGGAAAGTAGTCGCTCTGAATCACAGCATCTGGACCGCCCTTGGCCATAATGAATGGATTTTTGTTGCCCCAAGAGATGAGGGCTTAACTATTTTATGCAATAACGGGCATCCCACAGACGTCATATTTAAGGGGACCGGGAAGTTAAAGTTTTTCAACAAATGCCGAGGTTATGGGGCCCAGATGCTCATTCAGTCAGAGTTAACCCTCAGAACCAATGTAACCAGTCAAGATATAATTCCTAATTTTAAGTTAGAGTTAGATTGTTGTGTAGTGAATAGTGAAAAACTCAATATTACCGAGCTCCCGTTAAATTGGAACATTGAACCTGTTGGTAAACACCTCAGTGATTTGACAGTAGCCGGTTACAAAATTGAGGAGCTACAGGAGGAAATATCTAAACAAGAACAATTCAAAACAAATTCATACCATATGTCGACATATTCTATTATTTCTTATGTTAGCATAATTTGTATAGCTGTAATTGTCATCTTCTGCATCTGTAAACATTGCAAGACGTGCCGAGAGTGTTTCAAATATATCTGGCGCAGTACAGATCAGTGCTGTAGCAGGATTTGTATTAATAATACAGTCTTAACCCCATCTAACGTAACAGAAGTAAGGCATGTTCGGCATGTGAAGTCCAGACGACCTCTACATAGGGATGTGGAGATACAAACAGATGAAGAAGATGACATTGTAGTTTTTGAGCGTGAAGATACAGTGCCTCAGCGTAGTCTGGAGGTACCAGATCCTGAACCACGAACCTCCAGATCACGCAGGCGTTGAGCATAAGTAAGGAATTCTTACTATGGGGGTAGTATGAACTTAGCAACATATTTGGTAGATTATAAGATTGTATGATTATAAGTGTTGTAGATTTTAGTTCTTGTTAATTTTTCATTTTGAATTGACACTTGCGGAAGATTTTTCGTTGTCTTTTCCACGCGGCGGAGCTGTCGCGGTGGCTGATTTTTATATAGATTTTAGTATAGAGTTTAGCGGTAATGAAGGCGGAGTGCTTCCAAGCCAACGCAGTAGTGTGCAGATTACTACCGCTCATATACGACACCAGGCTCAAGGCCGCTGATCTTGCGGTCCGTACTGTGGGAAACTCAGCCAACACGGCTAGTACACGAGGCTTACACACTATGAGCACGTGAACCACACGCGTGTTCATAGTGACAAACAGCCAATGAGAGGAAGGCTTTCCCCACCTTCCGGAATCGAGGGCGCCTCTTTGCGCGCACGATTCGCCCCAGTCCGGGATGTGAAATTTCGTGGGGCAGACCTGTTACCATCCAATTAGGCCGTTTTAGGCATTTTTCCTATCATTCTCCCTCTGCTGGCTTGGAATGCATATGCATTAATCGGATCCTATGGTCCATTATTCCAATATCGGGAAACACCGATTTCATGTACCAGCAACTTGTAACTGTACCACACGGCCGCTTTCACAATAAATCAAGTAGCCACAACTCTTCGTATCATTTCAAGGAGCCCCTACATCCTGATTTTATGCAAATTAAGTCTCTGTGCATGTACTTTTTCCTAGCCAGGAGCTTACAGATGCCGACTGGAAACCCGAAGTACCTCAGCCGACAGTAAGTAGACGCTAGGACGGACCCACAGTGGGTAAGTTCGGCTCTCGCTCGGCCAACACGCGACAGTACAACTGTCGGTCTTCCTCAAGCGTTTTCTCGGCATCAAAAACAAAAAAGTACTTGTCACAACCGTACCCAGAACATATGTCACAACCGTACACAATGCACTTCATCGCAAAACAACAATCGCCATGGCAAATTAAAATAACTACTTGCAAAGTAATCACTGCTATTTAATTACTAATGTTTAACTTATAACGAGGAAAAGCACTCATTACTCGATCTTTACACATACGACAACAATTATTAAAAGAAATCTAATAAAATACTTACTTTTGACTGTTAAAAAGTAATGTAGGCCTCTACGATTGTTATTGTCACGCGATGGCTAACGCGATACTGTGAACAGGGCTGCCAGATTGTATAATTGGATACAAAACTTGTATAATTTGGTTACCTCTTGTATCCTGTTTGTATAACAGATTGCCTTGTATAATTGGATACAAAAATGAGCACTTAAAAGTAAAGTACATTCCAGCACCTCTTTGAAAGTGTTTGCCCTTTGTTTCATTGAGTTGGCAACCCTTCCTGCATATCTAGTTCCTTTTTGTTATTCAAAATTTATCAATGTATGCATTGTTTACATTTCGTGGACTTTTTTTGATCCCAGCACTTTCACTCACGTATGTAATCAATGGATGACCCCTTTGTATAATTGGGTTTCATTCTGTATAATTTCAAAGAGGCAGCGGTATAATATAAGTTGGCTGTACTGGCAGCGCTGACTGTGAAACACGTTCAATCAGGTACGCCGCTCCTCTCTACCTCCTCCTCATCCCGGTATTCCTTATAGTTTGGCTAATACGACGACTGTCACAACCGTACCCATTCTCCCCTATAACAAATTGGGACACACACAATATTTCAAATAATGTTTAAAAATATTGTTATAAATTCGAAAAGCAGTTCCGTGGTTGGGTAAAACCCTCTCCAATTTTTTTTTGGTGTGTATGTGTTTGAGAGAGAGAGAGAGAGAGAGAGAGTGTGTTTTAATAAATTATATTTGAATATTTAGAGGATAGGTCATGCAGATCTGTTGGAAAAGCATGAAAAACTTAAAACTACAAATTTAAAGCAGACTACTCCCATAAGTGTACCAAAATCTGTTAAGTTGAACCAGTTGGTTGTGTAATTAATTGTTGAGTCTACCTATGTTACCAGCATCAATAGTGGAGTGCAAGTCATTTAATGCTTTAATTGACAGCAACTAATAAAGCCTCCAAAAGATTTATGCCGTTGTTCAATCCAAAATAAAATTAGTAATGAGTACAATGAATTGAAAAAAAAAAATTAAGATGGCTCTGAGGACTACGGATTCAGTGTGCACCACACCTAAACAAGCTATTTGGGGGTTACAGTCTATTGGGTTGAAAATTAGACTCTCGATAGAAAAAGTGCTGCTATTGCATGTAGAAGTTTCAAAGGGGCGTTGCCGAAGTGATAGCTGATATGCATTCAGAGTATGTTTTATAGCTATCCAAAATTGTTAAAAGAGTAACAGATAATGGATCAAATATGGCTTCGGAGTATTTGCAAAATGTATGTTATCCTCAAATCCATAAAACATTTCACATAAAGAACGTCTTGAAAAAACACCACTTGATGAAGATGATGATTTGCTACCAGAACCTTTTCCAGATCCTTATTTAGAACCAGTAAGGGATAATTGCGTACTGCCAGGACATGAAAAATGCACTATGCACACTTTGCGTTTGGTTTCCAGTACAAATTTTGAACAGGCAAGACTGAAAAGCAATTAATTGCTAGATGTGGCCTAAGAAAAGTTCCAAGCACTCTGAAATTTATGTTCTAGATCATTATAAGTATTTGAAACATTTTTGGAATTGATAGGGAAGTCACCTGCTTCTCCATGCGCAATCCAATGGAACTGATAATAAAAGGCCTTTTATCAGTGCTGGATAATCTTAATAAAAACATGAAAAGCATGAAAGTCATTAAATAACCTGCTTTTAAGGAACATGAAATACATTTTTTATGTAATTGTGTGAACTGTTCAAAGCCAATGAAGAACGTTGTAACTTGATATTCGTTCTACGAAGAAACCGAAAGTTTTTATCACACGTAATGTGTAAATTAATTAATGTAAAATCTGGAATTAAATTTTGAAATTCTTAATGACCTCAGGTTTCGCAATATAGAATTACGCGGATGGACTATATTCTAGATATATTTTTTTCTTTTTTTTTATCTGCTTAACGTCTCTCTATCAGCGAGGTCTTTAGAGACGGGAAAGGATGGGGGGCAGGGAAAGGGAAGGAATTCGGCCATGGCCTTTTGAAGGAAGCATCCCGGCATTTGCCTGGAGTGATTTGGGAAACCATGGATAACCCAAATCTGGATGCCCGGACGGGGATTCGAACCGCCGCACAGTGGTCTGAAATCCCGAAAAGCTGGCCAAAAGTATTTTAAAAAAAGTTACTATTTAGGAACTTTGACTTTACTAGTTCCATAGAGCGGTATTTCTTTGATGTAAATCACGTGTCGGTTCGCTTTGTGACTCATGCAGAAGGGCATAGACTCGTTTGAAAGTGCCGACGCGACGTGGCGAGAACATCTGGCGAGTTTTAGCTCATACCGAAAATAAGCGATTAGTTGGAAAGTAACCGGCGAAAATTCACAATTCTTTTAAATATAATAAGTGATTGTGTACAGAACGACGTGGTGTTGCGAACATTTGAATTCGCAAAATGGATTCACCCCCACAATGTAAGAAAAATAATAATATACATTAAACAAATTATTTAACTTTAAAGTTGAAAAAAGTTTGTGTGTTCTGTCGTGTTCGGTCGAATCTCTTATGCCACCTTATAGCCTATATTGTATTTGATATTTATTTTAAAAAATTGGCTACTACTAGCTGCTATTCTGTTAATAACATAATTTTTTGTGTTAACATGCATAACGACAAAATTGTTGATCAGGTAAATAATTTAAGGTTTCAATACGGCCTTGACTTTTCGTCGTATTTCGGTAATACTTTAAGGTTCCAGTGTATTTGAGGACTGATTTATCAGAATGAAATTTAACAGAATCATTAATAAATCGATTAAAAAATTAAAAGATTATAATAAATTACAGTATTTTTTAAATACATTTTTAATGGATTTTAAATGTTTCAGAATGTACATCTACATGTACAGAGATTTCGAGAAAAGAAATTATTTTACTACTAAAAGGAAAACTGAACAATGATGTTGCAGACATTGTTGCAACAATTGAAATGCATATATCTGATGAAACAAAACTAACTATTTAGGAACTTTCACTTTACTAGTTCCATAGAGCGGTATTTCTTTGATGTAAATCACGTGTCGGTTTCGCTTTGTGACTCATGCAGAAGGGCATAGACGCGTTTGAAAGTGCGCAAGAATCGTGCAATAAATATATAAAAGGTTTCGGGAAGATTTCTCGCAAAAATGCAGCCGCCAAAAAACGATTGAGGATGTATTTTGTGACTTTTGGTTTCCTCAGACCCCTTTATTAGGAGTCTCAGGAAATTGCCACAAAAAAAGTTGAGATCGCTGTCAATAGAGGCATTAAAACTACTCAATCCGCCAGATATCGCAACACATTGCTCTGATGTAACTGATTCTGTGACGGATGAATCAACGACAAGTTGTTGTGATTCCGATAGCGAATAAAATGTACCTTGTTTCTTATTCAGCAATCGAATTTTTGTACAAATAAAAAATGTCTTATAAGTAAATTGCATAAAACTATTTTTCTTTTTTCTTCAACAATACAATTTTAGACATTTTTAATAAAATATTATCAATAAGCAATTTTGTTTTTTATTTTAAAAATGAATATAGATTTACGTCCTCATAAGTCCCGTTTCATTATTATTATTATTTTTTTTTTTGAAATAGATACTATTTTTCTGTTTGTAAAAATGCAGACCTACACCACAATGGCTTTGCAATTTTTATATTATAGTCGTGATATATTCAATCTCGTACGACATATTGTTTTAATTTTTTTCATTATCACCGATTTCATATACTCTTAGGATATTTTATGCATTCAACATAATTTTTTGTACTAGCATCCTCCATTTGAAGCCGCCATTTTGTTTTTTCAACAAATAATGTCCATATTTTATAACAGATATTAAATCACCCCATATTTATACTATTTTTTAGATAATCTGCCATTTTAAATATTTTCTGCCATTTTGGAACCGACATTTTGTTTGTTTTTTATTTATTTTTTTATAATTGACGTAGATATTCGTTATCAGCGACCTAGACAGATCATGTATACAAATTTTCATGAAGATTGAACAAGTATTTCTATCTTGGCCAGCTTTTCGGGATTTCAGACCACTGTGCGCCGTCCTCCCGAATGCGAGGTCAGAACGCTAGCCGTTACAACCACCACGCTCGGTCCTAGATGTCTATACCATACAATACATCTTCCAAACTACGATTGATATTTCCTATTAATATTTAGTTCATACAGTCAATAAGATTTTTAACAAACAGAACTTTGATATTTAATTTCTCCCCGCCCGTGCAGTCCCATAAGTGATATTCGTTGCTTCGCGAAGACTGATACGTCACACACAGAAACAAAATGGCGTCTGATGTACCAGTTAATATTTGTATTTACAACGCTATAGTCGGTGAGGCGGTAAGTGGTTGTAGAGTATACTCAAAGTATCTGTGTACAGCATAACACATTGTGTTTCACAGTCTATCAATGTTACAGCTCCTTAAGTTTCCAACATTCAAGTACTCAATGTAGAATATAAACTCAATATAAGAAATGACAAGATAATCATAACAATTCAGTGTCAAAACTTAGTTATTATGGTTTATGATAAAACACAGCTATAGACTGATAACAAAAACTATATCGACCAAGTATTAGCTTCTATAATTTTTAGGAAAACAAAAATTGGTAATGGCGTCGTGATGTATAGGACCACGGGGCAGAGAAATAAATATAATAAACACTCTAATCGTTGGTTACTTGACGCTGTTAGTTGAAGTTCCAGATTTTTCACTATTCTTTTAGAAATTCAGCGTGATAAGGACGTTATCCTCACATGGTGCGATAATTGCCAACTTAACCCATTATTTGGCATGGCGATGTCATGGACTTGAATAAACAGTATCTTATATAAACAATTTTTACAGACAGATGATACTTTTATCCGTCAAAGTACTAGCTTAAGATTCACATTGCCAGCAGAGGATTGGGGAGTAAAAAAGTAACAAAAAGCATTAAAAGTGATGCTTGAGATTAAATTAGCAAATAAAGAGTTGAACTATACAGAAATGTAAAACATGAGCAGCACATCGCTGCAGTCATAAGTACAACTATTAATACACAGCGATTCATAGATCGGAGTTTGGTGAATTGTAATGCACGAACGAAACTGATAGCGTATGAAACTATGGCGCGCTCACATTTAGACCACTGTTGTGTCGTTTAGAAAGGGACTGGTTAACATTTTAGAGAAATCAGATAAAAGAGCCATTCGATTTACGACTACTACACAAAAACGCCACAGAATTGACACACAGTTTACACT